>JAYEPQ010000009.1:46490332-46840332 GCA_036321105.1 Dracaena cambodiana | reverse complement strand
TAAATTAGTCAATGTTCTTTTTCTTGAGAGAAAGGAAATTTCTATTATCATAATACCATCAGCATGATGTCTTCAATTAAATGTATAAATGTCTGTCGTCGTCCATATGCTCACAAATAATGGATGCATAACTATCAAACTGACCTAGCAGTGTCGTCAATTATACCGAGTCTCAGAATAAGCCTCCCCAACTTCATACCCGTATCACATACCAAGCATATCTCAACTCTGGTAACACTAGTAATCTTGATGTATTTGCTATCTTCTTTCTTGTAGTTCATGTTACTGTTTTTTAGTTATATTTCTTCTATTACTTTGTTTTGCTTCTCCACAATCTTAATGAGAGAGAATTTCTTTTTGCAATCTTTTGTAAAGTTAATGGTCAGAGTTTGATCACGACTAATCAAATTTAACTTATATATTGCAAAATAATTGTTGAGTTGGATTTGTATTTCTAGAATAAAAGTTTAACCCCGGTCCATAGTCATGTCATATTTCAGCATTATCGTAATGAACCATTGTTGTTAGTTGTTACCTGCAATCAAAATTGAAGTTCTGTAATAGTTGTCTATATGAATTGCATTCATATGTGTATAAATACAATTATATTAAATTGGTTGTGCCAGATTGGTGCATTTGCGGCTCCAGACAAGATACATTGGGCACCAGGACTCCCAAAAACAAGGAGCGGAAAGATCATGAGGAGGATCCTAAGAAAGATTGCATCAAGACAGTTGGATGAGCTCGGGGATATTAGCACCCTTGCTGACCCAACTGCGGTGGACCAGCTGATTTCACTCACAGATAGCTAAGCATCAAACAGCAACAGACAGGGAGAGTCTAAATAGTTCAGGTGTTGTAACATTGCCACTGCAGAAAATATGGAGATATCAAAGGATGGGGTTCACACTCGTCCATTATTTAGAATAATTTCCAATTCATATTCAATAAAAAATAAGCAGCAGGCCAGAGCTTCTTCTATAGTTCTCCACTTAGTCCATAATCGGCCCAAGTATGCTGGAATTTTGGTTATTTGAGGACGTTGTCAAGGACTCGGTATTAATATCTTCATGTTACATGTAATTTTTTGAAATATGTCGACCGTTTATCCTTCAAAGTGCAATAACACTGATACATACTTTGCAAAATAACAGTGATACATACTTTGAATGTGTTTACTTCCAATGTTATTCGTTTCCTTCTGTTTACTTACCTCTGCATACAAAAATCAAAGCAAAAGTTCCTTACCCTGCCCTTTACTCTTCATATCTCCATTGGAACCACCATTCTCAGTGTCAGGCACAAACAGAGCAGCCCACTTCTCATCATGTGCACTGCACATGCAATTCTTCCCTTTTCTTTTTCCCCTTATTATTGTTTTGTTTATTTGAACAACCAACAGACTACCTTTATGGTGAAAAGCATATCTTACTGAAGAATGTGAGAATGAAATCGAAATATTCCTTTCTACTTTAATGGGAAAGTAATCGAGTCATATTATCAAACATGATTGCTGAGAGTTTCCTGTTATACCGACTAACTAATCTTCTCTCATTTTTCTCGAGTTCAGAAAGAGATTGTTGTAGACACTAGAAAAAGGAAAAAAGAAAAGAAAAGAAAAGAAAAGAAAAGAAAAGATAGAAAAGAAAAGAAACGCGCGCGCGTAGGGGACCCATGCGTGTGGGCCCCTGTACGTACAGGACCCCCGCCGCACCTGCACGCTCCTAGGGGCGCCCGAGCGCGTGCACATGGGGGCTCGCGCGCGCCCCTGCGTGCCCCCAGTGACGCCCACGCGCACAGTCCTAAGCGCGCGCCCCGACATGGTGTTTCCATTATATGGTTTTGCCCACAACGAGAATTTTGAGGGTATAGTTATGTTCTCTCAATCTATAAAAAAAGTAATAACAAAAGAGAGGGGAGTTCATGGAGAGTTTTCAAAGAGTCCAAAGAAAGAGGAGTCTTAGAGAGCTATCGATTCTTTCCAAGAGAACTTGGTGCAAAGGATTTCCTATTCGGACTGTCAACGGAGTGCAGAAGTGAGGCTCCATCACTATCAGATCCTACAAATTAAAAAGAAAAATTAAAATCAATCGTTCCCTATTCTTATAACTCTGATCTACAGTTGTAATTTTCTTTTACTGTTATAATTTTAAAGTAAATTTGCAATGAAAGGAATCTCAATAATTTTGGACATACAAGAAGGCGACTACAGTGGGAGCCTCTCTGTTCGCAACAGAAAACGTGGTAGTGCAGTCCAATAGGAAATCCATCGGATCGGTCGTTAAGATCTTGGTCGTTGAAGCCGACCAACAATGATATGAAGAATATACTTCTTCAAGCTCCTCTGGCTCAATGCTTAGGCGTCATTGTCAGGTGACAACCAAGAAAAGTGAGGCGTCATCATCCATCAAAACTGACAAGGTATCATCGCCTGTCAAAATATATGAGGCAGCATGTAACACCTCCGTTTTTCAGCTTCTTTTCAAAATGGAAGACGTTACTTAATATTTGCACTAGACAACTCCACAGTCATATGATTTTTGGAATAACCGTAATTACTGTTACAATTAGAAAAATGAATATGTCTGAAACTGAAAAAATTCTTTTTATACAGGGAGTTAATTACACAAAACAGCACACTACTCTACTATGAACACAAAAGAGTCAAAATAGAAAGCAGTGTTCAGACAAAGGAAATATAAACAAAATATATAAAGGTTCTTCGGAAAGTACTTCACTGTTTACTGTCGTTCGGTCTGATAGATGAAGTATGGATCCCCAATCCGGGCTGGTTCTCCTTCTTGGTCTTCTAAATCTGGGTTCAAAACTAAGGAGATTAAATCCAGCAAATAATACAAGAAAAAGATACATGTACTATCACTGTACTAGAGATAAAATATACAATTAAATTGCCATACTATTAAACATGTCACATGAGTAGTGAAAATAGAACAAGCAAAACTGTCATGACATATGCAAATAGCAGGTAAATATCTCGTGAAAATGTCAAGTCTAGGCCAAGTTCTTATTAGCATTTGAAACTAAATGATAGCCGGGACCAAATGAAGCATCCGAGCCAATGGAGGCACAGCACCTCAACGCATAGTGAGTAGCATGGGGAGCATAGTTAGCGGCCGAGCATCAGTTGAAGATGTTGACTAAGCCGCATATCTCGATCCCGATCGAGCTTATGCTTCTCGTGATCGTGGTCTCCGTCTATAGATCTCAATCGTTATCGACGATTAGGACCTTCGTAATCGAGACCTCAAAGCATACCCCTCATCGACGGGATGCTCTTCCAACTTCTGGTACATAGGCATAGACAGATCCATCCCTCCGACGCGACAGGTAGAAACTTCATGACGTTGATAAGTTTGAGCACCAGCTTACCTTCGCTGGGTTCCTTTTGTTCGACGCACAACCCACACCACTAGGCCTTCGTCGTACCTGCACCAGGCGTCTGTGGGTATCCCCCTCTAGCACGCAGTTTTCTATATTGTATAAGTGCCCGTGCATACTCGGGATCCGGCCTCAAACCCATTGCGTTGAATCATAACACACCGCTAGGTATTCAAGTCAAACTCCGTACTGTGAAACAGTAACAGACATCACCCTCATGATGACTCATGTATCAGATGGCGGCCCAGTACCACCTAATGCTGCTGCAGTAAAAGTCCTCAGTACCTAACAAGAATGGCCAACATGAACCTCATACGATATGGTTCTTATCCATCATGTAGTTTTTTCTTAATCCTATATCAATAATACATGATATATATGAACCAATAAAAATACATGGTTTGTCAAGTTAGACTGTGTGCATGTACTTTTTATAAGAAATATGAATTCAGAAACAAGATTTAGAATCATGTACATACATATAACGAGAATAGTTTATTTTACATAAACAAGATATAATAAACTTGCTATCATGTACCATGCTTGTATCAGAATATATAAATATTGTAATCATTATGTAATTTTATTTTAATGTGTCATTTCGAGAAGGTAAGGACGTAGTCCATCATGTTACAGCTTCTTCCAATGTGTTCAAATTTGAAGATAATTATCAGGTTACACCAAATTTAAACATGCTGTTCTCCACCAAATTCAAATGACATTTATACCCGAAAATTTTATTTTAATGTGTCATTACGACAGGGTACACTGCACGGGTATTCGTCAGCATACGATACGGTGGCACTAATTTGAAGATAATTATCAGGTTGTAGATCAGGGAAACACAGGTAGCCCTTATCTGCTGCTATTATCTTCTCGAAATTCCAAATTTAAACACGGAATTCTCATGCAATTTAATTTTTTTTGCATGCAAATTAAATCAATTCCTATGTAAGTCAGTTCCTTGTAAGTCAATTCCCATGCAAATTTGCCCACCCTATATTGTGCATGGGTGGAAATTAATTTTGCATACGGGAAACTTTTTTTTTTTCAAAAATATACAAATATCACAATATTTATATATCAAAATTTACTCACTAGTCTGATTCAGTTCTTAATATTAATCAATAGTCCAATTTGTGAATGGAGCTTTTTCACAAAATAATAGTCTAAATTATGGGGCACGAATATTTACCAAATAAATCACTATACAAATATAAATTAAATAAAACTTTCAAGAAACGAACAAAGAATAGAAGTGTTACTTTTCTCGACTTGATCTCGAATATTTGGTTCAATTAAATTTTCTTTCTTCTCTCTCCTCTCTCTTTTTTTTTTTTTCTTTTTTTTTTCCTGCTGCTGGTTTCTGGCCGAGAGGAGAAGAGAGGGAGAGAGAGACTAAAGTGAAGTGGAAAACAGGTGAGTGAGTTACTTTTTTTTTTCTCATACATTTAAATTAATTAATTTTAATTAATTAATCCTAACCAAACCTTCCATTGCAGTGACATCTGCCCATCAAAATGCCACACTCACCATTCTTTAGCCAGCTCTTGCCTAACATGCACCGCCCTCATTATTTTATTATTATTATTTTATTTATTTATTTATTAATAATTTAATAATTTCAGTTTCGTGTAATATTTTTCAAATACTACCAAATTTATATAGGACGTAGTGCTCAACGAGAGGAACACTACAAAATTATCTGTTTGTCATTTCAATATCCAGAATAAATGAACCGAAATTTCGAAGTAATTGGAAGAATAATTTTAATATTATTAAATTAGTAATTTTGAAAGTATTTTTGGGGCTAGTAAGGAAAATCTCTAAAAATTCTAAATATTAGAAAACTAATTATCGCGAAGACCAAATATTATTTGGATTTGCAGATTTAAAATTACGTTTACCGAATTTTATTTTTGTGTCAAAAATTGACTTTGGTAGTCTTATTCGGCACGACTGGACTCAAAGAGAAATAGCTCAAAGTTTGGGATATTACACATCATCGTCCATTGCAACTGATAAAATGTCATCGTCTGTCAATAAAAATAAGGCGTTATTGCTTTTAAATAAGGATATCGCATCATCGCCTATCCCTAAACCAAGCTCAAATTTAATGTGGTCACAAAAGAAAAACCAGGACTATTGAAGAAGACGTAAAGCCTAACGGGCACGCCTCAATATTACAAAATAAGCAATATGTAAAAAATTATAGCCGAAAACATGTTGTACAGAGAACCCACATGAGCTCCGACGCGAGCACACATGTGCGGAGGGCGCGCATTTTCAGCACGCAGCGCCCGCCTGCGTTTGATTTCAGCGCGCTTGTGCTCCCCTGTGTGACTGCTGCGTGCGCACTGTTGCAAGTTTCCTCATATTCTTAGAAGTACTCTTCTTCTAATACTTGTTCTGAACATAAATTTTCAATATCTTGTTCGTATGATGAATACATTCAGGAAGTAACTCATCAACACTTCCAAAGCACAATTTAGAGGAGCATGGGGCCCGTGCAACCACATAAGCCAGCGCATACTCTAGAAGACTTTATAAAAGATAGAGTGCTACGTGGACAATCATGCTATCAAGAGTCGCAACAAAGATGATCATCTCCAATATCTGAAAACATTGTTTGATATTATGAAAAAACACCAACTAAAGATGAATCCAGCTAAGTCTTTTCTTGGTGTCTCTAGTGGTAAATTTCTTGGAGTCGTTGTTATATCCAAGAGTATCCATTTAGACCCAGAAAAGGTAAAAGCGATTCAAGAAATACAGCCACTAAGGAACCTCAAAGAACTTCGAGTTTTACATGGGAGGCTAGTATACATTCGGAAATTTATCGCTAATCTTTCAAGGTGATGTCAATCCTTTACCAAACTAACAAAGAAGGGGGTGTCATTTTTCTGGGATGAAACTTGTCAACAAACTTTCGAGGACCTCAAAAAGTACCTTACAAAACATCTGGTGTTGGCAGCCCCTGTATCAGAAAAACCATTCTTGATATATATTCGGCCAATGGACCATTCACTTGGTGCTCTGTTGGTCCAAATTAATGAGTCAGACCACGACCAAGCCATTTACTACCTTAGTAGAACTATGGTAGGTGCCAAGCATCGGTACACTCGGGTAGAGAAAGAGTGTTTGGCCCTAGTATTTGCGGTTCAAAAAATGTGACACTACTTAATGGGCCAAACAATCAATGTAATTTCTCAGGAAAATCTCTTGAGAGTACTTATGACCAAACTTGAGTCACTCAATTGCAGGTTAGCCAATTTCCTGCATCGTAGTATGATATACGATTCATACCGCAAAAGGCAATCAAGGGACAAACCATCGCTGATTTCCTAGTGGAACATCCCGTCTCGGAATCCTCTAAACTTTATGAGGATATTCCAGATGAAATGGTGGAAGTTAAATTGATTTCCAAAGAACCAGTTTGATTGTTATTCTTTGACAGAGCGGCTCCAAGAACATCTACCGGAGTGGGTAGTTTTAATATCCCCACAGAATCAAGTAATTCCCCGAGGGTACTCACTCACCCAACCTTGTTCTAACAATATGTCATAGTACAATGCATTATTAACAGGACTACAAATCTCCCGACAACTAGGAATTTGGCATTTAGAAGCCTATGAGGACTCCAAACTCATAGTAAACCAAGTAAGAGGAGAATACGAAGTCAAAAATGAATATCTCCTACCTTACTATGAGGCAACAATCAAAATTGCCAGGAGTTTAACATTGACTATGTGCTACGGCATGAAAATGTACATGCTAATGCATTTCCTTCCCTCGCAGCCATATTAGCGCTCCCTGCTAAATCTAACAAACGATTGAGATTGGAAGTCGCGAGCTTCTTTGTCCCGAAGAGATACTTGAGGCAAATGAATTTCATACATCATGGATGAACTTTGAATCCAGAGATTGGTGATTTGTCTTGATCTACTTTGTGATCTACAGGATATTACCAGAAGATCCCAAAGAAGCCGCCAAAATGAAGAGGCAGAAAAGTTCCATTATAATCTGAGCTTGCTACCTTGTATTGGAAAGCGCCAGGTGGGGTTTTACTTTGGTGCTTATCCCAATAAGAAGCATAAGAAGTGCTCAAAGAAGCGCATGACGGAGTTTGCGGTACTCACCAACCGAGACCTAAATTAGGAGACCGGATAAAAAAAATGGGTTTTATTGGCCAACGATGATGGCAGACGCCATGGCATATGCAAAGAAGTGTCATGCTTGTCAGGTGCATGCAAACTACATACATCAGGCTGCAAAGCACCTATATCTAACCATGATTATTTGGCCATTTGAGACATGGGGAATGGATATTATTGACCCCATCACTCTACCATCTTCTCATGGACATCAGTTCAAACTAGTTATAACCAATTATTTCTTAAAATGGACTGAACCTATCCCTTTAAGAGAAGTGAAAATAAATGATGTGGTTAACTTTATCAAACATCACGTCATCTATTGCTTTGGTGTTCCGAGATGGATCATCAGTGATAACGACCCTCAATTCACTACTAAGGCCTACATCAAATTCTATAATAAATTCATAATACAGAATGTGTTCTCATCCCCATATAACCCAGCTGCTAATGGTCAACCAAAAGCATTCAACAAAACCATTATGAAGATTTTGCAGAAATTTATCACCACAAGTCAGCGTGACTGAGATGAGAAACTATGAGCTTGTCTATGGGCTTATCGCGCAACAGTAAGAACACTGACAAAATCCACATCATTCTCTTTGGTGTATAGTTGTGAGGCCGTGCTACCTCTTTAAATTCAAATTCCTTATTTTGGGGTGGCATTAGCTACAAGAATCACTACCAAAGAAAAACATAGCCTTAGAAGCGTTGGATGAAAAGCGCTTAAAAGCTCAACAACATATAGAGCTCTATCAAGCGCGAATATCCCGAGCTTTCAATAAGAAAGTAAAAGAGCGAACTTTCAAAGAAGGCGATTTGGTCTTAGCAGTCAGACGACCAATGATCCTGACCTATAAAACTAAGGGCAAATTCTAGCCCATTTGTAGTAGAGACGGTCTACTCAAATGGAGCATACCGGTTGATCAATCAACACGATGACCGGATGATGATACCAATAAATGAAAAATTCCTGAAGAAATATTATTTTTAAGGGAATGAAGTCATCTGACCTCTTCCTCACACAACAAATGAAGAAATGCTGGCTCACCGCTAAGGTGTGGCTTTGCACCCCAACTAGGATGTCAGACGAAAGCAATCCTATATCTCTATGACTAAGGATAGAGGAAAGGTTTGGTATGTAAGCCCAAACAAAGTCCTCGCTTAATCCCATCATGCGAGGGGTAAAGCATGAACTGCTCAATGCCGTTAAGGTAATGGGAAGAGAACCAATTTCTCGCCAACCCATCATATTGGGGTAAAAGCATAAACTACCCAAAGTTGCTAAACCGAAAGGAAGAGAAAAGGTTTGACATGTAAGCCCAAATGAAATTCTCGATAACTTACCATACTGAGGAGAATGGCAAACCAAATCCGTTGATAGTTAGGGATTTGCTAAAAATTCTATGATAAATCTGTCACAACAGTATCCTTATTCGGTCATAAGGATGCATAACCGCCCAAAGCTGCTAAAGAAAAGGGAAGAGGAAAAGTTTGGCTTGTAAGGCCAAATGAAATTCTTGACAACTTACCATATTAAGGGGAATAGTATGGCTAGCAAAATACAAACGGCAATTGGTAAAGGCCACTTAAATCCGTTGATAGCTAAGAGTTTGTTAAAATCCTAATTAGATCAATCTCCTATCACATTAAGATTTTACCTCTGACAGCAAAACTTTTTTCGTCACTTATCTTCCAGCAGAGTCAGTGACCCTCTAAAATATTTGTCACGTTAAAATCATACCTCTGATATTTCAATTCAAATTCAAGTCAATTTTCTCTATGAGATCAAATCCAACCAAATCATCTATTACGTTAAGTTTTCACCTTTGACAGAAAAGATAAACTCACACTTTATCAAGTCCAACAATACACCTCTGATGAACTTGTTTTTGACATCGTTAAGTTAAAAAATTATCTCTGACGAAAATCACCTCCCTATCAAGTTAATAGTTACTTCTGATAGTCAAATTTCAAGACTAAACATGTTAACAATTAACTTTGTTTAGTCAGTTCATTCATATCATTATCATATCCTTTGAATAGGTTGAGCTTTGAGGTATGTTTAATGATACCTCTGTCCTCACTCAAATCCCGTTAAACTAGATATCACTGAATGGGATGATTAAATATGTTAAACCCTAGCTCTGTTTTATCAATTTATTACTATCAAGTCTTGAACCTATGAATAGAATGAACCATAAAACTTGATTAATGATGCCTCTGTCTTTTCCTAATCCATCATATTAAATATTACTAAACGATTAGGATCCTTATGAGTATGTTAATATTATACCTCTGCATATTCATCCTATGAGTATGTCAGCAAATAACTTTGCTTGTCATCTAATGAGCACATTAACATCACACCTCTACTAGTCATCTAATGAGCACGTTAATATAATACTTCTGGTTGTCATCTATAGAGCACGTTAAGATCATACCTCTGCTTATCATCAATAGAGCATGTTAACATCATACCTCTGCCTATTATCTATATCTCCTATTCTGTCATACTAAACGTCACTTAACAGTTAGTATTTAACTTTTCGAAGACTCCTACTATCATGTCCTGAACCTCTGAATAGTTTGAGTCACCATCCATAAAACACGTAAAAAAATGAATGAAATGATGATTTTATTTAAAAGAAACTACACGACAGCACACAACAAAACCTGCCTTTCATTACAAATAACCAATAAATAATAATAATAATAATAATAATTACTTCTGAGACAAAGCTTTCAAAGAATCTTCTATATCTTGCAACCAACGATGGAGATTCTCTCTTATCATGGCTAAGGCTCTCCTCTCCAAATCCACTTCATCCATTGAGGGTTGTTATGCAGCTTTAGCCCTGGCTTCTTCCAACTCCTTGATGCTAGCAATGATATCATGTTCGGTCTGCTCCTTTTGCCGTGAGATCTCGAACGCCTTGTCAGATAATGTTTGAATTTCGAATTCAGAATTAACAAATCAAAGTTTTAGCTTCAACAATGATCTCTCGATTGCGGCATATTGAGCTACGCTGATGTTCAATATTACGCTCGATCTGGACCAAATCCCAGGTTAGCTTCTCTGAAAAACCTTGAAATCCTGCAACTAGTTGGGCCTGATGCTCTACATTTTGTTGCAATTCGGCCTGGAGAGCCAAAATTTGGGCTCTAAGCGAGCTACATCTTCATTTTCCATCTCAGTAAGATTGGCCTGGCATAAATTGTTGAGAAATAACAATTGGGTCTCTAGTTCGTCCCATTGAGCCCTATATAGAGTTGTTCTCTATGGTCCTTCTGTCCTGGTGATTAAATTACTCATCATGAAAGGACGGACGCTCTCCATGGAATCCTCTCCATTGATGATTTTCTCGATGCATTCATGAAAGAATTCGAGAAATATTTCAATGCTGCAACCAATGAGTCTTTCACTAAGGCCAGAGGCCAGATCCCGTTTCAAACTTGTCAAAATTGCTAGGAGATGTGCAGCCGCTGGAAGAATGGTAGGGGATGCTAGTTTTATTTGTGCTACTGGCCATGAAGTAGCCACCACTTCCGATGAAGTACCCACAACTTCTACTGAAGTGGCCATCACTTTTGTTGTCATGACCGCTGATGTCGACGACATGGTCACTGCAATGAGTATTGGTCCAAGTAGGATGGAACATGTCGAAACCATATATGTCGGCAAAGAAGGGCCCTCTGTACCCATAGACTCTGATGAAACTTCAAAAGATAATACAAAAACTGCATCAACATCACCTTCAACTGACATGAATAAAATGGTCAGATATCATAAAAATTTTGCAATATGATAATGAGATAAAAATATGCAAATACCTGCTGGAAGAGTAGCATCATTTATGGTTATGGGAATAGAACCAGATCCTTTGGGTTTATCCAATTCTAGATCCTCTAGTCGCAAGTGAGAAATTTTGTCTGTGTTTGGTTGAGAAAAATAATTATCATTGAATTCATTCTCGGAACCAGCACCACCAAGTCACAAATTGCACCACTTACGTTAGAGTAATCTACTTGCTCCAAGGAATTTGATTTGGCCATCGGAGAGGCATGGGTCATTGGAGCGATTCCACCTGAAATACTAACAAATATGAATCAGCGGCCAATAAAAATAGAAAAAAGATGTCAAAATCAATCTTTAAAGAGAAATGTTCACCCAAAGAGGCAAGTCTTGGTGTCGGACTAGGCAACACAGCTTCACTGGAAGGTTAAAGAAAGTCATCTGGTGTGGCATTTCCTAGTGCAGTCCCTGTTGGCTCTATAACTCTTGTAGCCCTCGCAGTTGATCTGTCCCCATCAAGATTGACGATTTGAGGAGTTGGACTATTAGCAGCGGGTGCCCTAAGTATAGAGAAAGTTGCTAAGCTAAGCATCCCAACCGTGTTTCTAGATAGAGCCACCAAGGGTGCTATATTGGGTACAAAGGCTTGGAAAGTCATGGCCGGTGGAAATCCTCCTGACCTAGATTTTTCAAACACCGAGGTGGTAGCAGGAGGTTCATTTCTAGATGGAGTCACCGAGGGTGTTATGATTGGTACATGAGCTTGAAAGGTCATGGTCGGTAGAAGTCCCCTTGGGCGAATTGCAGTTTGTTCAAAGACCGAGGTGGCGGCAGGAGGTTGAAGTTTATTCTTCTTCCTTGCGGAACTCTGACTGTCCTAGGGTTTCAATGCTGAGATGTGCCTCGAAAGGCGGGGCCGAAGCAGAAGTATTGTCTTGCCCTTTCTCTTTGTTATTATCAGAACTGAGGAAAGTGCTCATGGATTGGAATTCATGCATATGACCCTTTTTCGAGGACTTATAAGATGCCTCCATATTCCTTAAAAAGGAATTATTCATCTGATAATCCCGAGCAATAATATTTGCAAGGTGATACCAACTGCAAAACCATATGGATGCAAAAAGGGATGGTGATTGACTTGAAAGAATGAAGGATGTCTTTGTACCTCCCGTTGCAAAATGATACCATACTCACATCCCCTCAAAAGGTTTACCATCTTGGTGAAGATGAGGATTCAGGTTGCCAACATACAATTCGTCATACCCAAATTGACGTTCAAAACGGTTTGGGGTGTATAGTTCCATAAAACAAATACGACGTTAGCGAAAAACCAAATGACCTGGCCAAATATTAATAAGCCAACAGAAACAACCTGACAACAGAGTTGTATAGCCGTCGTTTCCGAGCTTGTCTTCGAGTTGGTTACTATAATTTTCTCCAGGGAACTTGGGAAAACAACGGTAGATTTGATAATTTTGGTGCCGTCCAACGATGTTTTGAATCTTGGCTATGTACTTTCCATTCCAGGTGTAGTTCTCAAAACGCTGCACATAAGAAGATGAGTCTTGAGGGAGAAGTCATTAATCATAGGCAATGCAGTACAACCCAAGCTATCAGATAGGTGAATGGCAGGTCGATACGTGGATTAGGTATTTTAAAGATGGTGTTACCATCTTTATCTTTCACCGCTGAACCTTATAGTATTGGGTGACCATATCTCTCAAGCCCCATTGGAGATGGCAAACCATGACGGGTAATAACCCCAGAAGTTGACCAAATGCTAGTAAAGCTGCTGGATAGATGACTTCAATGGCCATGGCTTCGCGAGGCAAAGTAGGCATTATATAATGCTTCAGCCATAGCATGAGGTATCCAGCAAAAATAGTATTGTCTGACATGGAGGAAGCTGCCTAATAGTGGTAGCTTTTGAAGACAGTTCGAGCCTTGAAGCGGTCTTCATCAAATTCTGTTGTATACATTGTTGCAAAGTGGGTGCCAATCCTTTCATGGATGGTGTCCATATTACAAGAAGCTTGTAACTGGATACCGCGTTCATTATCTTCCAAGTTTTGGAAGAGATATTCTGCCCATACTTTATGACGCACCCCTTAACCTGGCATTTTAGAAATGTCGGCACAAATGTGATAATGGTACATTAGCTCCAAGTAAGTAGAGTATGCATTGGGGATAGCCTTGAGGTGGAGAAGTTCCATTGCGCTGGGAACGTATTCTCCATAAGGGGTTTCGCCTATGGATAGCGCTGAGATTTCGTGCATCTTATGAAGTGCAAACCCCAACTCTCCAACTGGTGTGAAGATGGTATTGGTTTGTGCGTTGTACATCTCCAATATACAGAAGAAGTTGGTAGAGCTATGCAGGAGACCAAATTGCACATTTCTCTCTGCGCGATCAAGGCCAAGTCTCTCTAGACGGGCTTCAAAATGTGCCAATATAAAATGGGTCATCTGAGACCACCATGATCGTGGAGATGAATGAGCCCATCCAGGAGTGTGAAAATCGTGAGCCGGGAACTGACCCTTAGCATATGCAAATTGATTAATAAATGTGTCATCATGCTTAGGATGCTCTCCAACAGGGAGGTATTTGCTGATTCTCCCAGGCAATAGACTTATAGCATCCTTTGCCGGACTATCTAGAAAAGGGCCATTTTTGCTAAACATTCCTATTGCTACGTCATTATGACCTCGAATAACTAGCCAAGACATCACAGACGGACACGAAATCCATTGCAGATATGTCAAAGAAAAGCTGCGCTCCAAATTTGGGACAAACATGTACCGATCTCCCACCTTATTTAACTATTTCATTGTGTCGAATAAGTCTTCATCTGATCTATCGACTGCGTCCCCAAAAAGAAATCGGGGTTTCTTAAATATCTTCCTATTCACACCCTCAAAGACGATGTCAGTAATCAACTCACGAGCCATAAGTTAGTTGCCGGTAGTGATTTTCTGTCGTCGATCATTACTACTCCTTTCATCTACCAAAGAAACATGACCATCAAATCTGAAATGAGTTTGATTATCAGGACTACCACGAAATCTGAAATAATGGTTCTTTATCAAAGGATGTTTTGAATAGAGAACTATAGAAAAAAAAGATTAGTCCAAACTTGACAAATTAAACAAGTCAAGTAATGCAAAATTAAGAGTTGGAGTTCAAATGTAAACCCAAAACTGCAGTGTTGAGCCAACAGAGTATAGCAGCAACACACACTGCATGTCCAGCGGGGCCCGCACTGTGCGCTAAGCACATGGAGCGTGCGCTGCGTGCCCTGGGGGTGTGCGCTCCGCGCCCAAGCATGTGCCTGCACGCGCCCGCGCACAGCAGTGTGCGAGGGCCCGCACACAGCAGTGTGCACACGCACCAGTGCACGCCCACGCCTACGCGCAGCAGTTTGCGTGTTGGTGCGAGCACCCAGCGCAGGGCGCGCAGCGCGCGCCAGCCCACGGTGTGCCTACTGCATGGCGGACAGCATAACACCGCGCGGAAATTTTTGTTTAAAAAAATAAATTTCTTTTGTAACAATCACGAGAGCAATGTTAAAGAAAACGTATTACCATTTGTGCTAGCAATATTTTAGCAAAAAGAATATATTTTTAATTTTTTTCCCTAATATCAGTGAAGAAGGATCAACGCTGGCGGTCCGCGCAGGGACGCCTCCACGCGCGGGCCCAGGGGGGCTAGTGGTTATAATGATTTATCTTTATTCTCGAATACAATATTGTCTATGTTGATTTGGCTTTGATGGGATCGATCAAAAGTGAATGCCAAATGAGATCAAATTATGTGAAAAAAAATGGAATAGAGATGATATCACTAGTTGCCTTTATCCAAAGAGAAGCTTCCTTCATCGGGCAGCTTGCCCATTTCCCTATGGATACCTCCCCTACTCCATACTCCTCTTTGTTAAAAGCATGTAAAGCATTTGAATGCACACATGAATATAAATAAAAACAATGGATGACTGATGAAGACAGAGTGACACTTGCTAACCATGGCCAACAGTGAGAGGAGCTGGGTGGTCAATATCGAGAACCAGCTCAAAGATGTGGATACGTCGGCAGAGCTCCTCCGGTGGAGGAAGCATTCCATCTACAAGGTGCCTGGCCGCATCAAAGGCCTCAACTACGAGGCCTACAAGCCTCAGGTGGTGTCCTTCGGCCCATACCATTACGGCGATGAGCAGCTGAAGCTGATGGAGGCGCACAAGCACCGAGCCCTCCTCCACTTCCTGAAGAGAGCGAAAAGGCCTTTTGAACAATTCTTGAGCTCGCTGGAGGAGGTCGTGGAGGATCTGCAGGAGTGTTACGAGAGCCTGGACGAGGAGTGGAAGCGCGACAAGGAGGAGTTCTTGAAGCTGATGGTTGTTGATGGGTGCTTCATGATTGAGATACTGAGGATCGCGACGCGTGGGAGGCCGAGCGACTACGCGATCAACGATCCTGTGTTCAGCAGCCATGGGATGCTGCACACCGTGCAGTATATAAAGGGAGACATGCTGATGGTCGAGAACCAGCTGCCTCTGCTGGTCCTGGAGAAGCTGGTTGCTGTTGAAACTGGCAAAGCTCCTGTAAGTATTCAGTTATCATCTCTTGCTTCTCTTTTTATATTTTAAAACTTCAGAGTTCTGATGAGATCATCAACTGGGTTTGAGTTTTCATTCTTAATGTTGTTATTTTAGTATTAGGATGATTCCCATAAAAATATGATAAGAATACTATTGTTGTATGTATAATTTAAGTTACGATTTGTTTGGATAGATTAAGTGGGATACGGGTAATTAATTCCACTCAATTCTACATTTGTTTTATCAAAGTGAGAAGGGATAAATTATCTCATGGGATTAGTAATTTCCCAAATTTGAAACTAATTAATCTCACCGCTCCCATAATTCGATAATCCTTCATTTTCCTTTAAATTTAGTATCACTGGGGGGCATTTTTATCCTTATTATTTGAACCATTGCTCTTTTTATCAACAATACCATTTTAATTTTCTTTCATTTCCAATTTAAAATTTGATAAATAAACACATGATTCGTTGGATTATAGTTAATATTAACTATTCTGTCAAACAAACACAAAACTAAAGATCATAAATACATTATTAGAACTATTATACAGAGATTGTGATACATTTAGAAGAATAGATTCTAATTGTTTTATGAATAATAATAATAATGGACGGTGACTCACTTTCGCTCGCTTGTCTACATTCAGAACGACGATCTAATCAACAAACTGGTCCTCAAATTCTGCGCCCCAGACTCCCGGCCCTTGCCCTCCGACGTCGGGCTGGGCCTCCACCCACTGGACCTCTTCCGCAAAAGCCTTCTCCAAGGCCCACTCCCCCCAAGGGGCCAGAAACGCACCCCCCCCCCCCCCCCCCCCCCCCCCGAACTAATCTTCAGCGAGATCACCTGCCCCGCCGCCACCGAGCTCAACGAGGCCGGCATCAGCCTCAAGCGGAACAGGACCAACAGCCTCCAGGACATCCGCTTCAAGCGCGGCGTCCTAAGCCTGCCCGTAATCTTTGTGGACGACGACACGGAGTACATGTTCCTCAACCTCATGGCCTTCGAGCGCCTCCACATCGGGGCGGGCAACGAGATCACCTTCTACGTCTTCTTCATGAACAACATCGCCAACTCGGCCAGGGACGTCAGCCTCCTGCACTCCAAGGGGATCGTGCAGAACGCCGTCGGCACCGACAAGGCGGTGGCCAAGCTCTTCAACAGCCTGTCCAAGGGCGTGACGCTGGACCCGGAGAGTAGCCTGTATGATGTTCATCGGAAGGTGAACGCCTACTGCAGGACGACCAGGAGCATGTGGCGGGCTAATTTGGTTCGTACCTACTTTAGGAGCCCATGGTCTTTTCTCTCGCTTGCTGCGTCCATCTTCCTGCTCGTTATGACGGTTGCCCAGACTTTGTATTCGATCTTGCCATATTACCACCCGGAACGGGGCTCCTCCTCAATGCCTCCTCCTATTGCTCTTTCACCTCACTGAGCCATGGATTTGCTACATTTACTTGTTTCGGTTTTCTTTTTTCTTTTTTTCCCTAAATTTCTTTTTGATTGTTATTTTATTTGGTTTTGGACTGTGCTATTTCATTATATTTATAGTTTTGGATTTTGATTTCGTGTGAAACGGGTTGAATGAATTTTCTATCTTTTGTTTCTAGTTGAAGTTTAATTACATTTTGTATGTTTTTTATTTTTTAACAGCTTTCTTTGGGTCTGAATGTGATGAGGCTTATGCCACAAATTCAGAAACAGAATCCAACGATGAGATAAAAGTTCTCTAAGTTTTGGATAAATGAGCATAAGAAACAAATTTGTCAAATGAATGAGAAGTGCGCTTGTGTCAGAAATTGTCCAACTAGGTTTATCGGAGCAATTAAGTGTCAAATGAATAATCGGGCTTAAGACGGATCTCGAGGTAATTAAGACGGATTTCGATGCTACTTATCCTCTGATTTCATGAAATTCAAGCATAGAGAAATTGTTAGAAGGAAAATAATTTACAGAATAAATAATCTATTGACAAAATTTAACAAGGTTCAACAGAGATGGAGTTCGGGGCGACGTCCTCGGTGAAAAGTTGATCATTTGGCACGTTATTCATTGGAGAAAAACAGAATTAAAATCTCCTAACGATGTTCTCTCTTTTATCTCTTTCCAAAGTTATAAGCTTCAATTCTCTTGAATTGAGAAGGATTCCTCTCTTTTTTTTAAAAAAAAAAATGAAGAAAGGAGTATTTATAGTTACTATTAGTGAGAGAATAGATGTTACATATGATTTTGAATTCGATAATTTCCTTATTATAGATAGATTCAATTTCCTCGAGAAATGTGATTTCCTCATCTTTGACAATTTAATTTCCTTATGGAGAAAGGATATGACTTGATGGTAAATTCTGCATCAATTAACTGAGATAAAGAGTCTGAATTTCATCTGACTTTCTATGCAATAATCCATGTGATTATGAGTAGTTGTCGAATTGGACTCCTTTCGAGCTGGGCCTGTTGCCTTATTGGGCTTTTCGGTTTGGGCCTAGGTTGTAAAAATTATGTAACAATAGTGGCCCCCATTCCTGAGTTTGGTCTGGCAAACTCTTGGAATACTGTAATAGTTTTTTCAGAGTAAATTTCCTGGAATACTTTCCATGTTAGACCTATATGGTTGTTTTTATGATTTAGGCTGATTGCCTTTGTGCTATGTGTTTCGGTCACTTAAAACTAGTTATTTTTTATCGAGATGGATCGTCTCACTGCTATTTTATAGTCAAATGGTTAATACCAAGTTCCTACAAAACTTCCATCACTATCTTGAGCTTTCATAGCTAGTGGCAGAAAGTCCACCATTTGTGTACGTCTAACCATGATTTGGAAATGACAAGAGATGAGAGCCCCTCTGATTGGTGCCAACCTGCAGAGCAATGTTGAAAATAATGCGTTATGAAGCCCGTTATATTGTGTTGCGTAACCTAACTGAACCCCAACACTACGTAATAACTGGAAATAACTCAGTGTACCGTAATAATATAATTTTATGCTATTTTACGTTATATTACGTAACGTTACATTAAATTACATTATCTTACGTTATTTACAATTATTTTTTTAGTAATTTCTATATTATTGTTGATTATTATTTTATTATTAGCGAGTTATTGTAAGTTTTTTACTTGATTACTTGTTGGCTTGTTTAATTGCTTGTGGAATTGCTAACTTATTTATTTACAATTATTTCCTTATTCACTTATTATAATTCCTTGTTGGTGGCTAAAATATCTTATTTATTGATTCTATTGAATTTTTAATTGAACTAAAATCAATAATTATAAATAAGATTAATTGAATGTTACAAGATATAAATTACAATAATGATAATAACTGAAGATGAAATAAAGAATTAGAATTTTATTTTTTTGTTTTAATGATGACTGAAATTACGGTTGCAGACTTAATATAATTTGTGAAAATAAATATAAAAATTATTGTATTATGTATTACAAAATAGTTTTATATTCTTTTCTTAGATATTTTTAAATTTATTTTTTATTTTATAAAAATTATTTTATATAGTTTTGTATTTCTTTTTATTAAATAAATAGAAAATTGTATAACCTACGTTATGCATTACGCTATATGCGACATAACCTAACGAAAACAAAATATTATGTTACCAATATCGCTATTTTAAACATTGGTGCAGAGTATTATAAATCATTTATAAGAGTTACATTGTCTTTGTCGTTGACCTTCTAGTATGTTTGGGTTGCTCATGGCCATGTATGTAGGCTAGTTGGATTTTAGATCTCCTATCTCTATGTCTAGAAATAGGTTTTCTCATACTACTTATCTCTATATCCAGTGATAGATTTCCTCATCCTTTAAAGAATAACTCATATAAATTAACTTGAAGAATCAACAATCTTATTTTGTATGATCATCTCGAAACCTGTTATATACTCAAGATCTGTGTAAGAGAACTCAGAGTTCTTCATGTAAACACTCAAATGATGCAATTTAGAGTTGCCAATTATCAAAATGGGATTTCAAATAGAACAACATATTTGTCACGCCCCCTTCTGATATACGTTATACGAGCACGTATAATAAGTATTGACAATATATTCGGTAGGAATATGCTAAAGTTTTCAGTAGAATAACAATAATTTTGCCACAATAATACTCAATAATAATAATATAAAATTTCAACAGGGATATCACATTTTATTAATTGGAGCAAAGTTTGGTAAAATAGAAAAAGGATAACAAAATACAAAATAAAACTAACTGAGAGGAATCATGTTTACTTTAATTATCTATTAGGCTCTGACATACTCCTCGAAATACTCCAAATCTTCATTCCGCTCTATCGAATTTATGTCCAAATCTGGACATGTTCCGATCGTCAGAATATGACCAAAACAATATAAGTGGAAATAATACATTGATATAAAAGTAACAATTATATCCAATAATGATAATAATATAAGTCTTACGAAATATTACATTAATTTGTAAATATGAAATCGATAGTTATATGTTAAATTTAATGCCCTTTAGTGCAATCAAATTGCTAACAAGTATGTCTTTACTTAGAATGAAATGTAATTGGAAAAACTATCCCATAGGATATCATTATTTCAATTGTCTCCTATACAGATCAAAAAAATGGTCATATGGATTATCCTGTGCTGAGTCTCACCTGGTGTTAGGCTAACTTGAATAATAAGATATGATCCAGTAAATCATCACGTACCCATAGTGTTCAAAATATTCAACTGTACAACTTAATATATTACAATTGAAATATAATATATTTCTATCATTCAGTTTCTTCTTAATCCAGTGTCGTTCACTATAGTTTATGTCATGTCTAAATTCTTTTCCTCATAATTTATATATTGATCATATCAGTTACAATATTTTAAATGGATTTTTATTAGTTCTTTCAATTTATACTTTATTGAATAAATCACAATTGGCTAAATAAAAAAAATTTACTAGTTTGAGACTTCGTAGAGTTATATCAGCCGGGTAAGTGTATAGATGATGGGAGGTTTTTCATGCTACGCACGTTCCTTAATTAGATAACCAGTATAAAATAACCAGTATAAAAGACAACTTGCCTAAATAATGATATAAAACAATATCACAAATAATATTTTTTTCACGATTATAGTTTTCACGTGATTTATCAAAATATTGTATTTATCAAGTATTTTATTCTAATAAAATTAATCGTACTAATAAACAGATCTTCTACAAATTGAACAGTAAAATTGAAATAATATTTCTATAAAAATTTGTATGTTTGGTGAGTAAAAAAAAAAAAACTCACCTCAATTTGTTTCTCAATATCGAACAATTATCAATCATAACAAAGCAATGTCAATCAACGAAGATCAAGAGGAGCAAGATGATAGAGGTTTCTCATGCGAAGTTCCGACAAGTGTGTGATGCCACCAGTGAGAGGTAGTGGTTCCGGCAATGGTCCTACAAGATATTTCGATAAGAGGGTGACGAATCCAATGGTAGAGTGCCCCGACGAGACAATTGGCACGACAAGGGAGAAGGAAGACAATCTGTAGAGAGTTTGAGTATGTTTTTGTTGAATTGAGAAAAAGTATTGGGTATGTATATATATATATATAGTGTTGAATTTCGGAGTTAAAAATGTGAAAGGTTTGAGGGATTTAAATAGGATAATGGGGATTTATTTTAAGAATAAAAAATATGAATTTAATTTGAAGGTTTAAATGGTTGAATTCATAGAGAAGATGAAAAGTAGGGAGGTTAAGAGAAGATGAAAAGGCTGGGAGGTTAGAGAAAATAAATAGTTAAATTTTATTTATTTATTTATTCATTTATTTATTATTAATACTTAAGGGTTACTACATTCTAGTCCACTTAGAAAAATAATTTTATCCTCAGAATTTATCATATAATATAAATAAATAAGATATATAACTTTTGTCTTATTTGCAGTTAGAACGAAAGTTTTTCCTTGCTCACAACTAGTCTACTTATCTTTAGGACAACTATATGCTCATTGGACCTGCAATACAAACATAAATGATGTTCAATTCTATATTACATTTGTAGGTATCCTACCTTCTTGCAATAGTTACAAACTACCTTTCCACATTTCTTATTGGAAGCACTAATTTCTTTACTAATAGTTCGATTTTTTTTCTAGAGTTTTTTACTTGTCGTGTAGTTTTAGTTCACATTCTTTTAAGATAATCCTTGAACTTTTGGTCACCAACATTGTAAGTAAAAGATATATTTTTCTCCTTCGTATAATCTACTTGTTTTTGTTCATATCTCCAATAGAAGTTGCAAATCACTTAGCACCTCTCAACAGTCTCATCAAGTAAGTTTCGAACTTGATCCACACGACAAGCTATCTAGAAAATAAAGAAAATTAGATTCAGTGAAGGATTATAGAAAATTTTCTTCAAAATAAGAATATATAAAGAAAGATAGATATCTTGTTTTACTTGGGATACAAGTCATCTTTTATGAACAAAATAAGAGATATGGAATGGCCAAAGAAATGGGACTTAATGAAATCAATGAGTATTATTAATATATACATGACAAACTAATAACAAGATCCAAATCAATTCAAATCACATAAAATGATTTAAGAAACCTAGCTCTGATACCTCTAAAAAACTTGTCACGCCCTACTTTCAACATATGGTATACGAGTACGTATAACAAGTACTGACAATATGTTCGATAGGGATATACTAATGCCTCAAGCAGAATAATAATAATTTTACCACAGTAATACTCAATAATAACAATATAAAAATTCAATAGAGATATCACTTTTTATTTATTCGATCCAACTGCGATACAATATAAAAAGGATAACAAAACACAAAACAAAACTAAATGAGAGAAATCATGCCAACTTTAATTTTCTATTAGGCTTTGACATACTTCTCGAAATACTCCAAATCTTCAGTCTTCTCTATCGAATCTATGTCCAAATTTGGACATGCATATTCAGGTTGTCAGAATATGATCAAATCAATATAAAATGGAAATAATACATTGATATAATAGTAACAATTATATCCAATAATGATAATAATATAAGACTTACGAAAATGTTATATTAATTTGTAATAATGAAATCGATAGTTATTTGTTAAATCTAATGCTCTCTAGTGCGATCAGATTTATAACAAGAATATCGTTACTGAGGATAAAATATAACTGGAAAAACTAACTGCGGGGATACTAATATAGTCATGCCTCCTGATCTCACTCCTATTATTCCGCAGACTACACTATCTTTTCTATCTCTTTCTCTACATCCATTACCTCCATTGCCATCACATACTCATTTAGAAGAATCTATCCTAAGTCGAAAGCACCATATCCCAATTGGCTTAAGAAGCCTTCACTACAAGTAGAGAAGATTTTTAAAATATTTCAGCAGGTGAAGGTTAATATTCCACTCCTTGATATTATATAACAGGTTCCCACTTATACCAAGTTTCTGAAGGATGTGTGTATTAAGAAACGAGTAAGAAAAGTTTCTGAGAAAGTTTTTCTTGCTATAAATATATCGCAAATCCTCTCTAACTCATTTCCTATCAAATACAAAGATTCAGGTTTTTCCACAATCTCATGCACTATTAGAAATACTACATTTGATAGGCATTGCTTGATCAGGGACAAGTGTCAACTTTCTTCCTTACACTGTTTATCAACAACTAGAGTTAGAAAAACTTCAATCTACCAAGGTCATATTACAGCTAACTGATCGTTCGATCAAGAAACCAATTGGTATGATTGAAGATGTGTTAATTAAGATCAGCGAGTTCATCTTACTTGTAGACTTTATTATCTTAGAAACTGAGCCGAGTCAATCAATAGAATCAAATTCCTGTTATCTTAGGCAGGCCATTTCTTACAACTTCAAATGCATTAATTGATTACAGGAATGGCCACATGAAGCTATCATTTGGGAATATGACTGTGACATTGAACATATTCAATATGAATGAGCACACAATGAGCTCTCTCATTGAGATAAATATATTTCACAGTTTGCTCATTGAGGTAAATATATTTCATAGTTTGCACTCTCATTCTTCCTCTTGCACTGACGATGAACCCTCATTTGAGCAAATTTTTAAAGATGAGCTCATATTATTAGACGAACTGGCATATACTGACTCTACGCATGATAATACTTGTGCAAGTGTGCTATTCATTTATGAGCAAATCTTTGAGGATTTGATTACAGAGAAGCTCACATTACATCGTGAGTTAGAAGGACCACCACACTTCACAGTTGGTTTACTTAATCATATTGCATTCTTCACACCTCATGATATTCCTACATGTGTGCTTGTTACTAATGATGATTAGTAAATTTATAATGAAGAATTCTCTAACCTAATTATTAATGCTTACATGAGGAAAAAGAAAAGATGAGGACGGCATAAGAAACAGACATGTAATTTTATGACTTATTGGAGGATGATGAGACATAATAATGCACTCATTTCACATTTAAAATGCACACATTATGAAGTGGGAAGCGATCAAGACATCGTAACCGCTTTCCATGCGTTAATAGGGTGACTATATTGAGATCGTGATTTTTTACGACTCTCATTAGTTGTATATTATTTATTAAATAGCTTTTATCTTTATTTTACCACCCTTAATTCGTGTATAAGGGCATACACAAAGTTTGGGCGTGTGAGAGTGGGTTAGGAGATTTTTGTGTTTTTCTATGATTTTCATTTTTAGATTTTTAGGTTTCTTTATTTTACATTTTGGGTAGTTTTTAGTGTATAAATTTTTTTGAGAAAAATTAAAAAAAAAACTGAAAAGAAAAAATTAAAAAAATATTTTCTGCAATAAATCAACCAATTACAAATAAAATAATAAATTTAGATTTAAAATTTGATTGGAGAGTAGATTGGATAATACACTTAGAATTTTATGAAAAAAATTAAAATCCAAAAAATAAATACCGCTAATAGTAATATTGAGATAAGTATACATCTATTTTTCATTTCACAATAGTTTATTAGATTAAAGATAAAGATGATAACAATTGAGTAGTCTTTTCTCTTTAAGCAAAAAAAAAAAAGGAATAAAGAGGTGAGTCTGGTATTCAAGGCAATGATCCTCTAGAAATAAATAAAAAATGCTTAAGAATTACTAAGTAGTTGGGAATTTGCACCTAAGTAAGTATGAATATTTATATGAACTGTGTTTTTAAGAGATAGAAGTATGATCTGAGTAATCAGGTATTTGCGCCTAAGCAAGTGTGAATATTCGCATGAAACGTAAAATATTCAGAGTATGATCCAAGTAATCAGGTATTTGCATCTAAGTAAGTGTGAATATTTGCATGAAAGGTAAAATATTCACAAAAAAGAGAAAAAACAGAAAAAGTCAAACAAAAGAAAAAAAATTGTTTAGAGAGAAAAGATGAATCATGAGTTTGAGTTTGAGTTCAAAATCGAAGTAGACGGTCTCACATGCACATAAATGTATAGGAGCCAATAAATTATTTATTAGTGGGTATTGAAATATAGGATTTGAATTTTTGATTAAAATGATAAGTGTATTTGATATGATACTTAACTTGAAAACTGATAATCTAAATGCATTCTTGAGTTTGTATATTAGTGAGATTAATTATAGAAAAAACTAAGAAGATTTTCTATCTTCTTCACGATGTTTGTGGGTAACATCGCTAGAAATGCTCACGAGATACAACTCATCTACTAAGGTAACTTAGGGGTTTAACAGCTTGTTGCACATGCTAAGTGTAACTGCAATTCCTGCGAAAGTAAGTTAGGATTTTTTTTCTTTATAAGTCTAGGTTTAGCTCGAGAACTAGCGAAAGATAGGTATGGGGGTGTGATGAGTATCATACATTACATATTTATAACCTCCATATTATTTATTTTTATATATAAATAATGCTACTCAGATATTTTTAGTGTCTTTTTCAAGTTAAATTTATTCCTACAAAGAGATGACATAAACTCATAGATGAATTAGGAAATCAAGTCCAAGAAGAAATAGAAAAAGGATAAAGCTACAAAAATATGAAGCCACAAAGAGCCAAAGTCAAATACGGTAAGCCAAAAGAGGAGAGAAGTTAGACAACTCAGCACTACAAAGAAGAGGGGCAAATTCATAATTTTTGCTGCCATTTGGCGGCAATTTGGGCCAAACTTGCACTGAATTTTCTTTTGTTGATGCATATGAGGATTATGAGTTTTCTTGTAAAACTAAAATCTCCGCTATTTGGCAGTCACTTCAGCTATTTGGTAGCAAGACTTATGAATCTGTAACTGAAATTTTTTTGAGCGCTTTGTTATAATTTTGTAGCTATTCAGTTGTAATCAAATTAGAGTTTGATATTCCAAGCCTTATATATTAGTCGTATCTTTGTAGATTAAGGTTGGAGGTAATTTTGTGCACTTTTTGATTGAATAAATATTAGGATTTTACTGATGGGGTGACAGCCACCATACCAAGTTCCGGAGGTGATTCCATTGCTATTCATTGCTTTCTAGTGAGTAGAAATATTTTATTTAGTTTTTAGATAGATTTAATTGCTTTCTAGTTTAAATCTTTAATAGTTTTCATACAAAAATATGATTTTTAATGCTTTCTAATAATAAAAATATAATCTTATTAATTAGTAACATGAGTAGTTAACTCAATTTAGCTCTAGGATGTAGATGAAACTAGGAATCAAGCATGTAATTGCTTTTTATTATTTTCTTTCTAAAATAAAATAATAAAGACATGATTTTTCGATGAAAGATTAAAATACAGCAACTCGTAAATTACTGCTTTGATAGGTTATGCTTGAGTTAAGTTCCTTGATAGCCTATACTTAGTTATGGTTTGGGGTGATTGATTTTCAACTTCATCGTAGAATTATTTAATGATTTAGTTTATTTTTATAAAAAAATAGTATCTTTGATGAGTTATATGCTTGCACGCCACTTGATAGCTCATACTTAGAATACTTTAAATAAAGATTAAAATTAAAAGATTAGTTTTTATAATAGGAAGAAGATAATAGAAGTAATACATGGTCATAAACTAGTGGATTCATATTCTAGGCTAATTAAAATAACAAAAAAAATCAACTTAGAACTCATAGTTAGCTCGGTAGAATAATAGGAGAAGCTAGAACGCAGAACACTTTAGATTCTCGCAAGAACAACATATAAAGTGCTACAACCGATACAATGCACTTGCAGTAAATTATTCACATCACTTCTGCATCCCCATCTTTACCTTCCTCCTCCTGTTCCTGATGCCAAGCTGGCTCAAGGACTTTTGCATAAGTTCCTATAATTATTATGGCCATGTGCTCTTGTATCTCCAAACTTAGGTCCTGATGGAACCTACATACCATGTCTCTCTCCTCAACAACTAAAATAGGAGTAGATTTGCTGAGTCTTGAAAACTTAGTAGCATATGCATCAACTGTCCTATCCTCCTACCTCAGTTATATACAACTCCGTTCCATATTATCATGAGCTATCAGTGAGAAAAACCTCACATAGAGCCTATTATAATAAACCTTCCATGCAATCGGCCTCTCTAATCTGGTCTCCTCAGACTTTCACCAAGTAATATCTATGAGCTCGATATTCTCAACATCAACTAGCTCTTTGGTGGTATACGAGTCACCTCCAAAAGATTCTCCATGTCATTTAACCATTCCTCTACCCCAAGCGGAGTTCTAGTCCCAGAAAAAATGCCGGACAAAACCTTCAAAAGTCTGCAATATTGCCTTCTCTATCCTACACTAATAGTGCATACATCATTTCAGCAACTGCAGTTGCTGTTCTCTGGGCGGCTGCTGCTACCTTAAGTCTTGCCTTGAGCAATGCATTCTGCTCTATCAGGGCATGCATAAACTCTCTCATCTAGTCACGCTCCCCCTAAAGAGTCCCCTCATGCTCAAGAGTCGTCCTCTCTTGATGACGGGAAGTCATGTCTCTCAAAATAAAACAATAAGGACGGAATCAGGATCAGAAACAAAGGTCATGATATAAAATAAGATGAGAAAATAAGAAAATATTAATGAATAGTGATTGTATGTATGTGGTAGAATTCTATGGTTATAGATCAAACAATAGTAATAATGGTTACTCTGATACCACTTTGTGATGACCCAAATCATACTAGGGTCCGAGTGTGTGTCCCAATAATGGGTAGGTATCACTGGTGGGCACTTTCAATATCAAAGTGTATGAGGCCATTTCTGTTTTTCTTTCTAATAATCACATGCAAAAGATATAGAAGTACACAAATATGAGATACATACCATAGGTTTAAATCTATGTATCACAACATTATAGACATGAATATAGCAATATCGAAAAATAGGTATACGAAAAGTAGGTAATTTGTACATAAAAAGGTTGCTCATGTAGAGTCAAGTACAGTATCCAAATAAAGCTATATAAGTACTAAATATATACAAGAGTATCCGGATACTATGGACAGAACTGGGATGCGGAATATGTATGCACATAAAAACAAAAATGATATCCGCGCAAAAAGGATGATGATCCTACGAGAGGTAGGTTACTGGCATTCAGTCTACTTCCGGAAGTAGGGATCCTCGAGAGGTGAGTCTTTCTCCTCAGACACTATGGGCAAGGCTGCTGGATCTGGAGTGTGATAATCCGAACGGTCAGAACCCAAATAAGAATATAAATCTAAACTCATGCAATACTATGAAAATCATATAAAAGGGTAGTGTGTAGCATGCTAGTAGGAGACAATGTAAGAGGTATATGTGCATGGCTCATGAAGTATATGGTAAGCTTAATATAACATGAATCATAAAATATGTAATATGTATGATACAACATGGTCATGCACATGAATCATGAAGTACAAGGTATACAAAATATAATCTAAATCATGAAGTATATAATGAACATTCTATCATATTAATTGAGAACTAAATGGTGGGAGTATTCACATGTTCTAGGAGTTACCGTACATCTTCGGTGCCACGGCCCAAATATCAATGTCCATACAAACAGGATGGCATACCACCAGGAGAACTGGATATCCCGTGCATGCTCGGAACCATGGTCCAAGTGCCAGTCTCCACACAAATCGCATGACACGTTGCTAGCAAAACAAGCAAGAAAATCGATAGTGCTAGAATACAGATCAGCGGATGCATCTAAACAAGATAAGAACTTCCAAAATACGTATTTCATTCCACCATTTATTTTCCCATACCCAAAATATTGTATATGCTAAGTATCACTCTATCAAGATGTCTTATGTAATAAGGGTACATATATCAATAGTTAGGTGAAGATGAAACGACACGCACGGTAATACTAGTAAATATAAGAGTAATACTAGCAGGTACAAGAGTTACAGGACATGTTCACGTGTGTGAGATATCATTTCAAAACAAGAATAATATATGCGAGTAATAACATATATAAATAAATATCTGTGCATGTATAGCATATTTTGTATCAAATGGTATATGTACAAATATAGTTTGTATGCCTAAATATGAGCTATGAAAAGTTTGAAATTATCATGTACTGGTAATAACAACAGTGATTGAATATATGCACATGTGTATCATATCATAATCAAGTAGTATTTGCACGAACAAGATATATATGCTTATGTTGCTGCAACTCAATGGACATGTCAGACTTTTAGATCTTGTTTGACTAGTGCAAAGTTAAATTAGATGTTAAAATTTTGTAAAGTTGTAGATAATTCAATCATTTTTCTAATAAATTTTAAATGAGTTTAAATGGAGATCTAGAGTAAAAGTTATGGTTGTTTTACTATGGACATGTTGCTATAGACTTAATATAGTTGTGACTTCCATATTTGATTTGACTAAGATAACATTAAATTTGAAGTCGAAGATCTTAATTAATTCTAAATAATTCAATTAGCTTTCCCATGAAACTTGAATGAGATCAATTGGAGTTGTAAAGTAAAATTTAGGGTCATTTTACCATAAATATAGTGCTACTGAACTACGGACCTAATACAACAGTAAGATATGAATTTCTATACTATTTTTGGATAGATAAATGACTAAATTAGGACTCACTGTAATTGGATGAATTGTAACTTAGGGTCATCTTTCTAAAAGCACTAGAATGAGATCAATTGGAGTCACGATACAAAAATTATAGCAATTTTAAAATGGACTATTGTGTATGTATGGATAGTGATACATTTTGTGCATGTATAACATGCACGGTGTGTCACATGCAATAAAACTCAAGAAAAATGCAAGTTAGAGTATGTATAATCTTTAAATTGGATTAATACTATTTCTGATATCATATTTGAGGAGATTTAAACATGAAATCACAGAATACAAGGATTTAATAGTGTATTCTTACCTCTTATTGATTTCAAATCGGAAATGAACTAATATTGATGCGATTGCTTATCAAAAATGAAAAAATTCCCAATAATCCACTAAGAACTAGGCCAGGTGCTGGTGAATATTTCTCCACATTGATGAACAATTTAGAGCTAATTTGATGAAGAAAAACTCAAAAACAAACTCATGTGGCTATTTTGTGGATTTTTCAACCCACTATCGACTAAATATTTAGCGATTTATTTGAGAAAGATAAAGAGGAAATTAGAATTGAAGATCTGAAGAGAAAATGAAGAGGTGAATGAAGGAAGAAACTTGATTTTTTTTTTTTAACTCGGGGAGTCAAACAGCTGTCAAAAAGTGAGCATGCTATTATGTTAAAACCCTTAAATTTTAACTTAATTATAAGTTTATCATTGGATCAATTGCTATTCAAATTTGGTGAAAGATGGCTACTGGGCTTCTGAAGATAAATTTATAGTTGGTAGGAGGTTAAAATTGAAATTCGTGATTTAATTTGATTATTTTAATTGGATATTTGCTCAAAAATCAGTCAATCTGGAATAATTCAAGAAAAATATGAAAAAAATCCAAAATAATAAGATAAGAGGTTCTTACTCTGGCCTTCTCAAACACTTTCCGCATGCAAGATTTAAGTTCTGAAGATCCACAGTCGTGCACCCTAAATGCGCACTGGTGGACTCCGTAGATCTGACACTGCAATTTTGGGTTTAAATTTTAATTCCAAATCTTGATTTTGCGTTACCTGGCTTGTTTGATTTGCCTTGTTTGGACTAATATTTTATCCTCTCTTCTTTTGTTTTTTTTCTTTGTAGTTCTCTACTCAATAGATCCTTTGTCAAAGAACCATCATTTCGGGTTTTGTGGTGGTCCTGATAATCAAACCCATTACGGATTCGATGGTCACGTTCCTTTGGTGGAAGAAAAGAGTAATGATGATCGACGACAGAAAATTACTATCTACAACCCACTCACGGCTCGTGAGTTGATTACTGACGCCGTCTTTGAGGGCACGAATCGGCAGATATCAAAGAAACCTCAATTTCTTATTGGGGATGCTGTCGACAAATCAGATGAAGATTTATTTGACACCACTAAGTGGTTGAATAAGGTGGGAGATCGATATATGTTTATCCCAGACCTGGAGCGTAGCTTTTCTTTAACATATCTGCAGCGTATTTTGTGTCCACGTGTGATGTCTTGGCCAGTTACTCAAAGTCATCATAATGTTGCGATGGGAAAATTTAGCAAAAATGGCCCATTTGTAAATGGTCTAGCAAAACATACTTTAGGTCTATTGTCTGGTAGAGTCGGCAAAGACCTATCTGTTGGAGAGAATTCTAAGCGTGCTAATACGTTTATTAATCAATTTGCAGATGCTAATGGTCAATTCCCAACTCATGATTTCCGCACTCTTGGATGAGTTCATTCATCTCGATGATCATGGTGGTCTCGGATGACCCACTTTATCTTAGCACATTTCAAATAACGTCTAGAGAGACTTGGCCTCTATCGCGTGGTGAGGAATATGCAATTTGGTCTTCCACACAGATCTCCTCACTTCTTTTGCATACTAGAGATGTATAGCCCGTAGACCAATACTTTCTTCATGCCTGTTGCGGAATTGGGGTTCGTACTTAATGAGATGCATGAGATTTCAGTATTATCCATAGGCAAAACCCCCTATGAAGAATACGTTCCCAGTACGAAGGAACTCCTCCGTCTGAAGGATATCCCCAATACATACTCCACTTATTGGGAGCTAATGTGTCATTATAACATTTGCGCTAACATTTCTAAGGCACAAAGTCAAGGGGTGCGACAGGCACAAAGTCAAGGGCTGCGACATAAAGTATGGACAGAGTATCTCTTCTAAAATTTGAAAGATAATGAGTGCAGTATCCAGGTACGAGCTTCTTGTGATATGGACACTATCCATGAAAGGATTGGCACCTACTTAGCAACAAAATATATAGCGGAATCCGATGAAGATGGCTTTAAAGCTCGGACCGTTTTTGAAAGCTACCACTATCAAGCAGCTTCTCCTATGTCAGATAATGCTATTTTTGTTGGATATCTTATGCTATGGCTAAAGCGCTGTATAGTGCCTTCCTTGTGTCGCGAAGCCATCACCATTGAAGTCATCTATCCAGCAGTTTTACTAGCATTTGATCAACCTCTAGAGTTATTACCCGCCATGATTTGTAGTCTTCAACGGGGCTTGAGAGATATGGTCACACAATTTTGTAAAGTCTATCAGGTGAAGGATAAAGATGGTAAAATTATCTTTAAAATACCTAATCCACGTATCGACCTGCCATTCACTTATCTGATGACTTGGCTCGTACTGCATTGTCCTGGTCTAATAACTTCTCCCCTAGGATTCATCGATTATGCTACTCTGTATGTCTAGCACTTTGAGAACAGCACCTGGAATGAAAATTATATAGCTAAGATTCGACAAATCCTTGGGCGGCATCAAAATTATCATATCTACCACTGTTTTCCCAAGTTTCCTAGAGGAAATTATAGCAACCAATTTGAAGACAGTCCTGGGAATGATGGCTGTATAACCCTATTGTCGGGTTGCTTGAGTGGCTTATTAATATTCGACCAGGTCATTTGATTTTTTGACAAGGTCGAATTTGTTTTATGGAACCATATAGGCCAAGCCGTTTTGCACGTCAATTCGGATATGATCAGTTGTATGTTGGCAACTCAAATCCTCGTCTTCGCCGAGATGGGAGTCTTTTTGAAGTGGTGCGAGGATGGTATCATTTTGCAGTGAGCGGTTCAAAGACATCCTTCATTCTTCCAAGCCAATCACCATCTCACTTTGCATCTATGAGGTTTTACAATTGGTATCATCTCTCATATGTTATCCCTCGTGATTATCAGGTGAACCATTCCTTTTTAAGGAATATCAAGGCATCATATAAATCTCGAAAAAGGGTCATATGCATGAATTCCAATCTATGACTACTTTCCTTAGCTCTGATAATAATGAAGGGGATGTGCAAGATGATACTTCTGCTCCAGTCTTACCTTTTGGAGGTACATCTGGGTCAAAGTGTTCAAACCATTGGAAGACCAGGGTCTCACAAAAGAAAAGGAAGATATTTCAGGCTTGTGTTGACATTTTGGTCTCTAGACGAACTATAATTCATTCAGGGGGACTTCCACCAACCACGACCTCTCAAGCTCCTGCACCAGTCATAGCATCCTTGATTGCTCCATCCAGAAATGAATTTCTGCTACCACTTCGGCATTTATGTCAGGAAGATTTTTGCCAGCCACAACTTCCCTGACCTCTGCTACCACCTCGGCATTTGAGTCAGGAGGATTTTTGCCAGCCACAACTTCCCCGACCTCTGCTACCACCTCGGCATTTGGGTCAGGAGGATTTTTGCCGGTTACAACTTCTCCGGCCTTTCTCAATATAGCACTGTCAGTGGCTCCATCTAAAAACACTGTTGGAATGTACGGCTATGCAGCTTTCTCCACACTTAGAGCGTCTGCTACTAATAGTCCAACCCCACAAGATATCGCTTTGATGGAGACGGATCAACTGTTAAGGCCACAGCAGTTATAGAGGCGATGGGGACTGCACTAGAAAATACTGCACTAGATGACTTTCTTTCACCTCCTAGTGATGCTAGATTGCCTAGCTCGACATCAGGACTTGCCTCTTCCGGTGAGTATTTCTCTTTGAGAGTTAATTCTAATCCTCTTTTTTTTCTTTATTGGTCATTAATGTATATTTGTTTGTATTTCAAATGGCGGAGACCCAACAATCTATGCCTCTCTGATGGCGAAATCGGATTCTTTGAAATTAGTAGATTACTCTAGTGTAAGTGGTGCAATTTGTGACGTTGATAGTGTTGGTTCTGAGAAGGAATTCAATGATAATTATTTCCCTCAACCAAACACAAACAAAATTTCTCGCTTACAACCTGAGGATTTCGAGGTGGATAAACTCGAGAGATCTGGTTCTCTTCCCATAGCCACAAATGATGCTACTCTTCCAACAGGTACTTGCATATTTTCATCCTCATAATCATATTGCAAGATTTTTTGTGATGTTTGACTATTTTATTCATGCTAGCTAAAGGGTGATGTTGATGCATCTCTGGTATTCTTTTTTGAAGTTTCAGCAGAGTCCATGGAGACGGGAGGCCTTTCTTTGCTGACATATATGGTTCCGATATGTCCCATCTCACTGGGGCCAGCACCCGTTACAGCGACCATGTTGTTGAAATTAGCGATCCCAACAACAAAAGTGATGGCTACTCCAGGAGGTTGTAGCTACTTCATCGGAATCAGTGGCTACTTCATTACCAGTAACACAAATGGAACTAGCATCTCCCGCCATCTTTCCAGCATCCACGCATCCTCTCCCTACAGTTTCGACAAGTTCAAAACAGGATTCGATCTCTAGTTTTAGTGAAAGACTCATTGGTCGTAGCATTGAAGTCTTTCTCGAATTCTTTTGTGGATGCATCGAAGAGATCATCAATAGAGAGAATTCTTTGGAAAGTGTTTGTCCTTTCATGGCGAGTTATTTAGACCATATCACCAGGACTGGAAAACCGCAAAGAGCAGCTCCCTATAGTACTTGATGGGACGAACTGGAGATCCAATTGTTGTTGCTCAATAATTTACGCCAGGCCAATCTTGCCGAGATGACAAATAAAGAGGTGGCTCGCTTACGAGCCCAAAATTTGGCTCTCCAGGCCAAACTGCAACAAAATATAGAGTATCAGGCCCAACTAGTTGCGAGACTTCAAGGTTCTTCAAAGAAGCTAATTTGGGATTTTGTCTATATTGAGAATAACATTGAGTACCACCATAACTCAATAAGCCACAAACAAGAGATCATTGCTGAAGCTCAAACATCAATTGCTAACTTTGAACTCGAAATTTGAACATTATCTGATAAAGCATTTGAGAACTCACGATAGAAGGAATAGACCGAACATAATATCGTTGCTGGCATCAAGGAGTTGGAAGAAGCTAGGATCAAGACTACATAGCAATCCCCAATGGATAAAGTTGATTTGTAGAGGATAACTCTAGAAACGACAAGAGAAAATCTCCATCGTTGGCTGCAAGATGTAGAAGATGGTTTGAAAGTTTTGTCTCAGAAATGATTATTATTATTATTTGCTGGTTCTTTGTAATAAAAGACAGACTTTGCTGTGTGCTGCTGTATTTATTTTTTTATTTCATTTATTATTATTATTATTTTAATAAAATTATCATCATTCTATTTTATTATTATTATTATTATTTTGTTATTTTATTATGTTTCATGGATGGTGACTCAAATTATTCAAAGGCTAGGACATGATAGCAAGAGTCTTCGAAGGAATTTAATCATAACTGCTCAATGACATATAGTATGACAGATTAGGATATACAGATGATAGGCAGAGGTATGATATTAACGTGCTAATCGAATCCTAACCGTTCAGTGACATTTAGTATGATGGATTAGGAAAAAACAGAGATATCATTAAACATGTCTTATGGTTCATTCTATTCAGAGGTTCAGGACTTGATAGTAATAAACCGATTAAACAGATGTAGGGTTTAGCTTGTTTAATCTATTCGTTTAGTGATATCTAGTATAATGGAATTTAAATAAGGACAGAGGTATCATTAAATATACCTCGAAGCTCGACCTATTCAGAGGATCTGGTCAGGATAGGAATGAGTTGATTAAACAGAGGTGATTGTTAACATATTTAGTCTTGAAATTTGACTATCAGATGTAACTGTTAACTTGATAGTGAGATGACATTTGTTAGAGGTAATTTTTAACTTAACGATATCAAAAATAAGTTCATCATAGGTCAGAATATGGACTTGATGAAGTGTGAGTTTTCCTTTTCTATCAGAGGTAAAAACTTAATATGACAGGCGATTGATCTGATTTGATCTTATGAAGAAAATTGATTTGATTTTGTATTTTGATATTAGAGATATGATTTCAACATGACAAAAAAAATTTAGGGTTACAGGATCTGCTAGGAGAAAAGTGATAAAAGAAGTTTTGCTGTCAGAGGTGAAATCTTAACGTGACAGGGGATCGATCTCATTAGAATTTTTAGCAAACCCCCAACTATCAACGGATTTGGTTTGGCTTTAACAACTACCGTTTGAGTTTGGCTAGCCATGCTATTTTCCTCAGTATGGTAAGTTATCGAGAATTTTGTTTGGGCTTATATGCCAAACTTTTCATCTTTCTTTTACTTTAGCAGTTTCGAGTAATGGTATATCCTTATAATCGAATAAGGATACTGTTGTGACAGATTTGTTTTGGAATTTTTAGCAAACCTCCAGCTATCAATGGGTTTGATTTGCTTTTACCAATATCGTTTGAGTTGGGATAGCTGTACTATTTCCTTCAGTATGGTAAGTTGTTGTGAATTTTGTTTGGACTTAAACGCCAAACTTTTCCTCTTCCCTTTGCCTTAGCAGCTTAGAACAATTCATGCTTTTAACCCTAGCATGATGGGTTGGCGAGAAATTGGTTATCTTTTCATTACCTTGACGGTGTAGGGCAATTCATACTTTAACCCAAAGTATGATAGGGTTAGCGAGAATTTTATTTGGATTTACATACCAAACTTTCCTCTATCCTTAGTCGTAGAAATGTAGGATCTGTTTTTATTTTGTACCGCAGTTGAGGCGTGGAGCTGTGAACTAGCGGCGAATCAACATCTCTTCATTTACTAATGAAGAAGATGTCAGATGACTTCATTCCCTTAACAATAATATTTCTTCAGAAATTTTCTATTGATTGACATCATCATCCGATCACCATGTTGATTGATCAACCTGTATGCTCCATTTGACTAGACCGTCTCTACTATAAATGAGCCCTCCCACTTTGGTTGAAATTTGCCCTTAGTCTAATGCATTAGAATCATTAGTCGTCTGACTGTTAAAACCAAGTCGCCCACTTTAAAAGTTCATTCCTTCACTTTCTTGTTGAAGGCTCGGGATATTCGCGCTTGATAGAGCTCTATTTGTTGTTGAGCTTTTAAGCCCTTCTTGATGTGAAATATCTACTGCAAGCGCACAGTATCAGTTGTAGCACTAACAGGTCATTCCCACAGGGATTTAGAGTGTTTTGCAATCTAGGTAACTCAATTATCTTGACGAGCTAACTATGAGTCTAGATTGATGATTTGCAATTCTAATTAGTGTAGGATATGGAATCCACTAGTTCACAACCAAATATTATCTATTCATCTTCCTTCTTTAATAAAAATCTAATCTTTTAGTTTAATTCCTACTTAAACTATCCTAAGTATGGACTATCAAGTGGTGTGTAAGTATAATCCATCAAAGAAATTATTTTTTATAGAGATAAACTAAATCGTTAGATAAATTCAATAAAACGAATAAAATCTAACAATTCCAAACCCTAACTAAGCATACGCTATCAAAATACTTAAATTAAGCATAACCTATCAAAGTTTTAATCGACGAGTTCTTGTATTTTTATTGTTTCATAAAAAAGCCCTATCTTTTTTATTTTTATTTTAGAAAGAATACAAATAGATTAATATGAAGTTGATCCTTAGTTTTATCTACATCCTAAGGCTAAATTAATTAGCTACTCATTCTCCTAATTAAAAAGATCCTATTTTTTCTAGAAAACAAGATAAATCTATATAAAAAGCAATTAGAAAAAGATTACCTAAAAAACAATGATGAGCAAAAAAGGATATCTCTGGAGTCGGTATGGCGGCCGTTACCCCTTCAGCAAACCCTAATTTTATCCAATAATTTTTTAGTACAAAATTACTTCATAGAAACCCTAAATTACAAGGATAGGCCAATATATAGGGTTCGGAGAATCAAACCCTAATTTAAGTACAAGTAAGAAACTATAAAATTACATCGAAGCCCCTGTAGAAAATTCACCCAGAGTGGGCCCCATGGAGCCACCAATTGGCAGCTAATGCCACCAAATAGCGGCAAAAATATGGTATCTTGGTTCCAATTTTCTTCTGCATTAGTCTCTAGTCCTTTACCTTTGATCTGAATGACTGTATTAAACTTGACTCTCTGCAGTATCATGGTCATGTAGCTTTGTTCACTTTTAACTCCTCTTTGGGCTTGATTTCCTAATACGGCTCTGAATTTCTGTCATTTTCTTATAGGAATAGGTTTATCCGAAAAACACACTAAAAATACCCGAGTAGTATTATTTAAATACAAAAATAATTAATATGGAGGCTATAAATATGCAATATATAGCACTCATTACATCCCCACACCTATCTTTTGCTAGTCCTCGAGCAAAACCTAAACCTAAAAAAAAGAAAAATCCTAACTCACTTTTGTAGGAATCGCGATTGCACTTAGCATGTGCAATAATCCGTTAAACCCCTAGCTTACCCTTGTTGACGAGTTGTATCTCGTGAGGATTTGTAGTGAATATACCAACAAAATTTGTGAAGAAAATAGATTAAGGAATAAAGAAAAAAAAAAGGATAACGAAAATCAAGAAATATAAAAAATTTATACAAAAGAAAAAAAAATCTTTTTTTGATATTTTTTCAATTAATCTCACTAAAATACAAACTCAACAACATATTTAGATTATCAATTTTCAAGTCAAGCATTATATCAAATAAACTTATCTTTTTAATCAAAAATTTAAATCCTATCTTTCAATACCTACTAATAGATAATTCATTGGCTCCTATACATCTACGTGCACATGTGATAGTCTACTTCGGCATTGAACTCCAACTCTAACTCAAGATTCATCTCCTCTCTCATAACAAAATTTCTTTTTCTCTTTTTTTGTGCGAATATTTCACCTTTAATGCGAACATTAATGCTTGCTTAGGCGCAAAATACCCAATTACTCGGATCATACTCTTTTTTTTCTTCATTTCTGAGACTATTGCTTTAAATACCAGGCTCACCCTTTTTTTCTTTTTTTTTAAATTTCTGAACCTATTGCCTTAAATACCAGGCTCACCCTTTTTTTCTTTTTTTTCTTGTTTAGAGAGAGAAAACTACTCAATCGCTATCATCTTTGTTCTTAACCTAATAAACTATTGTAAAGTAAAAACTAAATGTATACTTACCTCAAAATTACTATTAGCGATATTTATTTTTCGGATTTTAATTTTTTTCATAAAATTCTTAATGCATCATCCAATCTACCCTCCTATCAAATTTCAAATCTAAATTTATCCTTTTATTTGTAATTAGTTGATTTATTGAAGAAAATATATAATAAGATTTTTACTTTTATTTTTTTACTTAGTTACCCTAAAAACTACCCGAAGTATAAAATAAAGAAACCTAAAAAAACTAAAAATAAAATAAAAATCCTAGAATAAAAACTAAAAATCTTAGAAAACACAAAAAAAAAACATAAAATAAAATCTCCTAATCCACTCCCTAACACCTAAACTTATGTATTCCCTCATACACAAATCATTGGTGTCGTCCTCTTTACCTCTTATTCGATTCTCTGGGTGCATGACGTGCACGTGCAGTAGAAGTCTCTCTACGGTCAAGTTATTTCAATCGATGCCAAATTTTCTCAAGACCATACCAGACAATATTGATTCGCTCAGTGGGTTTTGCTGGCAAGTCTTAGTCAAAGAAGACATCATCCTCCTCCTCTTGTGTTAACTCAGTAGGATATAGTTCATCAACCGTATTTCTATTCCAATCCTCTTGAACAGCAACGTGATATGTCACTGATATATGCTCGACAGCTATAGACACACGTGAGGGTGTATATACATCAAACTCTGCATGAGACATAAATCCATGACACAATTGTATAATCAGACACGGTAGAGGTAAACTAGTCATCGACCGTATCTTATCATCTATAATGGTGCTGACTAATTGTATGCACATACAAAAATGAGTGTCTTGACTCATGATGTAATCAACAATGTGTAATGTGGGTGTGTAAAATAATGATATATGTGTAATCCCCATTACATTAGTATTGATTCAGAGGCCAGTTGCGTGTACATTGCGATAAAGTGTCTTTCTATTGATCCCTCTATCACGTGTCACTCTGCAATTAGGACCCATCCATGTAAGATATTCCTCAATCGCATCTGGGGTTTGATTTCCAGGGTGAAGGAGGATATCGGTGGATGCAGAGATGGTCACTGCGTGCACTTCATGGATTTCTCCGAGCCAGTGGAGTTAATGATTTTGCAATTCTCCGAAATATTGGATTTCGCAAAACTTGCATGAAGCTCCTGTACTAACTCTGGAATGTAGAATGAATCGGGCGTGTATACTAAGTAATTCCATCCCAAAGTTTCTATGGTGGATAAAAAAATATATCGAAAATGCAGCAAAAATCTCACCAAAGTATTTTTCATAAGCAAACTGTACCATTAGATTATAGTAAAGATCACACAAAATTATTTTGATTTAACAGTAAATAGATAGTCCAGAAAGTTCACCTCCTCTAAAGTTTCAGGGAGAAAATCCACAAAGTTGCCGCTATTTGGCGGCTCTGGCCACTGATTGGTGGCAGAATGGGAGGAATTTGGGCTCAGCCACTTGGAGGAGGAAGCTTGACGCAGGACGGAAGCGGGATTAGGGTTAGGATTTCAAAAATTAGGGTTTTTCTAGGGGAATTGGGGAAGAAATAATAGATTGGGGAAAAACTTTTGGGATTTGGAAATCCACCCAGGCCCACGCCCACTCTCCACGAATCCACGAGGAAAGATTTCTGACTCAGCGAATTCCACGCCAGAGATTTCTCAAGAAAATTTAAAAAAATATTATTCATCTCTTTTCAATACTCCATACAACCCTATATATAGGGAAACCCTAACAAACAGAATCCTAATAAAATCAAAACTCCTAATCAAATCAAATATCTAATACAATCCCAATCCTAATCAAATCAAATCAAATCTAATCTAATCCTGATCTCCATCAATTCTCCCCGGCTTCAAAGTATTCATCCCCGATGAATGTTGAGATAAGTAACACGTCCGGGTTGAATTGATCGGCATCCACAAAGTATCCCAATTAGGCCATGGTGGTGGTCGAGGAACCATACCTCGTGCATCACATCTGAATAAAAGTGGTGGAGGGGGAACTGATTTCGTTAGTGAACTTGTATCGAACCACGGTAGATCTGGAAAGACACCTGAATATGAAACGTATAATTTCTTCATAATTTCTGGAAGCAACCTCTCAGGAGGAACTAAAACTTTCACTTCATTATCAAGTACAAATTCCTGCAAAATATTATGTGGATATACAACAAATTTGTACTCATCATTGCAAATTGCTATCTGTCTAGAGATCTCATCATGCATAACATGCATATTAGGCAAATGCAATGCAACAGACTCAAGTGGTACAACTCCAAAAAATAGATATGTTGGTTCCCTAAAATGACATACATCAATCACCGCAAATGATATAACATCACTACACTGTGTGGGAATTTGATGAATCTCGAAAGGAAACTCCAAACGATCTCTAGAAAATAATATATTAGGATTAATCTGCCAAAATATGGGAATGATGCTCAAAGACTTACCGGTAGCAATATTAGTATCAACTATTTCATACTCGGTCTCTTCATTTACATTTGACTCCAAAATTGAAGATCCAGTATCATGTGGGGGTGCACTAGACTCTATCAAAATATTCTGAGTATCAGTAGTATCAGTAGTATTCTCTACAGTAGCATGGATTTCAATAGGAATATGAATCTGTGTATTAGACTCTTGTGCCTCATTAATAATATCATCATTAAGTATAAAAGGAATATGAATATCGGCAATAAGAATAGACATGTTCGATTCCAATTGTAATTCAACTACAGTACTTTTCTTAGAAACATGAAGCTCAATAACTTCTGAATCGTCAACGTGAATAGGAGGCATGTTATCTATGGGTACCTCTTGAGGGGACACTCATAATCGTAATGCCAAGATATGCGACACTTAGAACACTTGGTCATGGTACATTGAAAGGCAGAGTGTTCATATTTGTCGCATTTAGGACACTGTGTTCTAACTTTTAGAGTGAATCTATTTTTCAATTTATCTAAAAGACGAGTCCTATAATACATAGGAAGATACTCCTCAATAAGAATATCTTTCATCTCTTCCCACGAGTTTATAGGATTCCTATAACGTTCCTCACGATCTATCTTTACTGAAATCCAAAAATTTTTGGCTTGTCCCACTATTCGTCTCTTAGCAAATTGAAATTTACGTTTGCTAGACATTTCATAACAGTCAAAGTAACATTCCATATTCACTAACCAATCAATAAAGTCGTGAGTAGAGGAATACCCATCAAATACAGGATCTTTATACCAGAATTTTTTATCTATTATTTCTCTAGCAGCACGCAGATCATAAATATAATGGGATCTCTTTGACTCCGAGTGGCGACTAGATCGTGCTGTAAAATAAGACATGCTTAATATAAGGAATGGATCATACAATGCAAATTAGTCAAGTATACAGATGATAGTGCAAAATCTAAGACTCAGACAACCCAAATGCATGCATTAAATTAATTTTTTCCAATAAATTAATTGCTAAATGCAGATGAATATGAGATCACTAGAGAGAAACAATTAACCATTCCGTCACAAATTATTGCAATCCAATAATATTTGCAAAGAATTTAGTAGTTGAAATTCAGTTCAAGTTAAGTATCACCTGGAGAGATGAGTAGTTCACGTCCAAATAAACTTTGAATCACCACTTTTTTTTCTTAACGGGTCTGCGCTATCAGCGGGTCTGCACTGCTATACTGATCTGAATCAAAAATGGAGTAGATCTGGATCTGTGGGTCAGATCTGAAGTTTGCGGGTTAGACCCAAAATAAACCCAATCTTCTATTCTTCTGTGGATGTGGATCTGAACCAAATCAACCCAATAACAAACAAACCCAAAACCCAATAACTTTCTATCCTTCTTCCTTTCTCGCTGCCATTGAGGAGGGGAAGAAGAGGGGTTGGTCGCTGTTGAAGTGGGTAAGGAGGAGGAACGGTGAGGGGCGACGATGCTGCGGTGGGCGCGGTGGCTGCCAGGAGGTGGCCGGTCGGGGAGGCGGATGCGGCAGGCGGCGGGCGGCGCTGGCGGAGCAGATGACGTCGGCGGCGGCGGGCGGTGCAGAGGACGTCGGCGGGGCCGCTGTAGATGGATGTCGGCGGCGCCGCTGGCGTGGAAGCGTCGGCGGCGCCGCTGGCGTGGAAGCGTCGGTGGCTGCTGCTGTGGAGGACGAAGGCGGGCAGCGGGCGGAGGTGGGCAGCGCGCGGAGGCGGCGATGCCGCTGCTGCTTTGGCTGAAGAAGGCGGCGGGCTGCTGCTGCTTCGGATGAAGAGGGCGTCGGGTTGGGTGGTGGCTAGGGGGGGATCGGATATGGTAGGAGTTGTTGGATTTGGGGTTTTAGGGTTTTTGGGATTCTTGAGTTTTGGGGCTTTTTAGTCGGGTGAAAAAAAGAGGAAGAAAGAGTGGATCTGAGTGAAAAAAAGAGGAATAAATTCTTTGCAAATATTATTGGATTGCAATAATTTGTGACGGAATGGTTAATTGTTTCTCTCTAGTGATCTCATATTCATTTGCATTTAGCAATTAATTTATTGGGAAAAATTAATTTAATGCATGCATTTGGGTTGTCTGAGTCTTAGATTTTGCACTATCATCTGTATACTTGACTAATTTGCATTGCATGATCCATTCCTTATATTAAGCATGTCTTATTTTACAGCACGATCTAGTCGCCACTCGGAGTCAAAGAGATCCCATTATATTTATGATCTGCGTGCTGCTAGAGAAATAATAGATGAAAAATAAAAAGAAGGCGGCGGGCTGCTGCTGCTTCAGATGAAGAGGGCGTCGCGGTGGGTGGTGGCTAGGGGGGGATCGGATATGGTAGGAGTTGTTGGATTTGGGGTTTTAGGGTTTTTGGGATTCTTGAGTTTTGGGGCTTTTTGGTCGGGTGAAAAAAAGAGGAAGAAAGAGTGGGTCGGGTATGGGTGGAGAGAAAGAGTTTTTTTTTTTTTCCTCTCTCTCTCTCGGGAGGATGAGGGAAGAGAATAGAGCTTTGCTGTTTTTTTTTTTTGTCTCTCTCTTCTCTACAGATCAGATTTTTTTTTTCACTTCTCTACAGATCAGATTTTTTTTTTTGTTTTTTTTTTTTTTTTGATCTGTCAGAGTTTTTTTTTTTTTTTCTCGCTGGTTGATGGAGGGTGAGGATGAGGGTGGCTAGGTCAGGTGGAGGAGGATCAGGTGGAGGAGGAGAAATTAATTTTAGGCTCTGATACCAATTTGACGCAGGACGGAAGCGGGATTAGGGTTAGGGTTTCGAAAATTAGGGTTTTTCTAGGGTAATTGGGGAAGAAATAATAGATTGGGGAAAAATTTTTGGGATTTGGGAATCCACCTAGGCCCACGCCCACTCTCCACGAATCCACGAGGAAAGATTTCTGACTCAGCGAATTCCACGCCAGAGATTTCTCAAGAAAATTTCCAAAAATATTATTCATCTATTTTCAATACTCCATACAACCCTATATATATAGGGAAACCCTAACAAACAGAATTCTAATAAAATCAAAACTCCTAATCAAATCAAATATCTAATACAATTCCAATCCTAATCAAATCAAATCAAATCAAATCTAATCCTGATCTCCATCAAAGCTGAAGGTGAGATCTACTCTCTGGTCACCTCTGGTTTGAGCAAAAATGGAGAAATCCCTGCGGATATGAAACGAGCACAAAGAGAACAATGGGGAAAGAAGAGGGCAGCAAGGGTTTGGGTTTGGGGCTAGTTGTATATTTATAGATGTGCAAATTTCAACTAGCTCCTTCCTTCCCTCATATATTACTCGGCAACCCTCAACTTCTATTGTACCCTATATTATATTAGTAATACACAATATACAAAATATACATTCTAATATACAAATGAATACATGCCTCTATGCATAAATTGGGTTGTGAAGTATCACGACCTCTGAATTATCGCTCCCTCGAGTCTCTAAATACAGTTTTAATCTCTGACCATTCACTTTAAATAAATCACCGTTTTTAGGGTTCTCGATATCGATTCCAATGTGATGGTGTACCGCTCGCACTATGTACGGTCCATTCCATCTTGACCTCAAATTTCTAGGGAATAAATGTAGCCTCAAATTATATAAGAGAACTTTTTGCCCTAGTGTAAATGACTTGCGAATAATCACATTGTCATGAAACATTTAAGTCTTCTCTTTATAAATCTTAGCATTCTCATATGCATCCCTTCTAATATCATCAAGATCATTAAGTTGAAGCCTCTGCTGCTCGCCGGCTTTTTCAAGTTCAAAATTGAGGAACTTAATGGCCCATAAAGCCTTATGCTCAAGCTCTACCGGTAAATGACATACTTTTTCAAATATCAACCGATACGAAGACATGCTTAGATTGGTCTTATAAGCGGTACGGTAAGCCCATAATGCATCCGCTAGTTTACATAACCAATCTTTTCTATTGTGTTGTATTGTCTTCTCTAAAATCAGTTTTAACCAATCTTTTCTATTGTGTTGTACTGTCTTCTCTAAAATCAGTTTGATTTGGTGATTAGAAACTTCCACTTGCCAACTAGTTTGTTGATGATATGGTGTAGCTAACTTGTGGGTAATGAAATATTTCCGCATGAGTGCCTCAAATGACCGATTAGTAAAATGGGTATCGTTATCGCTAATGATAGCTCGAAGAATGCCAAATCGAGAAAACATATTCTCTTTTAAGAACTTGACAATAATTTTGTTGTCGTTCGATTTTGCGGCAATTGCCTCTACCAATTTGGAAACATAATCGACAGCGACCAATATGTATTAGTTTCTAAATGAGTTGGGTAACGGTCCCATAAAATCTATGCCTCATATATCGAATATTTCAATCTCAAGTATAGGCTGCAGAGTCATCATATTGCACTGTGAAATTTTGCCTACAAATTGATATCGTGTACAAATTTTGCAATATTCCACAGCATCTTTAAAAATAGTTTGCCAGTAAAAGTCACTCTGCAACACATTTTCAGTTACTTTTCTGGGACCAAAGTGTCCTCCACAAGCGAGATCATGACAAAAGGAGAGAACACGTTGCATCTCATTATCAAGTATGCATCGACGTATGATCCGGTCTGAATAATATTTGAACAGATATGGTTCATTCCAATAAAAGAATTTTACTTGGGACAAGAATCTATATCGATCTTGCTTGAACCAATGGGATGGAATCTCCTTGGTCACAAAATAGTTCACCATGTCAGCAAATCATAGTTCACGCGTTAATGCAAGCAATTACTCATCAGAAAATAATTTATTTATGGGGCAAAAATTAGTTGGAACATTGGGCAGGCGAGACAAGTGATCAGCTGCTAAATTATCAGTACATTTCTTGTCTAATATCTCAAGATTAAACTCTTGTAACAAGAGGATCCATCAAATGAGCCTTGTTTTTGCATCTTTCTTAGTCAACAGATATTTCAAAGCAGTATGATCAGTGTACACTATAATTCGTGATCTAATCAAGTAGGAACAAAACTTTTCAAGTGCAAAGATGACTGTCAAAAGCTCTTTCTTTGTGGTGTAGTAGTTTAACTGGGCATCATTGAGTGTCCTACTTGCACAGTAAATCACATGTGGCTGCTTATTAATACGTTGTCCAAGGACAGCACCGATAGCATGATCAGATGCATCACACATAAGCTCAAAGGGCAGACTCCAGTCTGGAGTATGAATGATAGGAGGGGTGGTGAGCGCCTTCTTGAGATACTCAAAGGCTCTAAGACAATTAAGTGTAAAATCAAATGACAAATCCTTGGCCAGTAGATATGTCAAAGGCCTAGCAATTTTGCTAAAGTTTTTGATAAATTTTCTATAGAACCTAGCATGACCATGGAAGGAGCATATATCTTTCACTGATCGCGGAGGTGGAAGATTCATGATGAGGTCCACCTTGGCTTTGTCAACCTCGATACTATCCTTCGAGATGATATGCCCTAGCACTATGTCATTTTTTTACCATGAAATGACATTTTTTTCCAATTGAGTGTAAAATATTTCTCATGACAACGCGTGAGAATAATTCTAAATGATGCAGACACTCTTGGAATGAATCTCCAAAGATAGAAAAATCATCCATGAAAATTTTGAGAAATCGTTCAACCATGTTGGAGAAAATACTCACCATGCACCTTTGGAATGTAGCAGGTGCAGTGTATAACCCAAAGAGTATGCGTCTGTATGCAAAGGTGCCAAATGGACATGTGAACGTGGTCTTCTCTTGATCCTCTGGGGCGATGAGAATTTGGTTGTAGCTAGAGTATCCATCTAAGAAATAATAGAACTCATGTTCGGCTAACTGTTCTAGCATCTGATCAATAAAAAGTAAGGGGAAGTGGTCCTTCCTAGTTGCAGCATTCAGCTTTCTATAGTCAATACAGACTCGTCATCTCATCTGCAAACGCATCAGGATAAGATCATTTGTATCGTTCTGGATTATAATGATTTCGGATTTCTTAGACACTACTTGAACTGGGCTCACCCATGCACTATCAGAGATAGGATAGATGATCCCATTGTCAAGGCACTTAAGAATATCCTTCATCATACCTTCTTTCATTAGTGGATTCAACCTACGCTGAGGATCTCTTGTAGATCGTGTATTATCTAGTAAATGAATTCTATGCTACACTATAGATGGACTTATCCCCTTTATATTAGCCATACTCCAGCCTATGGCTTCCCTATGTACTTTCAACACTGGTATGAGTGCTTCCTCCTGAGCTTCAGTCAAATCTGCAGAGATAATAACTGGTAGTGTGTCGTGTTCATCCAAGGAAGTGTACTTGAGATGGCTCGAAAGGGTCTTCATCTCAAACTCAGGTGGACACTTAATAGATGGTCATAACTGAACTCGTGGTTCAGTCATCAATGACTTAGGTAGAAGTTCCTATCAAGTGGAAAATACATAATTAGATGACTCATCGAGCGTATCCAAGAATAAGCTCTCATCAACTAAACTATCTAACTCATCAAAGAATTCCTCCTCTTGGTGCTCACTTGACAACCCTTGGATTATATTCACTTCAAGGGGCTCGTTATGTGGATCACGCGGTTGGCACCCTAGATTGAATATATTCAAGTCAAGTATCATATTTCCAAAGAAAAGTCTCATCGATCCATGCCGACAATTAATAACAAAATTAGAAGTGGCCAGGAATGGACGTCCCAAAATAACTGGGATACAATACTGTGGATCCACTACAGGTTGAGTCTCGATAACTATGAAATCAACTAGAAAGATAAACTCCCCAAACTTAATCAAGACGTTCTCAATCTCTCCCATAAGCTTCTTCACAGATCTATCGGCTAGCTATAACGTAATTCTTATAGGTCTCAACTCTCTCAGTTCTAACTGTTGGTACACTGAAAAGGGAAGCAAATTGACACTCGCTCCTAAATCTAGTAGAGCCCTTTCAATTATGTTGTAGGAGACAGTAGAACTTGCAGGGTCTTTGTACTTCACAGGTACAGACTGAGAGAGCATGCTAGAGATGTTAGCAGGTAGAAAAACTTTCTTTGGAACATTTGTTGTTCTCTTCTTTGTGCATAAATCCGTTAAAAATTTTGCATTAGCATGTACTTGTAGGATTGCATTAAGAAGAGGAATATTGACCTTAACTTGCTTGAATAACTCAAGGATGTACTCAACCTGAGGAGAATTTTTCATCAGACGATTTGGATAGGAAGCCTTCGGCTTATAAGTATGGTAGATAGGAGGATCAGATTTAGAAGCGTCAGACTCCTCTATCGTGCTAATGGGTGGATGCTGGGATGATGATAATGAATCATGAGGTGATGATGGAATCATGGAATTAGCCTACCATGCATTAGGAATAGAATCAGGTAGCATGGCTACATGATTGTCAACCAGCTTGCCAGAGCAAAGCATGTGAATGGCATTAACTTGGTTGACATGCGACTCATTAGAGTTAGAGGAACTAGCATTACGGTTTGTTAAGCGTTGACTTGAGAAAGTACCCCTGGCACATTCACTCATTTGATTTTGCTAATTGTCTAACCTACTGCTCTTAATTCTTAATAGCTTGAGAGTTCACGAGCAGGTGCTGGTCTGTTCTTTGAATAAAAATCAGTTGACACTGTCATGAGATTTTACATATGTGTGTCAAGGTTGGACGAGAACTTGAGGAGATTTTCAACATTCTTCTCAAGTGACTAGAGTCACTTTTCTTGATCATTGTTAGATCCCTGTTGTGATGTGATTGATTGTGTGCAGTGATTGATTGTGTGTAGGTGGTCTGTTCTGATAAGTACCAACATTTGGTATTGGGAAATAACCATTAGCTGGAGGCTACATGTTAGGGTTAGGGCTCCCTGATATTGCCCTTGACCCCAAGAGAGATTTTGATAGTTTCTCCAACTAGAATTGTATGTAGGAGCGTATGGATTATTCATGAGTTTTGGATATAAGGCGTTTACCTGCTCAAGTATCGGACCCATGGAATTCAGTAACAGTGGACACTCCTCCATAACGTGATTTGGAGTTCTGTAATTAAAGCATTTGGGACCTTATATTTGATTTACTTGACCCACTAGTGGAGCACTAGGAATCTCCAACGCCTCCAATGCCTCAATTCTCCGCATAAGTGTTGCAATCTTAGCTTCGACAGCTATAGAGTTGTTCGACACTATGGATCCCAGACTTATGTACAGAAATTGATGCATTGGGTTTCTCAGCTGAACTCTCCCACTACATACTTTTCCACGATAGGTCCTCAAGGAAGTCCCACGCTTCATCCTTAGTCTTCCTCATGAACTTCCCCTGACACATGGACTCAAAAAGAGTTTTGGATGTGTAATCGAGTTCTTCGTATATGATTTGACACAACCCCCACTTTTCTATCATATGGTGGGGGCACTAAGCTAACAAATCTTTGAATCATTACAAGTATTTCCAGAAGGGTTCTCCCGGCACTTGACAGAATTGATTAATTTGATTTCGAATTTTTGCCGTCTTGTGCATGCGATAGTACTTCTTGAGAAACGTTGTAACGAATTCATCCCAAGTAGTGATTGAATCAGTAGGCATACTGTACAACCACTTCTTGGCATTATCTTTGAGAGCGAATGGAATGAAGCGGAGCTTAATTGCATCTTCCGACAAGTGCTGTAGTTTTATCATCACGCACACTTTCTGAAATTTACTGATAAAGAGATATACTTCCTCAAAATCAGAACTAGTGAATTTAGCAAGTATGCTGATGTACTACGATTTCAGTTCATAGTGATTATCCACTACGTGTGGGAGTTTTATGCATGATGTTAGTGATGTGCGCAATGGGTAATATCGATCCTGAAGGATCGATATTGGTTGGTCCATTTTATCTCCCATGAACAAATTTGATCTCACGAATCGACCAAATTGATCACGGGTAAAATATGGCATGAACCAGCGACTATGGATGCGTGAGTTTCCTAAACTAATGCAAGAAGTGAGGTGTGGTGAAGATAAAACGGTGGAAGAGATATGATTAAAAAAAAAAAGATGTGATTCCTACTGTTCTTACTGTATTTTTTTAATTTTTTTTACAAAAACAGAGAACAAAAACACAGAACTGGAGAAAATATGGGGTCAGAATTCACCTGGGCTACCGCTATTTGGCGGTTCTTGCCGCCAATTAGTGGCAGAACTAGAGAGATTGTCTCTCTGGTTTCTACTACGCAACTCTGAAGCTCCTCTGATCTCTTTTATCTTCCTGTATTTGCACTTTCTGGTCCCTGCACACTCAACACACACTATTAACTTGTAAAACGTTAAAGAAAGCAAGAAAATACTGTCGATCCCTAGCAACGGCTCCAAAACTTGATGTGAAATATTTACAGCAAGTGCACAGTATCAGTTGTAGTGCTAACAGGTCATTCCCACAGAGATCTAGAGTGTTTTGTAATCTTAATAACTCTATTATCTTGATGAGCTAACTATGAGTCTAGTTGATGATTTGAAATTCTAATTAGCCTAGGATATGAAATCTACTAGTTCACAACCAAATATTATCTATTCGTCTTCATTCTTTAATAAAAATCTGATTTTTTAGTTTAATTCCTACTTAAACTATCCTAAGTATGGACTATCAAGTGGTGTGCAAGTATAATCTATTAAAAAATTATTTTTTATAGAGATAAATTAAATCGTTAGATAAATTCAACAAAACGAATAAAAGCCAATAACTCCAAACCCTAACTAAGTATAGGCTATCAAAATACTTAAATTAACCATAACCTATCAAAGTTTTAATCTACGAGTTCTTGTATTTATATTGTTTCATAGAAAAATCCTATCTTTTTTTTTTATTTTAGAAAGAATACAAATAGATTAATATGAGGTTGATCCCTAGTTTTATCTAAATCCTAGGACTAAACTAATTAGCTACTCATACTTCTAATTAAAAATATCCTATTTTTCCTAGAAAGCGATTAAAGATCTACACAAGAAAATAAGGTAAATCTATCTAGAAAGCATTTAGAAGAAGATTACCTAAGAAATAATGATGAGCAAAAAAGGGGTACCTCTGGATTCAGAATGGCGGTCGTTACCCCTTCAGTAAACCCTAATTTTATTCAATAATTTCTGAGTACAAAATTACATCATAAAAACCCTAGATTACAAGGATATGACCAATATATAGGTTTCAGAGAATCAAACCCTAATTTGAGTACATGTGAGAAACTACAAAATTATATCGAAGCCCTCGTAGAAAATTCACACTGAGTGGACCCCATGGAGCCGCCAATTGGCGACTAATGCCACCAAATAGTGGCAAAAATATGGTATCTTGGCCCCAATTTTCTTCTACATTAGTCTCTAGTCGTTTGTTTTTAATCTGAATGACTGTATTGAATTTTAACTCTCTGCAACATTATGGTCTTATAGTTTTACTCACTTTTAACTCCTCTCTGGGCTTGGTTTTCTAATCCGGCTCTGAGTTTATGTCATCTCCTTGTAGGAATAAGTTTACTTAAAAAACACACTAAAAATACCTGAGTAGTATTATTTAAATACAACAATAGATAATATGGAGGCTATAAATATGTAATATATAGCGCTCATCACTTCTCATCCAACGCTTCTAATTTCCGAAGTCATTGGTTATGTTTTTCTTTGGTGGTCATTCTCATAGCTAATGCCATCCGAAGATAAGGAATTTGAATTTTCAAAGGCAGCACGGCCTCGCAACCATACACTAAAGAGAATGGTGTGACTTTTGTCAGTGTTCTTACCATTGTGCGACAAGCCCATAAATAAGTTCCCAATTTCTCATCCTAATCACGTTGACTCGTAGCGACAAATTTCTGCAAAAGCTTCACAATGGTTTTGCTGAATGTTTCTGCTTGGCCACTTGCAGCCAGGTTATATGGAGTCAAAAATACATTCTGTATTCTAAACTTGTCGCAAAATTTGATATAGGTCTTGCTAGTGAACTGAGGACCATTATCGGTGATGATTCGTCTAGGAACAGCAAAGCAATAGATGACGTGGCGTTTGATAAAGTTGACCATATCATTCGTTTTCACTTCTCTTAAATGGATAAGTTTTGCCCATTTTGAGAAGTAATCGGTTATATCTAGTATGAACCGATATCCACGAGAGGATGGTAGAGTGATAGGATAAATGATATCCATTCCCTACATCTCAAATGGCCACATAATCGTGGTTGGATGTAGGTGCTCTGCAGCTTGATGTATGTAGTTTGCATGGACCTGATAGGCATGACACTTCTTTGTATCGTCTGACATAATTGTTGGCCAATAGAAACTTATTCTTTTTATCTGGTCTCCTAATTTAGGTCACGGCAGGTGAGCACTACAAGCTCTGTCATGTACTTCTTTGAGCACTTCTTATAGCTCTTGTTGGGATAAATACCGATGTTGGCAGTGAAAATTTCTAAGTTAAAAGGATTTTCCACAACAGGACGCGGAGCTAACTCCGCAGCCCCGCGTTTGGCTATTTTAGCCTCGCGTTTGAGCAAAATACGGAGCTAATCCATAACTCCTCGTTCTGATGAATTTAGCTCCGCGTTTACTCCGCGTGAGCAGATTTCATTAGAATCCTAAATTGATTGTGATTGAGATTTGGGCTTATCCAATACCCAAATTGAGTCCAATCAGAATTCCAAATCAAGAGATTTAAATCAATATTAAATATTAGATTAGAATCCTTGATGAATACAAAAATCTTGATTCCATTCATATGGAAATCTTGATTCCTATTCCTATGGAAACTCTCATAACCACTAAAGTCTATAAATACCCTCTTTGAGGAGACTTTAGGGAGGATCAATCAATAATAGATCAATCCATAGATGATTATCAATTTTTAAGAGGTCTTCTTTTCGGCAATTGAGATCTTTTCCTCTTGGAGAATTCAAGTTACGCATAGAGCCTTGAGTTCGTGAAAGACCAAAAAAGATCGTCTACAGTCAGCCGCCATCTTCAAGAGAGAAGAGTTCGACGTTCGATCGTCCAAAGGAGCTACTCGACAGATCCTATCGCCACAGATCCCACAATATTTGTAAAAGAGAGAGAGATTGATATATAAAATCCTCTCGTTTGTTCTTTTTATCTTGTTCACTTGCATTTTAATCTAAGTTGTATTCAATGGAAGGAAGCAAAACTTTTGTGGCGAACAAACTGGCGACCACAGTGGGAGCCATCTCTTTCACTGATGAAGAGATTGTGGCGCAATCTGACGTCGAAAGGATTGTACCCGACGTAGACATGCTCGTCGTTGAAATCGACCAGCAGAAGTACGAGGAGTACCTCTCCTCTGAATCATCAGGTAACCTGAACGACACACGACACTATCGTCGCATGTGCTCCAATACCTGAGCAATGGGTAAAAAGGTGTCCACCGAGAGACGGGATCCTTGGAGACTGCGGCTATAGGGCCGATGCTCGGACAGGAAATCCTAGTAGAGGATGAGCTTCCTACTGCCGAAGAAGACCTGGGAACTGGATTGAACAGAACCCAACTCCGAAATAGAAATCGGAGAGCGAGGCGAAAAGCCCTCAAAGCCTGCCTTGGACGCGAGGCTAAAGAACACGAGGCTATGGTCCCTCGCAAACTGGCTCGCACTAATTGCGAGATCAGTCATTATCGCGTTAAATGCGAAGCAACAACTTGTGTTAATCGCAAGGAAAAGCCAGCATGTGATACTCCGCGCGAGGCTATTACTGAGCTTAGCGAGAAACGCGAAGCCAGTAAGATTTGAGCCAGTCACAAAATTTCTGACACTCGTAAGAAACGCGAGTATAAAATCTCCTTAAAGCAAGCATGTGATTTTCCATGCGAGGCTACTACTGGGCTTAGCGATAAACGCGAAGCCAGTAGCACTTGCGAGAAACGAAAGATTTCTTACACTCGCGAGAAACGTGAGGATAAAAATTCCTTAAAGCCAGCATGTGATTCTCCATGCGAGGCTACTGCTGGGCTTAGCGATAAACGCGAAGCCAGTAGCACTTGCGATAAACGCAAGATTTCTTACATTCGCGAGAAACGCGAGGATAAAAATTCCTTACAGCCTTACAGCCAGCGTGTAATTCCCCACGCGAGGCTAATACTGAGCTTAGCGAGAAATGCGAAGCCAGTAGTACTTGTGAGAAACGCAAGATGCATCACCTCCACGTAAATCACGAAAACGATTGGCAAATTGTCGTTAATCGTAAAAATCGCGCTAGATGCGAAGTTGTGACTTGCGTTAATCGTAAGGGTAAGCCAGCATGAAAGAAGTTTCTTCCACGCGAGGCTACTATTCCAGAAGATAAACTTTTGAAGGCAGGCCAAGCCAGTATAAAACGCGAGGCTAGCGTAGCAAAACGCGGAGCTATTCTTCAGGCCCGCGACACAAATTGCGAAGCTAACTTCAGGCCAGCGTGTGATGGATTGACTCCACGCGAGGTTACTGAATTTAGTTATGAAACTGGCCAAAGTGCCAAAACTCGCGTAAAACGCGAGCATAAGCCAGCATGTAGTAAAAACTCCCTATGCGAGGCTATTGAATTTGAACAAAAACTTGAGCCAAGCGTTAAACGCGAAGCCAAGGATTCTTGCACTAATCGCAAAATAATGCCAGCGTGTGAGGACACTCCTTTACGCGAGGCTAAACAAACAGAAGTTAAACTTCTGCAAAAACGCCCAGTCAGCGTAAAACGCGAGGCTAGCGTAAAACGCGAGGCTATGTCCCAACCCCGCGTAAATCAGCCATTATACAGAATAAAGGTTGATAAGTATAGCACAGATAACGCCACCAGTCATGGGGGGTTGCAGCAGGCTCCTGGACTCCTCCATCAGCCAAGTGGGCCCCATGTCCAAAATATAACTGAAGATTCTCTATTTTCTAAAATACTTTATCTCAGATATTATTTGACGAGTAAAAAGAAAACGAGTCAAACTCAGCCACACTCAACATGTCATTGTGAGCAGCTCATAACATCCATATCTGTTGTATTGGATAATTGCTGTTGTACTAAGAAGAGAGTGTCTGTATTTAACAAGATAACTGAGTCTCGTCAAGATACTCCAAAGAGGAGAAAGAATGATCTGAGAATCAAATCAAGGAAAAGGTAAAGGCGGTGACCTCAAATATGGTCGGTAAAGGTAAGAAGGCCATGGAAAAAAGACACGAGTCAGATGCAGATGATGAACAACCTCGCCATCTTACTCGACTCAAATCAGGTGCTGTCGCTCCTCGGAATTATAAGAAACTTTCAAAAGGTTCTTATGATGATGACAGCGACAATTCAGCTATAGCTTCCCTAAAATCTCGTGCATCTTCCCGACCACGAAAATTAGCGTCACATATGGTGGACAGGTCCGATGACATTGACCAGAGGATGGAAGCCCAAGAGCAGATGATTTGAGGTCAGCAGAAGGCCATTGATGACCTCAAACTAATGCTTCTAAAAGTGGTCGAAAATACCCAGAAGGTAGCCAATGATAAGGCTAAAACTTCTTCGGAACCGCCACCTAAGACAAATGAAGAAACTAAAGAAGAAAAGGCTTATTCAATACATGAGGATGATGACAAATACTCTTTCCATGATCCTCATGGAGAAAAGATCGAGAAATTACAAAGCCAACTTGTTGCCTTGATGCACAAGAAGGAACTGAAGGAATCGGGGGTTTCAAGGCCATATCCGTTTGAATAGGATTTGGCACCGTATCTAGAAAAATATAAACCCCTCAAATTGGAGTCATATGACGGGAAAGGAACTCCCAGTCAGCATATCTATTACTTTTTATCGCAGGCAGGTCATCTAATGGGAAATGATCCCATACTGACCAAAGTATTTGCGAGCACTCTGCGAGGGCCTGCTTTTACATGGTTTATGCAGTTGCCCCCGGGAACCATAAACACATGGTATGATGTCGAGAAACAGTTCTTGGCACGTTTCTTTGAGGATGATACCGAAATATCGGTTCATTCCCTCCTTGCGACGAAATAAGGGGAACAAGAAACAGTAAGAGACTTTATAGAACGCTTCAGGAAAAAGTCCGTGTATTGTCGACATGGTATGACCTAGGAAACCCTGGTGGAAACCTATAAGCATAATTTCAGGACCGGCGTGCGATAAGAATGGGAGCTGTAGAGTCCAAAACTTGGAAAGATCTGCTGAGGCAGGGAGAGCAGGCGAAAGATATAATTTGCCGGATTGAGGAATCTCGTAGCACGAGAAACTCTGTGAATAACAGGCCATATCCACAGAATCCTGAAAATAAAGGGAAGGCTGTGATGGCATCAGTTGCAGATCCAAAACCAAGACCTCAAAATTCGAGAGGTGCAGGTCAAAATAAGCCCCCACAAGATAGAACTTATACATTCAAGACGGAGCAGAAATGTACTCTATTCCATCTCCTCCTTAGAAAGGGCATGCTGAAGCTTCAGGAAAATAAAAAACCGGAAGACGTTGGTAAAACCAACGACCCCAACTATTGCCTGTACCATCGGAATGTCGGGCACCCAACTAAGGATTGCTATCCTCTTAAGAACCGAATTCAGACATTGATAGAAGCTGGGATTCTCACACTTAAAGAGGAACAGAAGAAAGTTTCTGCAAATATGGCAACTTTGGTAGTTAGAACCAATAAGTTCCCTGCCAAAGCGATCCCTATACCAGTAGGGAAGCCAATATCGACACCAAGCATGGGCAGTCCGCACTTGCAAGTTAGTCCCTTGGGTACGCTCCGAACCACAGCTGTGACAAAATCGTCCTCATTGGTTAACAGCCGGATTTGTCTGGGAATGCTAAAAATATTGATGATAATAAACATCATGCTTCTGCTATTCTCAATAGCCATTGGAATGGCTAATTGGGTGCTATAAGTAAAAATATTTTGTTGCCCAATGCTGTTAAAGCAACGGGAAGATAAGATCAAGTTCCTCGCCAACCCTATCATACTGGGGGTAAAAGTATGAAATTAACTACCCAATGCTGTTAAAGGAAAATGGGAGAGGAAATCAATTCCTCGACAACTCACCATGCTGAGGGGAATAGCATGGCTAGCCCAACGCAAACGGCGATTGGTAAAGGCTAATCAAATCCGTTGATAGCTGGGGGTTTGCTAAAAATCCCATAAAACCTGTCATGTTAAGTTTTTACCTCTAACAATATGATTTGGATTATTCCCATCTCCGTTCAAGTTACGCAGATGAGCACTTGAACTTCTTTCTTACCAGGCATGCGCAATTAGGTGCCTCTGTCGAAATCTGATGAATCCTAACCGATCATCTTGGTGTGCCCAGTTCAAGTTACTCATGAGAGTCTTGAACTGCCTCCACTTGTTCAAGTTACGCAGATGAGCACTTGAACTTCTTTCTTACCAGGCATGCGCAATTAGGCGCCTCTGCCGAAATCTGATGATCCTTAACCGATTACCTTGGTATTAACAGTCTAAATTACGCAAATGAGCCTTAGATTGTTTTGCCAGAACAATGAGTTATTTATTTGATGAGCAAGCAAAATTTTTGAAGCCAACAGATAAAGAGAAAAGGAATTATCTTTATTCATGAAGCAAAAGATTACAGAAGAAGAGGGAGTTATAGCTCTCCCAAAAAGCTTCTACAAATTCATCGACTCATCAATAACCTAACAGTGAGACTCCTCCACGGGATGTTGAAGTTCAATTCCATGGTTCACATGCAAAAGATCTCCTCTGCAAATGTCAACTATGATCTGTTTAAAGTCCTTAGTGGATTATCTGAAGATACTGCTACAAGAATCATAATGAAGATGCACAAATTGGATTCGAAATGCTACAAGCCCAACAGAGATTGTCATCTCTATTGCTTTGAAAAGCAACAGAGATTGTCATCTAACAGAAATGGTCCTCAAGAAAACTTAATGAGCTACCGCAGAGTTCTTGTAACTCCTTCAAAAGTTTATTTTTTAGTGTCAGGGCTTGAAACCTGCAACTATGTTGTAAAGCTTATGCTTCTGGCTTCCTTAGAGTTACTTTTGCTGACGAAGACTGGTAAAGCCACATGCACTCCTCTTCAAGAAGGATCTGGTCCAAGTACTTCACTGCAAAAAAAGAATCAAGAGTTAGAGAAAACTCGAAAAATCTTCTAAGCATGAAAACGCGGAGCTAAGGATAAACTCCGCGCGCAGTTGAGAAAATAGCCTCGCGATTTAAACGCGACTGCTAGTCAAAATAGCCTCGCAATTTAAATACGACTGCTAGTCAAAATAGCCTCGCGATTTAAACGCGACTGCTAGTTAAAATAGCCCCGTGTTTTAAACGCGAGGATGACGCGATAACTTCGCGTAAGAAAAAGACCAGAGTTTCTCTCCGTCTTCTCCTTTCTTCCCAAGCCTTACGGCCGGAGAACGGCGATCTCGCCGGTTCAAAATTGGTTGGTTGGTTAAAACCGAGCTAAAACACTCCAAAGTTAATTTGAGGAGTTTCAAAGTTAAGAATTTCTACCTCCACTTGGTGCAGTTTGGATTGGCTCGCTGTTGTGGCCACTACCCCAGTCGTCGCCTCCGCTGCTAGCGCTGGCAGCCGATGGTGAGGAGGCGCGCGACGCCGTACTCTTCTTAGATGACATCCTAATAATGGAAAATCTATGGAAAATCGAAGGAATATCGGTTGAAGATTATCCCTTCAAACTGATTCGCCTAGGTCGCCTAAGCTCTGAGCACTTGAAATTCTTTGGATGAAATGAAGAAGAAGAAGAGCTTGAGGCTCTATTTAAATGATCCGCCTCTTGGTATTCGGCACGAAAGTTAGAGCAAGAGTAATTACCGAGCTATTAATGAGCAGTTACTCACTGAAACGCGAACCTATTTAGCTCCACGCAAGTGAACTAAACGCGAGATAAACTTGGTATTTTAACTCCGCGTTTCAGTTTAAGTATCCAAAATATTTCAAAATTTGCTAAGTTCTAAGCAATTTTGAAAACTTTGGAGGGGGTTCTATTGGCAGTGAAAATTTCTAAGTTAAACGGATTTTCCATAATAGGATGCGGAGCTAACTCTGTAGCCCCGCGTTTGGCTATTTTAGCCTTGCGTTTGAGCAAAACGCGGAACTAATCCATAACTCCGGGTTCTGATGAATTTACCTCCGCGTTTACTCCGCGTGAGCATATTTCATTAGAATTCTAAATTGATTATGATTGAGATTTGGGCTTATCCAATACCCAAATTGAGTCCAATCAGAATTCCAAATCAAGAGATTTAAATCAATATTAAATATTGGATTAGAATCCTTGATGAATACAAAAATCTTGATTCCTATTCCTATGAAAATCTTGATTCCTATTCCTATGGAAACTCTCATAACCACTAAAGTTTATAAATACCCTCTTTGAGGAGACTTTAGGGAGGATCAATCAATAATAGATCAATCCATAGATGATCATTAATTTTTAAGAGGTCTTCTTTTAGGCAATTGAGATCTTTTCCTCTTGGAGAATTCAAATTACGCATAGAGCCTTGAGTTCGTGAAAGACCAGAGAAAATCGTCTATAGTCGGCTCCCATCTTCAAGAGAGAAGAGTTCGACGTTCGATCGTCCAAAGGAGCTGCTCGACAGATCTCATCGTCATAGATCCCACAATATTTTGTAAAAGAGAGAGATTGACATATAAAATCCTCTCGTTTGTTCTTTTTATCTTGTTCGCTTGCATTGTAATCTAAGTTGTATTCAATGGAAGGAAGCAAAACTTTTGCGGCGAACAACTGAAGTAAAACTCCACCTGGCGTTTCCTATACAAGTACCAAGCTCAGGATTATAATAGAATTTCTTCGCTTCTTTCTTCACTTTGGCAGCTTCTTTGGGATCATCGGGTAGTATCCCGTAGAGTGCGAAGTCGACAAACACAAATCGCCAGTCTCTAGGTTCAAAGTTCATCCCTGATGTATGGACTTCATTTGCCTCAAGTATCTCTTCAGGGCAAAGAAGCTTGCAACTTCCAATCTCAATATTTTTGCTCAATTTAGTAGGGAGCACTAATGTAACTGCGAGGGAAGCCAAAATATCAGCGTATACATTCTCGTGCCATTGCACGTAGTCAATGTAAAACTCCTTGAATGAGTTGGCAAGTTTGATAGTAAGGCACGAGATATTCATTCTTGATCTCGTATTCTCCTCTTACTTGGTTTACTATGAGTTTGGAGTCCCCATAGACCTCTAAATGCTGAATTCCAACTGTCAGGCAATTTGCATTCTCGTTAACAAAATATTGTACTTAGACACATTGCTAGAATAGGGCTGAGTGAGTGAGTATCCTTGAAGGATTACATGATTCTGTGGGGATATTAAAACTACCCCCACTCTGGCAGAGTTTCTTTGAGCTGCACCATCAAAGAATAGCAGCCAAACCGGTTCTCTGGAAATCATACTGACTTTCATTATTTCATCTGGAATATCCTCATAAAGTTTAGAGGATTCCTCATAAAGTTTAGAGGATTTTGAGATATGATGTTCAGTTAAGAAATCGGCAATTGTTTGTTCTTTGATTGCCTTTTACAGTATGAATTGCATATCATACTGCGATAGCAGGATCGACCAATTGGCTAACCTGTAATTGAGTGACCCAGGCTTGGTCATGAGCACTCTCAGGGAATTTACTTGAGAAATCACATGAATTGTTTAGCCACAACTAAGTAGTATCACATTTTCTGAACTACGAATACCAGGGCAAAACACTCTTTCTCTACTAGAGTGTACCAATATTTGGCGCCTACCGTAGTTCTATTAAGGTAGTAAATGTCTTGTTCGTGGCTTGAGTCATTGGTTTAGGCCAATAGAGCACCAAGTGAATGGTCCATTACCTAAACATATATCAAGAATGGCTTTCCTGATACAGAGGCTATCAGCAACGAAGGTTTTAAAAAGTACTTTTTGAGGTCCTCAAAAGCTTGTTGACAAGTTTCAACCCAAACAAATGACACCCCTTTCTTTGTCAGCTTGGTGAAAGGTTGACATAGCCCTGAAAGATTAGCTATAAATTTCCGAATGTACGCTAGCCTCCATTCTAATCCTTGAAGTTCTTTGAGGTTCCTTGGTGGCTGAATCTCTGGAATTGTTTTTACCTTTCTGGGTCTAAATGGATTCAATTAGATGTAACAATGAAACTAAAGAATTTTCCACTAGAGATACCAAGAAAAGATTTAGTCAGATTCATTTTTAGTTGGTGCTTTCTCATAATGTCAAACACCATTTTCAAATCTTGGAGATGATCGTATTTATTGCGACTCTTGATGACAAGGTCGTCCACGTAGAACTATACCATTTTACGGAGATACTCGCGGAAAATTGTGCTCATATCACATTAATATGTTTCACCTGTGTTCGTTAAACCGAATGGCATAACCATATAATAGTACACGCCAACGGTGTTCTGAAAATAGTGTGTTTCTCATTTTCAAGGTACATTTTGATTGATTATACCCAAAGAATCTCTCCATGAAAGACATCCTTTCGAATCTGTAGGTGTTGTCAATCATGATGTTTGTTATTGGGAACGAAAATTCATCTTTAGGATATGCCGCATTGAGATCATGAAAATCAATGCACTTTCGGATTTTTCCATTCTTCTTGGGAACTGGAACAATGTTCGCTACCCAATCAGGATGTTGTTCTCCTCGGATGAAGTCAGATTGTATAAGCTTCTTAACTTCATCCTCAATTGATTCCATTAACCCTGGACGAAATCTTCTTTATTGTTGCTTCACTGGTTTTGCATCTAGGTTAATATTAAACCAATGCACAATAACTTGAGGATCCAAGCCTGGCATGTCTTCATAATTCTAGACAAAGACGTCTATGTATTCTCAAATGAGAGTTATAAGGTCTTCTCTTTCATCAGGATACAAATTCTTGCATATAAATATGGGCTTAGGCTTGAATCACCTTATCTTCGATAGGTGGTTTGCGTTGTTCAAAGTGCATATTCCATTAGGCATCGAGATGTTTGATTAACACTTCATCTTGGGGAAGAATCAGCTCCTCATCTTTATCTGGAGTTGGGCTAGCATACGTCTTGATCGCGGCTAGCTCCTTAGATAATACTCCCAGACTGATATCTGAATTCCAATTGGAATCTTCCACATTTTGGCAGATCATGTCTTCGATATCTGTAGGATCGGGTGTTATGATATATCCCAACCCCCTACCAATTTTGTGATAATAATCCGGCTACGAGGAAAGAAAACTTCAACGTCCTTTGCCAAAATTTAATCCGGGTCTATGGATGAAGTCATATCCCATTTTCTCCATCATTCGGAATGACTTTGGTTCGTAATGATATAATCGAGGGGCTTCCTGAACTTCATCCTCACTATTATCGGATAGGGTCGTACGTGGTTGAACCCTTCCGAAAAGAATAGATTTTTGATCGGCCTGACGGGAAAGTACTTTGAACACCGCTCCATTTGTATTTTCGATACTTGATTGTAGTATCATTGATGATCTAATTGGCAGGTGCATAATTGCTAAAGTCTCAAATTCTGAGATACTATCTGCATCCGTACTAGTAGCTGAATGTACAGAATTAGTGGCAATATCAGACAAATAAGAAAATTCTAGATTTTCATTGATTTCCCACTCACCTGCATCACTGGCGGAGTTATTTACATCTAAGTCTTCAAGACTTATTACTAGCGGTTCATACCCTTCTTTGGCGATAAACGCCTCAGACTCAGTGTAAACTTCATTCCCACTATCATACCCATCATGTAGTAGTGGATCGATCTCAGTACTCTTAGCATATAAAAGGGCGTTTATGAATTAGTTTTAAATGCCCTTAAATAGTTGCCTGTCTGCGATTAGAGTATGCACTTCTCTATCTTCATCCACGTACTTCATACATTGGTGTAAAGTGGATGTGAAAATAATGTTGGCATGAATCTATGGTCGCTCTAGAAGAAGGTTGTAAGAAGTGTCCACTCCAATTACATAGCAAGTCACTTTGCTTTTGAGATCTCCAATTTGGCATCTGAGCCTGATCGTTCCCAGAGGATGACTACCATTGGCGTTGAAGCCAAAGACGACAATATTAGTTGAAATTAATCTATGGGGAGAGATCCCGAGGAATTGCATAAGCCTTCGAGGCATAATGCTCAGGGCAGACCCTGGATCAATCTAAATTCGACCCACTTCTATTGAGCCAATATACCCTGTATAGTATAGAGACATGTTGTGCTTGATATTCTTCAACTGCATGTTCTTTGGCTTGAAAGTTAATGTAAGGGGCATGCCTCGACACTGAATTGCGGTGCGGGCACACCTCCTAACCTCTTCTGGGAGATGGGTCAGGAAAACTTCAGAATCTGCTAAAACTTCCCTTAGAGAGTCTTTCATAGACTTGGATAAGCGCAATAACTCATATAGAGTTATTCTTGCCGACATATTTGCCAGTTGCACTATAACATCAAATTGAAAAGAAGAGCTATGCTCTTCAGGAGCATCATTCCATAGAGCTCGGTTGTATCTGAGCTCTTTCTGTTTCTCTTTGTTAGAAGTCTGCTTGGTGATTCTCTCATTAGCCTCCTATGTTGATTTAGAGGGGCCAACTTCTGCATTTGCATGGTCCTCCAGATATTCTCTTTCGGACCTGGTGCCTGAAAAAGGTGCAGCTTCATTCTCTACTGCAAGAGTAGTCGTCCCTGTTTCAGAATCTGTTAACAGAGGTGCGTCATTTAGGTCCTTCTCAATTGTTGTCTAGATAGCATTGCACGTGTTGTTTTCCTTTTGCTTTGGCCTTATTTTTGGACACTACTGTTGTCCATTGTTCATCTTTGAGAAGGTCTGGATGCACCCAAAGGACCTCTTATTTCTCAGTTGTAAACCCTTTTTTCTGCTGGTTATGAGGTCTAAATTAACCACCCTGAGCTCACCTTTCGGAATAGGCGTGAGCCCAAGTGGTACCTCTAGACCACCCACATTAAAGGTAGCTAAGTTAGCTGTAACCCTTTTTTGTTCAGTTTTGAGCTGAACTACTCCAGTATTGATCAATACTTGAATCTTGTCTTTTAGAATAAAACAATCTTTAGCAGGGTGACCTATGATCCAGTGATATAAACATTAGTTAGGATTGTTAGTCTTCCCGACTTCTTCAGGCCTCTTGCTCTCCAGTAACTTGAGCGTGTTGCGCTTGATGAGCAAATTAAACATGGTAACAGTATGTTCATCTTTAAATGAATACTGCTTCTGAGGTATGGATGGCTTTGCAGTGTTACTTCTAGCCGGCGCTGCTTTTGGCTTCAGCGTATTTTCCACCGCCATTATATCTTTCCCTTTAGAATGGAAGGACTGGGGTGAGGCTTTATTTGTAGCACCTCTTCTCATGGTTCTCCGCTCTTCGAGGCGTCGAAGTATGTCTTCGGCTTGCTCACCTTCCTTGAGCAAGTCTTTCCAAGACTTGGATTCAACCGAACTCATTTTGACTAAAATGTTGGTCAGTAAATTGTGCCTGCAAGTCTCCACAAGAGTTTCCTGCATCATGCTATGTGGACATCGCAGAAACGTTCTCAAAATCGCTCGATGAAGGCTTTTACTATCTTGCCTTCTCCGTGTTTTGCTGCTAGCAAGGATGGCACAGAGACTTCAGTATCATCTTCAAAAAATCGAGCTAAGAACTCACATTCTACATCAGCTCATGATTTAATTGTCCCTTGGGGTAGTTTCATTAACCAAGTAAATGCGGGTCTTTATAGGGTACTCGCAAATATCTTAGTGAAAGTTGGATCATTTCCCATTAAGTGTCATGTTTGCGACAGGAAGTAAACGATGTATTGTTGTGGCGAGTCTTTACCGTCGAACGACTGAAAATTCAACGGTTTATAGTTTGCAGGATAGGATATAGTTTCCCATTCTATGGGATAGGGATACACTATCCCCACTTCTTATAGCTCCTTGCGATGAAGAAGTACTTATAGCTGGCTTTCCATCTTCTCCATCTTCTCCACATGAGCGTTGATGATAACCCTCACCTTCTTATTCTCTTCTGAGTGAGGAGGTGGCTATTCATTCTTTTCTTCGTTCTCTTCCTCTTCATTGACAGGTTGTTTTCCTTCCCACCGATTGGAAGAAGACGATGACCGATTGGATGAAGACGATGAGGATTGGCCTTTCTTTGTTTGAGCCAATAACTCGGTTAGAAGTTGCTTCATTTCTTCCATGGTCTCCTCTTGTTATTTGAGATGTTGTTCTTGTCTCTCAAGCCTCCTAGAGACTTCTTCTGGAAAGTCGGTCATGTTCACTGTAGCCTTTGACTCTTTATTTTGAACTTAAAGAAGATGAAGACACAATGACAGAATGTCTATCTTCCTCCTCATCAGATCCTCCAGCCAACCGTTTATAGTCTAACGGTATGGCGACTCCTCTCCTAGTCCTAATGCGTTGATACACACTCTCTGACTCAACAAATACACCTTTTAATCCTAAAGTGAATCTGAAGAGTCACTCTCGGCAACTTGTTTGCCCTTGCTAACTATATGGGATGAAGCAGCAGGCAAATCAGTTCCATAGTACATCTTTTTTACTATCCGTCTTCTTTTAGGCTCGGTAATCAAAAAAAAAACGAACGGTTTTGAGTTGCAATTACAATTTGATAAAATGGCTGAAATCAACCGTTCACATTGACATTGAGGAGTTGGTTGGAAAGCGCTCCTCTTCTGAGTGAGATATTCTCTTTAATCTTGAGACTTGTTCTCATTCATATTTACAATTTGACTCTTTTTACATTGCAAGTTCTGTTCATAATACTGATTAATCTGCAAAATCTTAGGGTTAGACAATTTTTCAGTATTAGAACAATTTTCAACTCTTTTGTGGAGTCTTCTAGAGTGCATGCTGGCCTGTGCAGTTGCGTGGACCCCACATGCCTCTAGATTATGCTTCAGAAGATGTTGATGAGTTTTACTTTGAAAATATTCATCACCCGAAGAAAATTTTGAAGATGTACGTTCAGAATGGATGCTGCCAGGAGAGTGCTTAAGCACATCTTTGTATGTATCTGTAAAAGAACAAGACGGAACACCTGATAGCAAGACCAAAAAAGTAGGCACGCATTGCGCGCTCCGTGCACGTGCGCCTAAAGATGCACAAGGAAGCGTAGGTGGGCGTTGTACCAAGGCATCGTGCATAGTTTCACGCAAGGGAGGCACGTGCCTACAAGTGCGCATGTACCCGCGGGGTACCACCCATGGGGTGCCACTCGTGGGGTTGCACCACCGCTCGCTTGCGGGGCATTCTCCGTGTCGCACCATGCGTATCTGTGAGGCATAGGTTGTTGTTTGTACGGGTTTTCTCCAACTATAACTTTTCATAAATCGCCTCCTTTGTAATGTTGAGGCGTGCCTGTTGGGCCTTGTGTCTTCTCCGACGGTCTTGATTTCTCTTTTACGACCGTGTTAAAGTCAAGTTTGACTTGGGAATAGACGATGACGTCGTGTCCCTTTTTAAAGGCGATAACACCTTATTTTTATTGACAGATGATGACGTCTTGTCAATTTTCAAGGGCAATGATGCCTCATAAGTTTTGACAGGTGATGACGCCTTGTTAGTTTTTATGAGCGATGACACCTCACTTGTTTTGACAGGCGATGATGCCTTATCAATTTTGGTGGGCGATGACGTCTCGCCTTCTCTTCTTTTACTAATGTCGTGGGTGAAATTAACGTGAAACGGAATCACCCACTACCCACGTTCGAATGGCACTGTTTAGAAGGCACTGCGCAAGGGTATTGCACGGGTGGCACCGGATGCAACCCCATGGGTGGCATCCCACAGGTGACACCGGATGCAACCCCATGGGTGGCATCCCGCGGGTGGCACCCCACGGGTGCACCCCCGTGGGTGCACCCCCGTGGGTTGTAACCCGCGGGTGCACCGCCGCGAGTGCAACCCGCTCGCGGGTTACAACCCGCGGGTAGCACCCCGCGAGTGCAACCCTGCGGGTGGCTAGTCACCCTTTTTTTTGTTTACACACATGAACATAGGATTCTATTGGCATCGTGGAATATAGTTTTCTTACAGTTAGTTAGCAGAGTTAGTTGATATTATGATTAGAAAGAGATTAATATTTTGTGCATACAGAAGATTAAGTGAGTAGGTGAAAAATACTAAACTTATAGAGCCTTGAGGTTACAAACATTGGTATATAGATAGAGATAGAAGTCATAATGGGATAGATGTGATCATAGATAAGTAATTACTTAGGGATACAGTGGAGGTTAGGAGGAAGAATGATAGAATTTTATTAATTAAACTTATTTTAGATAGAGAGATTGTTAATGTCATTACTAGCTACGCACCACAAGTAGGACTTGATAAATCTAATAAATATCAATTTTAGGAGAATCTAAATGAGATCGTTAAAAATTACCTATTAGAGAAAAATTATTTATTGGTGGTGATCTTAATGGATATGTAAGAACTAGTCGTAGTGGGTTTGTTAATATAGATGGAGGATTTGGTTTTGGAGAAAGGAATGAAGTAGTTAACTCAATTCTAGATTTTTATTTTGTCTTATGATTTAATTTTAGTAAATATTTGTTTAAAAAGAGAGCTTCTCACTTAATTACTTTTAGAACTGGATTGAGTACGAGTCAAATAGTTTTTATTTTAACTTGAAGAGTAGATAGATATAGTTGTATCGATTGTAAGGTAGTACTAGATGAGAGTGTAGTAACTTAATATAGACTCTTTGTTTTAGACATTCAGATTAGACAGAAACTTCGAAAGATTAAGAATAAATTAGATACTAAGATTAAGTGATGGCAATTAGAAAATAATCAATCAAAAAGTTTTTGTAGATAGAGTAGTACAAGAAAAAGATTGGAAGGACCATGATGATTCTGATATAACATAGAACAAAATGGCTAGCTGTATTAAGAGGGTAGCTAAAAATATATTTGGTAAATCGAGATGCAGTGCTTCACCATGTAAGGACACATCATGATGGAATGAACAAGTAAAAAATGCTATCAAAATCAAGCGGGATCTTTATAGGGATTTAAAGAAGAACAATGATGGAATAAGTTTTAAGATATATAAACTATATAAAAAGGAGCCTAAGAACGTTGTTCGAAATGCAAAAACTAAATTATATAAACAAGTATATGAGAAGTTGGACAATAAAGAGACAGAAAAAAAAAAATATATATATATATATATATATATATATATATATATAATAGCTAGAATAATAGAGAGAAAGTCTAGAGATTTATATACTATGAAGTGTATTAAAGATTAGGATCAGAAGACTCTAATTCTAGATAAAGAGATTAAAAAAAAGATTGAAAAATTATATGGATAGATTATATAATGAAAGTTTTAATCAAGAATTGAAATATCTTACTATTCAATGTGAGGATATGAATCGTAGTTTTATATGCAGAATAAAAAATCTGAAATAAAAGAGACTTTGAAGATGATTAAATCTAAAAAAGCGATTGGTCTATATGAGATTCTTATAGAGATTGGAGATACTCAGGAGAGATGTGTGTGAGGTGACTGACAGATCTTTCTAACAAAATTTAGAAACTAAGAAAATATCAAATGAATAGAGAAAGAGTACCCTAGTACTTATGTATAACAACAAAGGTGATATTCAGAGTTGTTCTAATTATCGTGAAGTAAAACTCATGTGTCACACTATGAAGTTTTGGGAAAGGATAATTGAACATAGATTGAGACAGACTATTAAAATATCAGAGAACTGGTTTGGATTAATACCGGGCGATCGACAACAGAAGTAATTCATTTATTTCGTTAACTTATAAAGTGATTATGAGAGAGAAATAGAGATTTTCATATAGTATTTATTAACTTAGAGAAGCCTATAATAAGGTATTACGAGAGATATTTTGATGGACATTAATGAAGAAAAAAGTCTTCATCAAGTATATTAACATAATTCTGGACATGTATGATAGAGTAGTAGTCAATGTCAGAACATGTAGTGATCTAACAAATATTTTTCTATTACAATTGGAATGCATTAAGGATCTATATTGAGCCCATTCTTATTTGCTATAGCGATGGATAAGCTTACTAAAACTATTCAGGATGAGATACCTTGGTGTATATTATTTGCTGATAATATTGTCTTAATTGATGAGACAAGAGAAATGATGAATACCAAGTTAGAGTTATGAAGGCACACATTCGAATATAGAGGTTTTAGATTAAGTAGGTCTAAAACAGAATATATTGAGTGTAAATTTAGTAAACAACGGATCTTAAACTATAATGATGTAACACCGAACGAGTAAGAGATACAAATAATATGTCAGTTTAGGTATTTGGGTTCTATTATTCAGAATGATAGAGAGATCAATAGTGATATCAAGTATAAGATACAAACTGGCTGATTGAAATTGATAAGTGCAATAGGAGTTTTATGCAGCCATAACATTCCATTAAGGCTAAAGGAAAATTTTATAGGACTGCTATTAAGCCAACTTTATTATATGGCATGGAATGCTGAATTATAAAGAAGGGGTATTTACAGATTTGTCCCTTAAATCTTTATAAATTATAATTTAGTCCCCCAAATATTCATATTTAGGATTTAGTCCCTCAAATCATTTAAGTTACTATAATTTAGTCCCCCAGTTTATATTTTGGCCCGATTTTCTTATTTTACCCCTAATTTCCTTCACTTTATTCCCCTTCCCTCTTCCCCTCTCTTCTTAGTTTTTATTAGGATCCCCCTTATTCTTCTCTTCCCTCTCTATTTATTTATTGGGTTTTCCCTCTCTATATTGAAACAAATGTATTATTCTCCACTAAATGTATTAAATCTTTAAGTCTCAATATAAATTTATTTATTGGGTTCTCCCTCTGTATATTGGATAAATTCATTTTTAAGTTTAATACATTTAGTGGAGAATAATACATTTGGTCTCAATATATAGAGGGAGAACCCAATAAATAAATAGAGAGAGGAGAAAAGAAGAATGGGGAAACCCAATAAGAACTAAGAGAGGGGAAAGATAGAAGGGGAATTAACTGAAGGAAATCAGAGGTAAAATAGAAAAATCGGGCCAAAATATAAACTGAGGGACTAAATTGTAGTAATTTAAAGAATTTGGGGGACTAAATCCTAAATATAAAGATTTGGGGGACTAAATTATAATTTATAAAGATTTAAGTGACAGATCTGTAAATACCCCTATAAGGAAATATTATTTACAAAAAATAAGTGTAAAAGAGATGCGCATACTTCGTTGGATATGCGGTAATACTAGGAGAACTAAAGTGAGAAATGAAGATATTCGTGGTAAGATAGGTATAGCCCCATCGTTGAGAAGATGTAAGAAAATCGCTTACGATAGTTTGATCATGTGTAACGTAGATCTACAAATGCATCAGTTCAACGAGGGGAGTATATCAAAATAGGACAAATTAAAAGAGTAAAGGGAAAACCAAAGAAAATATGGATGGAGTTGATACGAAAAGATATGAATTCTATAGGTTTAAATGAACAGATATTACTTGATCAGAATGAATGGAGAAGGATTATCAACATCATCGATCTGGCATGATTCACTTTTGGTTCATATAGGGAAGCCCAAGTACTCAGGATAAAAGACTTAGTTGTTGCTGTTGTTATTGTATTTACTCTCCATAGGTATCGTCCAGTGCAACTATAAATAAATCTAAAAGGTTTACTTCAAAAATCTTTAAACTTTCAAGAGATCTATTCTCCTTGCTCCTCTAGCTCCTTAGGAACTTCTTAAGGAGCTTGATCTAGCTTTAAAACATCAGTCTCTAAGGCAGACTCCGTAAATCCAAGATTTTGGTAGACAGTCGGAGTGTCAACAAGAGACAAAATCGACTTACATCATCACAGGTCTGCAAAAATTTTTGTTAAAGATATCCCTTTTTTTCTTTTTATTCTTATTGTAGAGGATTTCACTATAAGTCATTCCATCAAGACGGTAGTTTCCAGAGGGACACATCATTTTTCCTAGTGAGCCTACTTAAAAATTTACTTTTATTTACAACTTTGTCATTTAAATTTTAGGGCAAAAATGAACTCATCTTCAACCTCTCTATTCTCTCTCTCTTATCTCCTCCACTGCTAAACGCCCAAATCTCCTCTCTCATCTCCTCTCTATTCTCTCTCTCATCTCATCTCCTCTCTTATCTCTTTTACTGCTAAACGTCCAAATCTCCTCTCTATTCTCTCTCTCTCATCTCATCTCATCTCTCATCTCCTCCACCTCTAAATACCAAAATATTCAACCTCATCTTCAACGTCTCTATTCCGGAGAAATCCAAATAGTATCATTATACGGACTAGACAGTCCGGATCTGATAAGATAGATCCGAGACTGTAAGTTCAGATATACCATAGAAAATCCAGATTGTCTAACCCGGAACTTACTATAATATTGGGAGAAAAATAGGAAAAGATAGTTTTTGGAATTTTAAATGTGCTCATTGAGAAAAACCTTTTCTTTTCTAAAGGGAGGGTGGTTTTACTGGGAAAAAAGTTGTGCTCCTTTGGAAATTCCCATCAAGACGCAAAACAAAATTTCCTCCGAACTCCAAGAAGTTCAGTCTAAACTATTAGGTAAAATCTGGAAGAATTTAGGATGAATGGACAAAAATCTTAATTTTGATTTGGAGTAACTTGTATAGTTTGGGGCACTAAACACAGAACTCAAAGATTTGAAGTAACAGCTTCAAAAATGTAAAGGAACTAATTGAGCGAACAAATATGTACAAAACCTTTTCATATTATGATAAAAAAGAAATAAGAACAGAAAGAAGAAGCCAAGAAGTTCATATTTAAACCAAAAGTCCTTAGCGACAAAATAATAATAGATGTTTTCAGGAATTAAAGGTTGATTAACTGAAATTTTGCTTTATAGCGGTAAAGCATTTTAATAGTTCTACTCGCACCATAAACCGAAAGCAAAGTCAATCAGAAGCCGAAATGCTGCAACTATCTATTTCTTATCCAGCAAAATGCATACGTATACTAAATCAAGGATGCCACGGAGTGGTCGATTGCTCCAAAGCTATACTTGGATCTCCAATATTCGACGTAGAAACTTACAAGCTCAAAGCGAGCGATAGTCTATACATACTCCCGTGCTTGTCAGCATACATACTCCCGTGCCTGTCAGCATACCACTAACAGATACATATGTATAATATATTTCGCCAGTTTCCCCTAGCATGTACAAAACTGAGGCGGGCCTCTCGGTCAAGTTCTTCAGGATTGCTGGTTAGAATGAGAGCCGAGCACAGGCCGCCTGATCCTTCATATAGAAGGCAGTAAGCAGCTAATCTCTGGCACGTGTTCAGGCTCAGACACCAATTAACCTCAACTGAAAAAAGAAAGGAATAGACGAGTCAGATTGGTATTTCAGGTTGCAGATAAATAAATGGAAGCAAAGAATTCATATGTGACTGACTAGGTTGTTTTGTGGCTCTCTCCAGTAGAAACCATGTATTAGTATTGGCAAGATGTTGCATGCTATTAGAGCGTAAATCATCAATGCGTGCATTCCCATCCATTCGAATACGTACGTCAGTCTCCTGATGCCATAAACATCAACCTACAGGTTGGGAACAGAAAAATTGGGCTGGTTAGTTTAGTACCGGAATGATGAGCATCCAAGTAGATAAGAGGCTACAGAAGTTCTATGTTGAAATGGAGCACATCACGCAACGAGTATAGACATATCATGGAAAGAAAAAGATTCAGAAATCTCACCAGCAAATAAATTCCAGCAAATAGGAGCCCGGCCGCACCAGCAGTGAGGCATGTGTAACTTAAAGTGTAGAGAGCCTTGTTGATATGCATCCCTGAAAAGAGAATGTCTGATACTAGCCACATTGCATTTTGATAATAACCGGAAAACGTTACTGGAAGATGAGTTTCATACCAAAAAAGTCGAGGGAAAAGGCTAAAGCCATGAGGGAGAAGGAAGGAACCGTCCAGTGTACCAGCCTTTCTTTGTGATCCTGCAGTCGTGAAAGGAAGAAGTCTCGAATGCTATACTATATATATTTCTTAAGCTAAAAGCAATCTAGAAAAGCTTAAGGTACCTGAAAATGAACGATAACATGCCCAAACTGCAAGCCGATCAAGCAACAAACAACTGCCATCACTGTACTGCATTGCATTTGCCGTAAAAAAACATGTGAACTCCCAAGAAGATAACGCTATAGAGCATATAAAAGAACCAGAGAACAAGAAATGCATAACAAACCTCAGGATCCCTTCAGGATCAAAAGGGGCTTGACACCATGACGGAGCATCAGGAGGCAGGGGCCCATTTGCTGGAGAATTGATGCTGCATTGCTGTGAATAGAAGAAAACAAACGGTCATAACCCTCATCAGAGGAGAAGGAAAAATGAAGCGAGCTGCTTGTATGCAGACCTTTGTCCGTCCATATACTGGTCGCCTGTATAAATGTTGCATTCCCATTATCTTGCGGTCGATCATGCCAACAGCATTGCAAGCAGGACTTGTATCACCTCTAACCCCACACTTAACCTGAACATGTTGATGGATATTTAACACTACTGCTTACAGCAATTATAAATGACATAAGCAAAGCAAATAAAGAGAAATTGAAGTTACGTCTACATTAGTAGTCAAAAACATACCGAAAATGATTTAATTGTAGAGCCTGGCCCCTTTATCTGATACTCCCAATCCGGAACATATAGACTATACAAGAGGGTAACGTAGATAACAGAAAGCATCAATACGACCACCCTGATTAAAAAAGAAAAATGCAATTAGGAAGGTGTTGTCATAGACTCTATAGTTATTGAAATTTCCAGGAGACCAGAATTTAGTCAAATATCTGTGACACAATTTATTTGAGCTATTCTTGTTCCTGTCTTCCTTCCGATTTTAATTTAAGTGAGAGCCTACAAGGAATGAAGCTTACATTTGATATCGGTATCTTCTAAGCAAGGACCATCCAGAAATAACCTCATCATCACTTCTTAACCAAATTTCACAAATTGCTGCCACAGTGTATGCGATTGCAATCCTCTACAGGGAAAATAAATAAATTTTATCAGAAACATGATCCCATGAAACTTCAGCACACAATTTATGGTAACTTCTGCAACTTGCAGTTTTTTAGCATATAAATGCATAACGAGCCTTTAAGGCACTAAAGCAGGAACGGTAATTCGTTAATCAAAATTTAATGAAGGACCCGCTACCAGCATTTTGTACCGAAAAAGCTTCATTGAAATTAATAGAAAGGGAAATAATTGGTGATTCTAAAAGTACTAGCAGAGAGAATTATGAAAATCTCTTAGCAGGTAATAGAATCTACCTGAAGTACACCCATTATGCGAATACTCAAAATGTCAACCCCATAAGTTAAATTATGAACACCATGAAAGTATCCACCTGACGAAATTAGCAGAAACATCCAACTTAGAAGCCCTCTACACAACAAAATATATAAAAGATTTCCAAAATGATAAAAGGACTAATGACTCCTTGTTGTATACCTTGGAGAAAAAGACCAAGGATTGATAGTTTTAGTGCTCGAAGCATAGCCTTCACTGTGGCAGCAGATCTGTTCGGTACTCTCTGCACAGGACAAGGAAGTTAACCACAGTCAAAAATGTGTACGTACTCTTACCATGCTTTTTTACAACAATATCAAAATTATGTCTGATTTAAATAAAAGTTGTGCAAATGGATATTTATAAGCGATACCTTGTATGCAAGCGTTAGTGCCACTCCAACTATAAACAAGAAAAATGGCATGACAAAATCTGCAAGTGTTGCACCATTCCAAGGAGAATGATTGATCGCAGGAAAAAATCCACCAGCATCATCAACGAGAATCATAAGCTGCAATACAAAAATGCATACAGATATTTTGAAATAAAAGGAAATACGAGTTAAGTTGAAGAAGTCCCACATAGTGTTGATGTTTCAATCAATTTGCAACAATCAAACCTCATCCACCAAGTTGGGAGGTCATGTTATGAAATAACTTTTTCGAGTTCTATAAATGATAATAAAACAAATAAGTCCCATATATAGTTGGTAGTCATGTTCATGTCAAAACAAAGGGTCAAGTTCTAAAGAAACAAATAGAAATTAAAAAATATATATAGAACTTCATGCAGGTAATTTGCAAAATCTCTGTTTGTTATGGATTTGTTGATTATTGATCAATATCTACTTCAATAATAAGCCAAATTGGATCACTGAACCCAAATTGGACGAGGCCCAAAATCCTAACCATGCCAAAAGATAAAAAGGAGAATATCCAAAAGAATATAGTTAATTAGAAAGCAGGAATGTTAGTACTATGTTGCTTCTCATATCATAACTTTTTATGTTCCAATAATTCTTTGTTCTTTCTATTTTTATATCAATCACTCAGCTCCTTGTTTAAGTTATCTTGAATCGAGGGGCCACAATAGCATATGCTTGGTGGGAAAGCCCCACAGACCATAAAAGGGCCATGATACACTAAAAAGAACCAGATTCAAAAGTTATATCGATAGTAGGCCAACAGAAATCCTGTTCTATATGAGATATTTAATTTTACTTTATATCATTAAAAAAATTATAATTATTAGTTTCTACACAACAAATAACTACTACTTCCGAATATTTTATATCATATAAGAACCCTACACTACAACTTTTGGCAAGCACTCACACACTAAATATGCTTCCTCAAGCATCTCAAACCACAAGTCAAAACTAATTTTATCAACCCCACCAAAAATGATCAGGCACATGTGCTTGCTTGTTATTGGGATCCCATAAAGCTAAGCACTCCTGAAAGAAGAATTGTTTAGCAATCACATGGTGATAATTGTATGAGTCAAGTATCCAAACTAAATTTTGGGTAGCTTTTCCATTGGTAGCTATCAGAATATTTGTTTAATGGCACATAGCTTCCAGATGAAGTTCTCCCTCCACCCACCTAGACATAAACATTTCCTTTTGGTCGAATCGGCTCATACATGCAAGCAGCAGTAGTAGTAGATCCAAACGTGTGATGCACTCAAAGTATTATTTTTGGTAAAGCAAGACAACAACGTCCAGGAAGTAAACTGTTCAATTTAGGTTTCTCTAACAAGGAACAAGATACCTGAATGCAATAATGATGTTTCCTCTCTTTGTTGCATCAGTCTTCGATATTATCATGGTAAGTGGCTAATTGGTGAATGTACAAGTTATACATGTGTTATCGATCATGGAAAAAATTAATGACATAAATGATGGTGTTTATGCTATATATTTCGGTATTAAGCATATTGATTTTGACGCATGCGATATAGTCTTTTTACAGCTCATTTACATATGCATATGAAAGTTTGAATTTGAACTATAGATACATTTAGTGACAGATTTGACATCATTCTCATCACTCTTTAGGTGATACTTCAAAGTTTCGTAATGATATTGATGATATGTGACATTCTACCAGAAAACTTTTACTCCCTCAAGCCGAGAATAGTAGTTGTTTTAATTAAAATAATGTCAAATTAGTAGTTAATTCTGACAATAGACAACTTTTATAATTCCAAAACAGCTTTAATTGTTTCCGATGTGTATATATGAGTCATATATCCATACAATTTCATTTTATTATCAAAATATAACAATTCTTTTGGTTCTCACCATCTTCAATATGGACAAAATTACTTCTTCTATTAATATTGATTAATTGTCCTCACTTAACCTAATTTTTCAAGTTATACAACCGGTAAAAACATGAATACTAAAACAGAATGGCGGGATAAACATACTCGCCAGATATATGGGCTATGAAATTGCACAGATAATGTATTAATATGTTAACAAAACAGCGCTTATCTGAATTGCGGTTTATTTCAACTATCTCTGATAATTTTTTTAAAAGAATTTCTTTATGATTATGATCTCGATCCCTACGGTTCACTCATATTCAATTTTTTAGATTTTAATTTTGATTTGATATTCCATCAAGTATATGCAAAATTAACAGTTAAGTGAATACAACATTTTTGTATACATTGAATGAAGAGACAAATAAGTTTCAAAATCTATAAAATTTGATCCTACATAAACGAAGAATGTATAGATCAAGAATAAAAAAGATTTGAAAAAACTAATGGAACCTGACTCATTTAACTAATGAGCTGGCCGCTCATATACAGTAATTTCTTAATGTGTAAATAAAAAACTGTAAATAATACTATATATATATATATATATATATATATATATATATATATATATATATATATATATGTATATATATATATATATAATTTATGGATGGATCACCTTCCATCAAAACTTGTTGAGAAATTTTAATGGTGTATTAGTACAGGATATATCTGTGAACTTAATCAGCAAATCACGTGGGCCCTACGGTTACAAGCTCTGCCCAACGCTTGACTCCTATTGCACGCAGACGCAAAGCAGGAGCAAGAGTTGGGCTGTCTCTTTTATGACGTTTCACACGCTTAAGCCTCTTTCGCTCTTTCATGCGATGCCCAAAATACAGCCTTTGGGGTCACGTGGCAAAGGTCCAAATATCAGTTATTAATCCATCATATTTAAATTTAAATTAAAAAAAAATTTCATATTTTCAATTCAAATTTTTGAATATCACAAATAAAGATTTAATCCTGGGATTTGTCAATTTGCATCCCTAGACTTAATCCTTTTTCAAGTTCAAACAAATCAAATCAAGCTTATAAGTTGGTTTTTTTTTTTTTTTTTTCTCTCATTTAACGATATACAAAAATTAATATCTCCCTTTCGCTGCACTATCTCTTGTATAATGTTGTGAATATATTTATTCAATAAACTAGCTAAGCTGTATGGTCCTCCTCCCTCTCAAAATAAAAAAACAAAAGAAAAGAAATTAACAATAAGATGACTCAATCCAGGTTTTTTCTTCTCTTTTACTTGGTAGAAAATTAGTTTTCTGCTGTTGGACTATCTGATGACCAAAGCTGATGACAGCATCATGCCCGTGTCATTAATAATATTAGAACGGAATGTTAAGGGGAAAATCAGTTGGTAAATAATAAAATTAAGTGGGATGAAAATGCAAAAAGATTCTAATCTAATAACCGGGTTTCTAAGGCTATGCTTAGGGGATTAGTTATGAAATGTTTTGGGGTGTTTTGAAGTAATATGTTATGAGTTGTTCTAAAAAAAAAATTTACTGATAAGTGTTTAAACAACCCCAAAATATTTGAATAGGTATTTTGAAGTGTTTTTCAGAATACTCCAAATCGGAATGTTTTGGAGTGTTTAGAATTTTTATCCAAAACTAAACTTGTTCCAATTGTATCCCACATCGTTTTCTTTTCCCACTTTTTTTTTATGTTGCCTCCTAAATCTCTCCCCGTTTTTTATTTTCTTTAAAAAGAAAGTTTAGAGTTTCACATTACAATCCATTTCTATTTTTAATTTTTCTATTAAATTCTTCAAATTATCATATTATTGTTCTTTTTTATTTGATTCTTTAATCAAAATGATGCAAATATCCAATAGACTTTTATTCCGAAGAATAATTTTTCTATGCTAAGGAGAAAAATTAATTTAATTGTGAGATGAGCAAATATGAGATGATGTAATGAGATATTTTATCAGTCTAAAAGAACGACAATATTTTGTTTAAGGTAAAATTATATTAATTTAAACATAATTTGTGTAGGGTATTCTTGTTTTTTATATATTTATGAAAGGCATAAAAATCCAGCAAGCAGATACTTAAACACTCTAAAACTCATGATAAAAACACTTCAAAATACATACCAGTAAAACACACAGTTTAAAAATACCTTAAAATACTTTGTCTTTTACATCCAAGCACATGCTAAAGGAGCATACTTTTTTTCTAGTGAGCCTACTTAATAGTTGTTGTTCGGACTGAAAATTCGAACAAAAAATACAGTGACTGGGAAAAGTGGTGTGCCCCTTTAGAAACTCCCCTAATAATAGCCGTCCACCACGTTGGCGAGCCGCCGGAACGCTTTCTGGCGCGCATCAGGCGTGATACCATTATAATTTATTCGCTCTATTCCCGGAAATGCCACTGAAAGCGCAGTGGTACGCTTGTAAATTAACTAAAACCTCTGTGGCACTCTCGGGATTAAAATGGAACCGAAGTCGCCAAGAATAATTATCTGTCGACAGGTCGAATTGGATGCGATTTAGATATTTTTATTTGTTGCCGGTGAATAAAATAAAAATTAAAAAACTAAATTTCCAACGGCGCTCTCGTACGATTTTTTTCCTTACTTTTTCAATTTTAAAAACAAAAAATATATTTCTAAATTCTAATCCCAAATAATTAATTTTCGAATATTTAAAATGTAGATCAAATAATCAAGAGGAAAAAAGGATCCAAGAAACGTACCGCTACCGTGAATCCACGAAAGACGTCGAGCGACACGAGTCTCTCCGGCTTCTTCCCTTTCGCCGTCGCCGGCACCGGAGGCGGGATCGAGATTGCCGGCGGCCGCGGCGACTTTCTGGGGCTGTTGATGTCGACGGCGATGGCGACGGCGACAGGCTTTCCGGTCCGGACCTCTCTGATCATGCATCCATCCTCGACAGACAGCAGATTCTTCGTGGGATCGACAACTCCATTCTCATCTCCCTTTATCAGCTCGTACTTCGCCATTATCCGCAGTTCAATCCGAGAGGATCAGATTGGTGGAATTTGATAGATGAATCAATCAAGATCTCCACCGCATTGCAGTGGAGATATTGAGATAGACGAGGAGAGAGAATGGACGAAAGACCTTTCTCTGTCCCCTCTATCAGCTCGTTTGCTCGGTTGATTCTGCTGCGGCCTTTCGATTTATAGAGCGCTTGCTTGGGTGACGATTTGATTTATTTTATTTTATTTTATTTTATTTTATGATATTCCTTTCGTCGGTAATAAAGTTGGAGGCGTGAATGCGTGTGTGCGGGTGAGATAGATGGCGTGGGGGCTGTTTTCGGGTGGGAATTGTTGGGTTTGTTTAGAGAGTGAGGGTGGGGCCCATAGCATTGGATGGCGATTTGGTATTTGAATTGTTTTTTTTGTTTGGTTTTCTCATGCTTATTGGAGGTGGATGGTTTGATTTTATAGAAATGGTATTAAACTGAATGGGATTTAACTATTTAAGGGATGATTATTATTCTCACTTAAAGCAGTAGGCCTTTCGTATAATACATGTATATTGTATTTATGTGCATGCATGCATTCCAAATAAAATGAACGGACAGGGATTCTTCTTCTTTTTTTTTTTAAAAAAAAAAAAAAGAAACAAAATGATGCATATAATATGAATAAAAAATAAAAACATTATGAATAGGACTAATATGTATATTATACGAAAATATTGCTTACATTTAAGATACTTCAGAGAAACAACAACAACTAAGCTTTTTATCCAAAGTATTTAAGGTACGCCATATAAATCAAGAGAGAATCATATCGGACTGATCACATTGGACTGATCACATTGTTAATCCTTTTCTATTAATTCTTATCGAGTAATATATTCTTATTTAAACATTCAACAACTATTGAATTTGAACATTATTAATTTTGAGCCAAGTTTATGATTGTATACTCACTGGTTCGAAACTATAAATTAAGTGAATATAAGGTGGCTTCAAAGTAGGAGTTATGACAAGAGAATAAACAAAATATAGTGTCACAAAGGAAAATGAGTTGTAAAAATGTCTAGTGTATTACTTATATAATAAATAAGAGGATAAACTTCCTAGCATCATTAATGGTGTGCAACTAGCAAAAAAAAAAAAAAAACAGAATGGCTTGCGAGCGCGTTTAGGGCACATTGGGTGTTTTAGTTATGATTCATCAGCTGTAGATACTAGCCGTTGTGATATTTTTGTTGGGATACAACTGAACTGAACACAAACAAAGATTATTATTTGATTTTATTGAGATGTTAGCCGTTGTGATTTTTTTTGTTGGGATACAGCATTGTCATTCATACAACGAACATAACTAATTAGTTAGTATGACCTTAATTTGTTTACATCTTTAACTAGGAGTTTGTTTTATGCAGCGAAATAAAGCTCACTATAGGGTACATAGATTAGCAATATTCATATCGATACATTAAAAAGGGATGATAGTGGATGCATTCATAGGTCAATCTTTGACATGTCATAAACAAATTTATGAATTAAGAATAAAAATTTTATTTTTCTAATTCAAAATTTTATATAGAACGAGTCCGCGGATATGTCTATTATCATCCCTAACACTAAATGTCAAAATGTCCATATCTAAGAAAATAGAAGGTAATCTATATTTCTCAGTCAGAAATTAGTCTTCCGAGCGATTTTCATACTGGTCGAGAATTAATCCCTAAATAGATTTATCATTGGTGGGGAATTAATTTGGGCAAAAATATAGGAAAAGTAATGATAAACTTGTAGTTGGGCGTAGTGAGAATAGGGGCATGCTTAAGTAGAATTTCCTAAATATTTGGTTAATGCCCGGTTCATGTATAAGTACTAAATTGACCTCATCTCTCATTGATATTTGTTTAGCTTTGCGTGTTCATTTGACTGAGGTCCTTCTTGCTTTTCTTGATTTTTGTGTGTTCGTGCACTGTATTTGTGTGATACTAGCTTTTTACTTTATTGAATTAAGTGCTTGTTTTAGTAATAATACGAAAAATTCATGGGGTATTTACAGGTTTGTCCCTAAAATCTTTTTAAATTATGATTTAGTCCCCAAATCTTCATATTTAGATTTAGTCCCCAAATCCTCTAAGTTACTACAATTTAGTCCCTCCGTTAATTTTTCCATCCAAATAAATGGCAGAATTTATTTTTATTTTTTTTTAAATAATAAAATGACTTAAATACCCCTATGAAGAAAAATAGGAAAGAATAGAGAGATAGAAGAGAAGAAGAAGAAGGGGAGAAGCCAATGAACCCAAAGAAGAAAAGGAGAAGAGAGGAAGAAGAGAGAAGGAGAAGAGATGGGGAAGAGGGAAGGAGAAGAGAAGAGAGGAGGAAGAGGGAAGGAGAAGATAAGGAAGGGTAAAATGGAAAAATCAGGTCAAAAAATAGACTGGGCTAACGGAAGTTAGATAAGGGGACTAAATTGTAGTAACTAAGAGGATTTAGGGACTAAATCCTAAATATGAAAATGTGGAGGACTAAATTATAATTTACAAAGATGTAAGGGACAAATCTGTAAATACCCCAAAATTCATCTTAGTTTAGTATAAAATCATCGTACCCTTTGCCAAATAGATGCATGCCACAATTTTATATTACTTGATGACGTTTTTAGGCATTTCACAGTCGACTATAATTATATGTGTTTGTGCCCTTGTATTTGTACATGTTGATGTACAAATTATTAGAAAAATGTCATAGTCTTTGTATCCAAAATTTGATCTAATTCATGCAAAATGCATCTTGTATTTGTTGCAGCCTTGCAAGTAGGTCTCTAACTTGTAAGATATCTCATGAAATATTCCTATTTGATTCGGTGGCGGAGAGGGACAAATTTGTTTATTTTAATGATTTGGGGAACATTTAAAGACATAAACAACCATTGGAGAAGAAGGATCTTATCATTCCCGATCTTAGAGAATCACACGATAGAATCAAGTGTTTCACCATTTAAATTTTCTTTTCTATAATTGGTTAAATGTTAGTCCTAAACCCTACTTTATTTTGATTACTTTTCTAGACAAATAATTCTTCTTTGAGAAGCTCTTCAAGATACATGCTGGTATTTAATGATCGGTATATATGAGATAACCTTGCAGATTCTTCTATTTCAAATTAAGTAGGGTATATACATGTTTGTTTTAAAAAAAAAATATATATAATAGACTAGTCCGTATAAATTATAAATTAATTGAGACGCTCGTGAATAATAGTATTTTTTTTTTTTTTTTTTCAATAGCAGTCATTATGAGAACATGTGGGAACTCAATGTTATTACTAAGTTTTTATACAAGTGCTATGCACGCATAGAACTTTATGCCTATAAAAATTTATAATTTTTATTATAAATACAATGGAAAGACTAAAACAATACACTTATAAAGTACTAACGCTTAATCAGTTTTAAACTACTAGTTTTTTTTCTCCAACATTATTTTATGTCAACATGTTAGAATTAATCAGAAGAAAGAAAAGTCATACAGCCACGCTATATATGAAATCATACAATAACAACAACAACTAAACCTTTTATCCCAAGTATTTGGGGTAGGCTACATGAACCAAAAAAAAGAATCGCGCCAGATCGATCACTTTGATATTCCTTCTCCATTTATTTCTATCAAGTAATATCTCCTCATTTAAATCTCTAGAATCCATATCTTTTCGTATCTCCTCCATTCATATTTTTTTCAGTCTTCTCTTCATTATTTTAACTTGTCCTACATTGATAAACTCCCCTCGTTGAACTGGTGTATTTGTAGGCCTACGTTGCACATGACCAAACCATCGTAAATGATTTTCTCGCATTTTCTCATCGATGGGAGCTACACCTAACTTAGTATGAATATCTTCATTTCAAACTTTATCTCTCCTAGTGTTGCTACATATCCAATGGAGCATGCGCATCTCTGCTACACTTATCTTCTGTGAATGATATTTCTTCGTAGCCTAACATTCCGTGCCATATAATAAAACTGGCCTAATAGCAGTCCTATAAAATTTTCCCTTCAATCTTAACGAAATGTTACGGTTGCATAAAACTCCCGTTGCCCTTATCCATTTCAACCAGCCAGTTTGCATCCTATGATTAATATCATTATCAATCTCTCTATCATTATGAATAATAGAACCCAAATACCTAAACTGACTGCTATTTGTATCTCTTGCATATCCAGTTTTACAGCATTATAGTTTATGGTCCGTCGTTTACTAAATTTACACTCTATATACTCTGTTTTAGACCTACTCAATTTAAAACCTCTAGATTCTAATGTGTACCTCTATAACTCTAACTTGACTTTACCCCTGCTCTTGTCTTATCAACTAAAACAATATCATCAGCAAAAAGCATACACCAAGATATCTCATCCTGAATAGCTCTAGTAAACTCATCCATCACTATAGCAAATAAGAATGGACTCAATGTAGATTCTTGATGTAATCTAATTGTGATAGAAAAATCACTTGTTAAACCACTATATGTTCTTACATTGGCTACTACTCCATCATACATATTCTTAATTATATCGATATACTTGATGGAAACTCTTTTTTTCATCAATATTTACCAAAGTATCTCTCGTGGTACCTTATCATAGGTTTTCTCTAAGTCAATAAATACCATATGCAAATCTCTATTTCTCTCTCGGAATTGCTCTATAAGTTGACGAAGTAAATGAATAGTTTTTGTCGTTGATCGCCTCGGCATAAATCTAAACCGGTTCTCTGATATTTTAACAGTTTATCGCAATCTATGTTCAGTTACCCTTTCCCAAAGTTTCATAGTGCGATACATGAGTTTTATTCCCCGATAGTTAGAACAAGTCTGAATATCACTCTTATTCTTATACAGAGATAATAGGATACTCTTCCTCCATTCATTTGGTATTTTTTAGTTTGTCAAATCTTGTTAGAAAGATCTGTCAGCCACCTCACACCAATCCCTCCTAAGTATCTTCATATCTCTATAGGAATCTAATCTGGACAAATATTTTTTCTTGATTTTATCCTCTTCAAAGCCTCTTTTACTTCAGACTCTTTGATTCTGCGGATAAAACTACGATTCATATCCTCACATTGAATAGTAAAATCTCCCAAATCTTGAGTAAAACTATCATTATATAATTTATCAAAATAATCTTTTCATTTTTCTTTAATCTCTTCGTCTTGAACTAGAACCGTCTTATTATCATTTTTAATACACTTTACAGTATATAAGTCTCTAGACTTTCTCTCTCTCATTCGAGCAATATATATATTCTTTTCTGCCTATTTATTATCCAACTTCTCGTACACTTGTTTATATTGCATCCCGAACAACTTTCTTAGCCTCCTTCTTCGCTAGTTTGTATTTCTCAAAACTTATTCTATCATCATTATTATTCTTCTTCAAATCTCTATAAAGGTCTCGCTTGATTTTAATAGCATTTTTTATCTCTTCATTCCACCATGATGTATCCTTACATGGTGGAGCATCGCCTCTCGACTCACCAAATATATTTTTAGCTATTGTTTTAATGTAGCTAGTCATTTTGTTCCATGTTATATTAGAATCATCATTGTCCCTCCAATCTGTTTCTTGTACTACTCTATCTAAAAAAACTTTTTAATTACCTTCTAATCGCCACCACTTAATTTTAAGATCTAACTTATACTTAATATTTCTAAGTCTCTAATCTGAAAATCTAAAACTAAGAGTTTATATTGGGTAACTACACTCTTACCTGGTATTATCTTACAATTGATACAACTAACTCTATCTACATTCCTAGTTAAAAAGAAATCTATTTGGCTTGCATTCGATCCACTTTTAAAGTAATCAAGTGAGAAACTCTCTTTTAAAACCAAGTATTCACTAAAATCAAATTATAAAACAAAGAAAAATCTAGAATTCAATTACCTACTTAATTTCTTTCTCCAAAACCAAATCATTCATGTACACTATCAAACCCGTTACGACTAGTTCCTACATACCCATTGAGATCACCACTAATAAATAGTTTTTTTCTAACGGGTATTTTTTGTACTATCTCATCTAGATCCTCCCAAAATTAATATTTACTGAATTCATCAAGTCTTACTTGTGGTGTATAGGTACTAATGACATTAAAAATCTCTCTATCTAAAATAAGTTTAACTAATAAAATTCTATCACCCTTCCTCCTAACATCCACTATATTTCCAAGTAATTTCTTATCTATGATCACATCTAACCCATTACGATTTCTATCTCTACCCGTATACTAAAGTTTATAATCCCAAGGTTCTATGACTTTGCTTTCTCACCTACCCACTTAGTCTCCTGCATGCACAAAATATTAACCCCCTTTCTAATAATAATATTAAGTAACTTTGCTAATCTACTTGTAAGGGAACCTATGTTCCATGATACCAACCGAAATCTATATTTATATTTATGAGCTAACTTTTTTACCCCACCCGCTTATTAAGATGTGGAACCCTCTTACATTTGACACCATATTCAGGCGCCGACGTGGCATGTCGCTTCTGGGTGATGACCTAGAACCTTCTCATATTTTTTACTACACCCGGTCTCCGATGTAGCGTGTCGCTTAGTAGAGAACGCCCCAACGAAATTTATATTTTGGCTCATGTCATAATATGTGACAATATTTTACGCTAGCTGTCACTGGCTTACCACAACCCTCCTCCTTTATTCTGCCTTGGAACAGGCAGTGAAAAGATAAATTTTTAAGCACAACACTGGCGGAGTTACTATATATATGAAATCATAATACGAAAAATATTAAGAGTTTAATCATAAAATTTAAAGTACAAAATCATGTCATAGATGGGAACATTAATTGAATTTTGATCGTGTCATGAGTAACACTACAAGAAAATAGGGCTTTCGTGTCAAAATTTTCGTGAGAACTGTAAAATTTGTCACAATAGATGGGCATTTTGTGACAATAAATACAAATTGTCACAAAAAATGGATTTTATGTGATGAAGATAAATATTCGTCACGTAATACTTTTTTTTAGTGACAACAGATTAAATCTTGTCACGAAATATTTATTTTTCGTGTCGATAAATTTTTTTTGTCACAAAATTGTACTTCAGTGACGAGTTTTTTGTGATGAATTAAACATTATCACTAAACGAGAGTATTTTTGTGACAACAAATCAATTTTGTCACTAAAGTTTAGAATTTTTTGTAACGAAATTAATTATTAGTCACGATATCCTCATATTTAGTGACAACATATTAAAATTTGTCACTAAATTTATTTTTTTTGGTGATGAAATTAAGTATTAGTCACGTAATCATCATTTTTAGTGACAACATGTTAAACTTGTCACTGAATATATTTTTTTTGTGACAATAAGGTTAAGTTGTCACATATTTGTACTTCAGTTGCGAATTTATTGTAAGGAATGAAAAAAATTGTCATCAAACGAGAGAATTTTGTGAAAACAAAAAAAAAGGTGTCACTAAAAAATATGTTTTTTTGTGACGAAAATTAATTATTGTCGGTTCATCGTAATTTTTAATTTTTGTCATGATAAATATTTATTGTCACAAAATACAATATAGGTATTATATAGTTGTCACTAATAGGTTTTTGCGATGAATAAAATTGTCACAAAATATTAATGATTTTTTAATAAATTATTGGGTATCCCTAAATTTAGAATTTTAAATTGACTCAGTATCTTTTTACGACTCTAATTGACTCAGTATCCCTTTTTGACTCTAATTAAGTTGGGTATTCGGTTTTAGTATCTCTAAATTTATTTTCCGTAATCTTTGATTGACTCATGTATCCTATCCAACTCTAATTTATTCCCCTTAATTTTTTTTTTATTTTCTTTTTCCCCAAAAACCCGGCCTCTCCCTTTAGACTCGTGACGTGAACGAACAAAGATCCCGTTTTCTTTGCCGCGCAGCAGCCGACCACTCCCGCCGGCCCCGCAGCAGCCGGCCGCGCCTGCAGCCGGGCGCCCCAACCCTGCAGTAACCCCGGCCTACCGCCCCGTCCCTGCAGCAGCTCCGGCCGGCCGCCCCCGATCCGCTGCAGTAGCGCGGCCGCCCCTGATCCCTTAAAATCGTGTGCACATTGAAGGGATGTGCGCTTAGGTGTATGCCTTTATAATTTTCCAACTATTAAACTTAATTATGTCTAGAAATATTTCACAGTGGAAGTTGAGCCTTAAAAAAGGTCGGTTCAGGAGAATAATGCCTAAAAAACTTCATAGACTATCAAGTTGAAGCACTCAGGAATAATCTTCTGATATATATTATATTAAGGAGGTTAATGGATGTAAAAGTAAAAGTAAATTGACATGTTCGAAACTACTCAAAGTAATAAATTTAAATTAGTTTTTTTATTTAAAATACTTATGGTTGTATTTGAACTTATATAGAAAGTGATGGGAGATAAGAGATAGATAGACATTAGCAATAGAGCAAATATTGAATACATAAAAGGAGTTGATGAGTTTCTTAACTATGCTTTTTCTCAGCCTGGTGTTAAAGACAAAATTCGTTATCCATGTAACAAATGTAGGAATACAGTTTACAAAAACAAACATGACGTGAGAGCTCACTTATTTCATAAAAAGTTACAAAATTTGGGTGGTTCATGGTGAAAAGTTTGAAGAAAGGCTGAAGTCACCAACTATTAATAGTAATGTTAATGAATCTATAGATAATAATATGGATCGTGATGATATGATTGGAATAATTCATGATGCATGCGGTTACTCAAACAAGACAGTTGAAACAAATGATGAAGATAGTTATCCTCAAGAGCCAAATGAAGAAGCCAAAAGATTTTTCCGGTTACTCGGAGATGCTAATGTTCCATTATACCGAACTTGTGAGAAGTTGTCCAAACTATCATTTGTAATGAAATTGTTACATCTAAAATATCTCCATAACTTAAGTGACACATCTATTGATGATTTATTAAAACTTTTCAAGGAAACTCTTCCACCTGATGCGGTAATTTCCGATTCATATTACGAAGCAAGGAAGACCGTCCGAGATTTAGGTCTTGACTATATAAAAATAGATGTATATAAGAATGATTGCATCTTGTATTGGCGAGAGCACTAGAGTGCACAATCATGTCCCATGTGTGGTTTTCCTCGGTGGAAAGATGTTAACCAACGTACAAAACTTCCTCACAAAGTTCTGCGCTACTTTCCACTAAAGTCAAGATTACAAAGGATGTTTATGTGTAGAGATATTGCCAAGAAAATGAGATGGCATAAAGAGAAACACATTGATGACGACAAAATGAGACATCCTGCAGATTCGATTACTTGGAAATCATTTGATGATCGATACTTTGCATTTGCTTCAGATCCAAGAAGTGTTAGGCTCGGTTTGGCAAGTGATGGGTTACAGCTCTTCACACAGTATTTAGCCGGTAGTTCTTGTTCCTTATAATTTGCCACCATGATTGTGCATGAAACTGTTGGCAGTGAAAATTTCTAAGTTAAAAGGATTTTCCACAACAGAACGCGGAGCTAATTCAATAGCCCCGCGTTTGGTTATATTAACCCTGCGTTTGAATAAAACGCGGAGATGTTTAATAGCTCCGCGTTGATTCAGCAGTCTGGCTTGTATTAGCCTCGCGTTTGAGTAAAATGCGGAGATGATCAATAGCTCCGCGTTAGCTCCGCGTTTTGGTTATTTAGCGTCGCGTTTTGATGCGATTAAAGCTCCGCGTAAGCAGATAACCAGAATCTCATATTGATTGAGATTATGATTTTGGGCTTATCCAAATACCCGAATCAAGTCTAATCAGAATTCCATCAAAACTAAGATATTTGATTGGAATCCTTGATGAATGCGAGTTCTATTTAGATAGAAACTCTTGCATTAATCTGGGGCTATAAATACCTTCCTGGTGAAACCCTAGGGGTCTTCTTCTTCCTTTTCGGCATCGGAAGTCTCCTATCGATCTTTTGGCAATTCAAGTACGCGAGAGAGCCTTGAAGCCTTTGCCGATCATCTTCTGAAATCTTGGAGAATTCAAGTTACGCACAGAGCCTTGAGTTCGTGAAGATCAGAGAAAATCACCATCTTCTTTCTGGAGTTCTTGAGAAGTTCGAGTTACGCGAGAGAGCCTTGAACAAATCAAAGCCAGAGAAGATCGTCTATATTCGGCCGATATCTTTAAAAGAGAAGATTTCAATCGTCCAAAGGAACTGCTTGACAGATCCCATCGCCACAGATCCCACAATTATTGTAAAAGAGAGAGATTGAAATATAAAATCCTCTCGTTTGTTCTTTTTATATCTTGTTCACTTTCATTGTAATTTAAGTTAATTCAATGGGAGGAAGCGAAGGAAATTTTGCGACGAACAAACTGGCGACCACAGTGCGAGCCATCTCTTTCACTGATGAAGAGATTGTGGCGCAATCGGACGTTGACTTGATCGGATCCGAAGTAGACACGCTGGTCGTTGAAATCGACCAGCAGAAGTACGAGGAGTTCCTCTCCTCCGGATCAGGTGACTTGGATGAGACACGGCACTATCGCCGTATGTACTCCAATGCTCGAGTGACGGGTAGAAAGGTATCCACCGAGAGACGGGGATCCTTGGAGACTACGGTTATAACGCCGGAGTCCACACAAGAAATCCTAACCGAGGAAGAGCTTCCGATTGCCAAAGAAGACATGGGAACTGGACTGACCAGGACCCAACTCCGGAACAGAAACCGGAGAGCGAGGCGTAGAGCCCTCAAAGCCCGCCTTGGACGCGGAGCTAACTCTAGAGGACGCGAGGCTATGGTCCCTCGCAAATTGGCTCGCGCTACCCGCGAGACCAATCTCTACCGCGTTAAACGCGAAGATACAACTTGCCTTAAAAGCAAGGAAAAACCAGCGTGTGATTTTCCACGCGAGGCTGGTAATACTGGCGAGTTACGCAAGATTCCCAACACTCGCGAGTTACGCGAGTATAAAAATTATTCCAAGCCAGCGTGTGATTCTCCACGCGAGGCTATTACTGTGCCTAGCGAGAGACGCGAAGCCAGTAAGGGTTGCGCTAGTCGCAGAATACCCAACACTCGCGAGTTACGCGAGTATAAAAATTATTCAAAGCCAGCGTGTGATTCTCCACGCGAGGCTATTACTGTGCCTAGCGAGAGACGCGAAGCCAGTAAGGGTTGCGCTAGTCGCAGAATACCCAACACTCGCGAGTTACGCGAGTATAAAAATTATTCGAAGCCAGCGTGTGATTCTCCACGCGGGGCTATTACTGTGCCTAGCGAGAGACGCGAAGCCAGTGATACTTGCAATAAACGCAAGACTTCTGACACCCACAAGGAACGGGAAGATGATTGGTAGATAGTTGTCAGTCGTAAAAACCGCGCTAAGCGCGAAACTATGATCTGCGTCAATCGCGAAGATAAGCCAGCGTGCAAGAACTTCCTTTCACGCTTGGCTATTATTCCAGAAGCTAAACTTCCAAGGACACACCCAGCCAGCGAGAAACGCGAGGCTAGTATGGATAAGCGCGGAGCTATTCCTCAGACCCGCAATATAAAACGCGAGGCTATTCCTAAGCCACGCGAGGATCGGTTCGACCCCAGAGTCAGGGTTGATCAATCAAAGAAGCTTCAGTGGATTCCTAAACACTCTCAAGAGTTGAATGGACCTCTTGATTTCGTGGCTAGAGGCACTGACCTCAGGGAGCATCTTTCTAAGAAGAGAGGCATAGACCAACTTCAAGTTGAACATAGTTGCCATTGCCAGCAACTTATGACAACAGTATCAGCCGTGATGAATAACTGTGGCTGCAGCAAGAACATGATATCTGTGTTCGACCGATTAAATGAGTCAAACCAGAATCCTGCTAAGAAGACAAGAACCACTCCCCTGAAACAAGGGAGAGCTGTAACTTCCAACATGGTAGGAAAAGGGAAGAAAATTGCAGAGACGGATGATGATTCAGAATCGAGCGATGATGAACCTCATCGTATTACTCGACTAAGATCAGGAGCCGTCCCGCCCCGAAATTATAAGAAACTTGCAGGGGGTTTTTAAGACGAGAACAGCGATAATTCCGCTATAGCCTCGCCCCCATCCTCTATATCGTCTCGGCTACAGAAGTCAGCATCGCACATGGCAGATAAATCTGGTGATATCAATCAGAGATTTGAGGCTCAAGAAAGAATGATTCGAGAGCAACAGAAAACGATTGAAGATCTTAAGATGCTACTTTTAAAAGTTGTTGAAAATAATGCTAAACAGGGCAAGAAGAATCCAAATGAAGAAGAACAGGAGGAGAAAGCCCACTCGATGCATGAGGAAGAAGACAGATTTTCTTTCCATGATCCGCATGAAGAAAAGCTTGAAAAGTTACAGAATCAACTCGAAGCCTTGATGCGTAAAAAAGAGTTGAAGGAGTCAGGAGTCTCTAGACCATATCCAGCAGAATGGGATGTGGTACCCTATCCTCCAAAGTATAAGCCGCTCAAGTTGGAGCCCTATGACGGGAAGGGATCGCCCAGTCAGCACATCTATTATTTCTTGTCCCAAGCAGGACACTTAATGGGTAATGATCCCATCATGACCAAAGTATTTGCAAGTACTTTGCGAGGGTCTGCCTTTACTTGGTTCATGCAGCTGCCCCCAGGTACTATTAATACCTGGTTAGATGTTGAGAAATTATTTCTCTCACGTTTCTTCGAGGATGACACCGAGATTACGGTTCATTCCCTCCTTGCAACTAGGCAGGGGGAACAAGAAGCGGTTAAAGATTTCATAGAAAGGTTTCGGGAGAAGTCTGTACATTGTAAACACGGAATGATCCATGAAACTCTAGTCGAGACATGTCGACACAACCTTAAGACCAATGTGCTCCTCAAAATGGGGGCCGTAGAGTCTAAGACGTGGAGGGATCTGCTCAAACAAGGAGAGCAAGCTGAAGACTTGATTCGCCGAGTTGAAGAGTCCCGCGGGCCAAGAAGTGCTGGGGGTAGTAAATCATATACCCAAAACAACAGCAACAAGAATAAAGGGAAAGCAGTAATGTCATCGAAACTGCTCCTCAGAAAACCAGTCCTCCGCCAGAGCCGAAATCTCAAGGTCAGCGAGGGTCAAGGCAAATTAGACCGCAGCAAGAAAGGAATTACACTTTCAAAGCTGAACAGACACCAGTCCTCTTTCACCTGCTCCAAAAGAAGGGAATGCTAAAATTTCCGGAGAATAAGAAGCCAGAAGACGTTGGTAAGATAAAAGATCCCAACCACTGTCTCTATCACCGGAATGTTGGACACCCTACCCGGGATTGTTTTTCCCTTAAGAACAGGATCCAAGCACTAATAGAAGCTGGGGTTCTGACGCTTAAGGAAGAGCAGAAGAAGGTCACTGCCAATATGGCAACCATAGTGGTTGGAACCCACGAGTTCCCCGCAGGAGTGACCCCAATCCCAAAGGGTGAGGCAGTTACAAAGAATCTTGATCCTTACAACAAAGCCCAAGAAGGACTTGTCCCCATAACAACCCAAAGAGGGGAAGTTATGTGGGTTCACCCTGATTTGCTGGAAGATGAACAATGGACTATTTCAAGAGGTCCAGAGAAGAAACGGGTTGTCAATGCCATCTCTGCAGATATAAAGGAAGAATATATAGCTTCAGGCGCCTTCACAAGTTCTGAAGAAGAACCCGAAACTATGGCCACCCATCAAGATGGGGCAGACCCTTCCAGTACTCGATCTGGAAAGACATATCTTAAGGACTACACTAGAGTGGATCCAAAAGATATCTATGCAGAACTTGCAAAGCCTGCGAAGCAGAAAAGACTTCGTTTCCAGAAGAATATTACCAGAAGATCCAAAGGAAGCCACCTCAATAAAGAGGAAGGCCCAAAGATTTTATTACGACCAGAAACTTCAGACTTTGTATAGAAAGTCAAGAGATGGTCTACTGCTACGCTGCGTATCGAAAGCAGAAGCAGAACAAGTGCTGAAAGAAACACATGATGGAGTATGTGGAGCTCATCAGCCCGGTCCCAAACTTGGAAACCGTATAAGAAGGCTGGGGTACTACTGGCCGAGCATGGTTACGGAAGCAATGGCATACGCTAAACGATGTCATGCATGCCAAATACATGCCAATTTTATTCATCAACCCCAAGAATACTTGCACAATACCATCGCAAGCTGGCCATTTGAAGCCTGGGGAATGGACATTGTGGGGCCAATAACTCCCCCGTCAGCCAGAGGACATCGGTTTATTATTGCAATAACCGATTATTTTTCAAAATGGGCCGAAGCCGTGCCCATGAAAGAGGTGAAAACGATAGATGTGATCAAGTTTATCAAGCATCATGTCATTTACCGATTTGGCGTCCCTCAACGGATCATTCATGATAATGGACCACAATTTATCAGTCAGGGATTCTCCAGATTCTGCAATAAATTCAGAATCAAAGATTTCGCTTCTACACCATATAACTCTGCGGCTAATGGGTTGGCCGAAGCTTTCAACAAGACGATCATCAAACTCCTTCGGAAGTTCGTCTCCTCCAATAAATGAGATTGGGATGAAAAGTTAGGAGAATGTTTGCGGGCTTATCGCACCACCGTTCGCACCCCGACTAAAGCAACCCCGTTCTCTTTGGTTTATGGAAGTGAGGCTGTTCTGCCTCTTGAAATCCAGATACCATCATTAAGAGTGGCTTTAGCCACAAAGATGACGACAGAAGAGCGCCATCAGCAAATGTTGCAAGAACTAGAGGCGTTAGATGAAAAACGTCTCAGGGCTCAACAACAAATTGAGTTGTATCAAGCCCGAATATCTCAAACGTTCAATAAGAACGTCAAACCAAGGACCTTTAAGCAAGGAGACTTGGTTCTGGCTGTCAAAAGGCCAATGGTGCTAACCCACAAGACTAAGGGTAAGTTTGAACCCAAGTGGGAAGGACCGTTTGTTGTGGAGACAGTATACTCCAGTGGAGCCTATCGCTTAATGAATCAAGATGGCGACAGGATGATGATGCCGATCAATGGCAAATTTCTGAAGAAATACTATTCTTAGTATCCCTGGAGATACGAGTCTTCTCTTCTTAGGCATGCGCAATTTTGGCGCCTCTGACCTAAAACCTGGTGAGTTTGGTTCTCAAGTTTGAACCACCTCCAGTCTTTTTCTTAGGTATGCGCAGTTTGGCGCCTCTGACCTAAAACCTAGTGAGTTTGGTTCTCAAGTTTGAACCACCTCCAGTCTTTTTCTTAGGCATGCGCAGTTTGGCGCCTCTGACCTAAACCCTGGTGTGTTTGGAGTACCCAGTTCAAGTTACGCGAGAGAGCCTTGAACCGCCTCCAGTTTGGTTCTCAAGTTTGAATCACCATCAGTCTTTTCCTGGGCATGCGTATTGAGCGCCTCTGACCCAAACCTGGTGTGCTTAGTTCTCAAGTTTGAACAACCCCCAATCTTCTTTTAGGCATGTGTAATTAAGCGCATCTGACCTAAAAAGTATGAATTGCCCAACGCCACGAATTTCTCGCCAACCCATCATGCTGGGGTAAAAGTATGAATTGCCCAATGCCAACTAGGCAATGGGAAGAGAACGAGTTTCTCGCCAACCCATCATACTGGGGTAAAAGTATGAATAGCCCAACGCCGACTAGGCAATGGGAAGAGAACTAGTTTCTCGCCAACCCATCATACTGGGGTAAAAGTATGAATTGCCCAACGCCGACTAGGCAATGGGAAGAGAACTAGTTTCTCGCCAACCCATCATGCTGGGGTAAAAGTATGAATTGCCCAACGCCGACTAGGCAATGGGAAGAGAACTAGTTTCTCGCCAACCCATCATGCTGGGGTAAAAGTATGAATTGCCCAACGCCGACTAGGCAATGGGAAGAGAACTAGTTTCTCGCCAACCCATCATGCTGGGGTAAAAGTATGAATTGCCCAACGCCGACTAGGCAATGGGAAGAGAACGAGTTTCTCGCCAACCCATCATGCTGGGGTAAAAGTATGAATTGCCCAATGCCGACTAGGCAATGGGAAGAGAACTAATTTCTCGCCAACCCATCATGCTGGGGTAAAAGTATGAATTGCCCAACGCCAACTAGGCAATGAAAAGAGAACTAGTTTCTCGCCAACCCATCATGCTGGGGTAAAAGTATGAATTGCCCAACGCCGACTAGGCAATGGGAAGAGAACTAGTTTCTCGCCAACCCATCATACTAAGGTAAAAGTATGAATTGCCCAACGCCGACTAGGCAATGGGAAGAGAACTAGTTTCTCGCCAACCCATCATGCTGGGGTAAAAATATGAATTGCCCAACGCCGACTAGGCAATGGGAAGAGAACTAGTTTCTCGCCAACCCATCATACTGGGGTAAAAGTATGAATTGCCCAACGCCGACTAGGCAATGGGAAGAGAACTAGTTTCTCGCCAACCCATCATGCTGGGGTAAAAGTATGAATTGCCCAACGCCGACTAGGCAATGGGAAGAGAACTAGTTTCTCGCCAACCCATCATACTGGGGTAAAAGTATGAATTGCCCAACGCCGACTAGGCAATGGGAAGAGAACTAGTTTCTCACCAACCCATCATACTGGGGTAAAAGTATGAATTGCCCAACGCCGACTAGGCAATGGGAAGAGAACTAGTTTCTCGCCAACCCATCATACTGGGGTAAAAGTATGAATTGCCCAACGCCGACTAGGCAATGGGAAAAGAACTAGTTTTTCGCCAACCCATCATACTGGGGTAAAAGTATGAATTGCCCAACGCCGACTAGGCAATGGGAAGAGAACGAGTTTCTCGCCAACCCATCATGCTGGGGTAAAAGTATGAATTGCCCAACGTCAACCAGGCAATGGGAAGAGAACAAGTTTCTCGCCAACCCATCATACTGGGGTAAAAGTATGAATTGCCCAACTCCAACTAGGCAATGGGAAGAGAACAAGTTTCTCGCCAACCTATCATGCTGGGGGTAAAAAAAAGTATGAATCGCCCAATACCGATAAAGTAAAGGAAAGAGAAAAAGTTTGGCATTTAAGTCCAAACATAGTCCTCGACAACTCACAATGTTGAGGGAAATAACATGGCTAGCCCAACTCAAATGGTAGTTGGTAAAGGCTAATCAAATCCGTTAATAGCTGGGGGTTTGCTAAAAATCCCATATTAAACTTTAATTGTTATTTCGGTTCAAGAAATTGAGCATAAAACGGTACCGAGATAAATCGTTTTGACGACAGGTTATTTGTTGGGCAAGCAAATCTGTTTTGAAGCCGGCAAATAAAAGAGTCAAAAGAATTATCTTTATTAAGGTGAAGATACAAAAAGAATTTCAAAGAAACATAGTAAAGTTATCTCTCTCCTGTTTACAAAGTTCTTATTACAAGGAAGATAAAAGTGTAAAGAGAGATGAAACTATTGGCCTCCAAGAAGTCTCAATTGGTTTATTGTCTCGTCCAAATTTCTACGATGAGAAGCCTCCACGGTTTGCTGAGCTTGCCTACGCAACTCATCATCACTTATTGAAAGTTGTTGCTGACGAGATTCTTCTATGGCACGATTCCTGGCCATCTCTTCCTGCTGAATCTGCTCCTGCTGGACAAGCAACATCTCCCGTTTCTTGACAGATTCTCCTAATCGGAGTTCATTTTCTATCAAGGTGGCCCGAGCTCTCGCAATCGTCTCCTGGGCTTTAGAGATGGCCGCCTGACTTTCCTCAATTCCGAAGTTTATCCTTTGCAGGTCGCCAATAACGGATTCCCGACTGGCCTGGAGCTTTGTCAGCTCCTGAGACCATCTCTCCTCCTGCTGCCTTAAAATAGTTCTTCGAGATAAGGATTCTGCCCGAAGCCGCGCCAGCTCTATCTCAGTGATCGCCTCCACATCCGCCTGACGGAGTGTGTGTAGCGTGGTCACCTGCTCTTCTAAAGCTGCAAGGCGGGCCCGGTATGGAGCTGCTCGATATTGTCCACCGAATTCTTCGATATTTCCTAAATACCGGAGTAACAGTGGACGTGCGAAGTTGAAGGAATCGTGGCCAGCAAGAACCATCTCGACACATCTTCTTAACAAATGCATAAAATCCTCGACAGTGAAGCCGAAAAGTCTTTCAAGAGGATTTGCAGTGTCGGTAGGCAAAGTAGGCAATGCCAAAAGAGGTGTCGTGAGCAAGGGAGCAGTAGTGGCTGGGATTGGAGAAGAAGAAGCCCGTCCCTGCATTAAATTCATGATCTGAGGGACCAGTAGAGCCAGTGCAGATCTGCGAAGAACTGGAGACCCCAGACGAAGTACCGTCGGTACAGATCACTTGGGTACCCCCACCAACAGGAAGAGAAGATGGGACCACTTCGCCTGAAACTCCTTCGGTGGGAGAAGCATCTTCGAACGAGAATTTCAAATTATTCTCCTCCCCTGCTGGAAGGCTTGGAGTCGGAAGAGTTGCGGTATCTCAGCAGCCACGACAACAGACGACGTTAAAATCGCTGACTGAGATGGCACTCCAACGACCGTGGGAAATGTCTCAGTAGAGCAAACGGGTGTTGGAGATGGCATGCTAGGAGAAGGTGTAGCCTCATTAGCAGCAGCTGCAATAATAATCTCAGTTCTCTCGTCACTTCCCAATTCGTCAATTGGGGGAATTAAGGAGGAAACAGATGCAGGAGCCGGTGTGGAATAATCAGCCACAAACTCACCAGCAGAGCTACCCACACCACCAACAGAACCAGAATGGTCCATTCTATCGTCAGACTCTACTTGGGTAGTCGAGTGCATTGGCGAAAGAAGTTGATCACCTACATTTCAGAAGACCAGAAAAGCAGTGTTACGTTAAAATAATAACGGGCAAAAGATAAAATGCTAAAGGCCATACCAGGCGATACAAGTCCAGTTGTCGGACTTGAAGGGGGAGCCATTGTTGTTTCCAGCAGTGTACCCGTCTCGCTACCCGTTAGTTGCGCCCCAGGTTCTGCCACAGGCTCTACGGCCGAAGGAGCTGAAATCTCAGCAATACTTGGAGCTTTGGCAGGTTCATCCTCCCTTGCCAACGCTGGGGGTACAGCTGAAGCCAACAAGTCGGAAGCAAGTTTGATAGCCACTTCTTGGGGGACTATCAAGGTTTCCTGCCCCAATTTTTGCTTCTTACCAGGCCTTTTCTTTAAAGTGCCGCGGCGTTTGAGAGTTGGACTCAGGGAACGACTGACAATAGGCTGAGGAACTCCACCAGCACCAGCATTGTCATCATCATCACCGGCATCATCGTCTGATTCACTGATGTCCGAAGGCTCAGCCGCAGCGCCAAGGAATTCTTCCATTCCTTTTATCCTTACCCTAGAAGCACCCTGACGACTAATATAGAGGGCTTCAATCTCTTTGCAACAACTGCGATTGAGAGAGAAGCCGGGCACGTCAGCATTCGCAATGTTGAACCAATTGTAGGAGCTGAGGGTCATGGCCAATTCTGGCACCTTCTGGGGCAAGGAGAATTCAGCTTCGGTCCCGCCCGCTGCAAAATGGAACCAGCCACGAGCACCTTCGTATAAATTCCCCTCGTAAGCGAGATCTTTATTTGGATTACCCACATAAAGTTGAGAATATCCAAACTGGCGAGCAAAGCGACTCGGAGTATATGGCTCAATCTGACACTGGAGATCTTGACGATACACCAAGTATCCAGGACGGATGTTGAGAAGCCACCAGAACGCTTCTGCAGATAAAGTAGTGAACTTATCTGCTCCCATGGCATCCTTTAGCCTCGTCCCATATCCTCCGCCGGGAAAGTCAGGAAAACACCGGAAGATCTCGTAATTCTGAAAGCTACGAAGAGTCTTCCGAATCTGGGACATATAATTCTGCCTCCATGAAGAACGTTCATACAGTTCTACAAGGAAGCACTTTTCGCCCGAACGACGCTCTGGTGCACTCATTAAGGAGGGACAGTGCAAGACAAGCCACGCCATCAAATAGGTGTAGGGCATCTCCACCCTAGGGTTTGGAGTTTTCGGTTGGGCAGTCTCTTTCGACTTGCCCTTTCCTTTCCCCTTGACCTTAATAGTGGGGAGGAAATCACGACAGAATACCCTCAGTCCATACTGCAAATTGCATACCATAGCGGGAAGGAGTCCAAGGGGTCGGCCGTATGCAAGAAGAACCGCTGGATATACCACGGTCACTGCAATCGCTTCCTTGGGTAATGACGGCACGACGCATCTTTTGAGCCACAGTATCAGAAACCCGGCAATGAGACCTCTGTTGGAGATCGAAAACTGGGCTTGATAGTGATAGCTCTTGAATGAAGTGCCAGGACCGTATCCATCCTCATTGGATTCAGTGGTATAATATAATAGATGGCGGCCCTTAGCAATACGGTGATCAATCTCTGAGCCATAGATGGGTGGATGACCATGGATAATGGCCGAGCTATCCTTAGAATTTAAGTTGGGAAAGAGATATTCGGCCCACTTCTTGTGACCAATACCGTGATTACGCGCACCCGTCAGGTCAGCGCAAATATGATAATGGCACATCATCTCCCAGTATGTGGCATGGATGCGCTCGTCCCTCGCCAATAGCATGTTCAACTCATCAGTGGTATGGATATACTCCTCGTAAGGGACTTCGCCCATTGAGAGCCCAGAAACCTCAAACATCTCGTGGAGAGTGAACCCTAGCTCACCCACTGGTGTAAAGAAAGTACAGGTTTCAGGGTTATACATCTCCAAGAGGCAGTAAAAGTGATAAGCACTCTGGGGAAACCCGAATTGGACATTCCTGATGGCTTTATACAAGCCAATATCCTTTAAAATGGGCTCGTGGGAATCCAGCATGTACTGAACAAGGCGTGCCCACCACATATTGTTAGAAGAATGAACCCAGCCAGGCATCCTGAAGTCGCTAGCCGGGTACTGACCATCCTTCGCCAAGAACTCACTTAAGAAAGTTCGGGCACGAGATGGGACTTCACCCACTGGAAGCTCCTTGCCAAATCGGCCTGGAAGCAAGCCAGTAATGCATCTGGGGGAACCATCTTGATAAACCCCTTTTGCACCAAATTTGCCTGTTGGGACGCCATCTTGCTCTTGAGTCAGTCCCCATTTTAATTCTCGAGGCGTCGCTAGCCTTTGAAGATAGACCAGAGGATAGCTACGATCCATTCTAGGCAAAAACATCAACATTTCGCCTGAGTTATATAGCCAGACACGTTCCCCTTCAGAAAGGATCTCATCTGATTGATCCATCTGGTCTCTAAAGAGGAAAACGGGTTTCTCCATCGCCTTTCTGTTCACATCTTCAAAAGCCGCGTCAGTTATGATTTCTCGCGCACTAGTGGGGTGGTACTTGATCAGCTTCTCCTTGCGTTCCTTCGGGTCTGGCTTGTATGAGGGCAGGATGGTAGTGAAACGGAATTGGCCTGAGGGATCAGAACCCCCAGCAAAGCCGAAGTAGTTCTTGTGGGGAAGAGATTCCATCGAATATCCTACTGCAAAAAGAAAGCAGAATGAGAGAAGTTTCTCTAGGGCAGAAATTTTTTCTAAGTATGGACGCGCGAAGCTAAAAATTAGAACGCGCGAAGTTAAGAATAGCGCCGCGCGAAGCTAAAGATTAGAACGCGCGAAGTTAAGAATAGCGCCGCGCGAAGCTAAAGATTAGAACGCGCGAAGTTAAGAATAGCGCCGCGCGAAGCTAAAGACTGCTACTTAAAAATAGCCTCGCGTTTTCTGCGCGACTGCTACTTAAAAAGAGCCTCGCGTTTTCAGCGCAATTGCAACTTAAAAGAGCCTCGCGTTTTCAGCGCGACTGCTACTTAAAAATAGCTTCGCGTTTTCAGCGCGACTGCTACTTAAAAGAGCCTCGCGTTTTCAGCGCGACTGCTACTTAAAAGAGCCTCGCGTTTTCAGCGCGACTGCTACTTAAAAGAGCCTCGCGTTTTCAGCGCGATTGCTACTTAAAATAGCCTCGCGTTTTCAGCGCGACTGCTACTTAAAATAGCCTCGTGCTTTAAACGCGAGGATAACGCGATAACTTCGCGTAAGAAGGCAGTCAGAGACTTTTCTTCTTCTCCAAGCCTTACGGTAGGAGTACGGCGATCTCGCCGGTAAAGGAGTTGATTGATCAGTTAAAATTAAGCCAAATCACTCTAGAAATATTCTAAAGAGTCTCGATGGAAAGATTCTTACCCCCGATGGGCGAAATGTGGGCTGGCGCGTCGCTGCCTTGGCCGCCGCCACCACTGCTTGCGCCAGTCGCCGAAGATGGAGCCGCTCGAGAAGTAGCACGAGTTTTGGGTGCCATTGCTGAGAAAAATCGACTGAAAATTTAGAGAAACTCGGTCGGAAGAAGATTGGGTCGTCTGAACTCTGATCGCCTGAATCTCTAAGTTTCTGGAAAATTCTCAAATAGAGTGAGAAGGATAAGAAATAGAGATTTCTTTTAAATGAAAGGAACCGCCTCTTGGAATTCGGCGCGAGTTTCGGAGAAAGTGACTGGTCAGTTACTCTCTAAAACGCGAAGCTATTAGCCTCGCGCGACTAAGAAAAAGCGAAGTTGATTAACTCCGCGCAACTATACAAAATGCGAGGATAGCCTGTGCCTTAGCTTCGCGTTTTCATGGAAAAACTTAGATTTTTTTTGACGAGTGCAATTAAGCGCTTCCATCTAAGTTAAAGCGATTCTTATCCAATCATTTGGGTATTATCAATCTAAGTCGCGCAGAAGTGCCTTAGACTATTTTACCAAAATTATTGACCATCTGTTTGTTGAGCAAGCAAAATTCTTGAAGCTAACAGATAGAGAGGAAAATAATTTATCTTTATTCATGAAGCAAGAGATTACAAAGAGGGAGTTATAGCTCTCCCAAAAGCTTTTTACATGATCAAACTCATCAAATAAGCAAAAACAATAAGATTTCTCTACGGGGTGTTGAAGCTCTGTTCCCTGGTTCACATGCAAAAGATCTCCTCTGCAAATGTCAATTAGGATCTGTCATCCGAAATGAAGCACGAGAGGAAAGGAAAATGCTGCACTGAAGCTCAATTCTGAACTGCAAGTGCTGCAATTCTGCACTGCAAGTGCTGCAGCTCCTTATTTACAGCCCCTTCAGGAGTTTATCTCTCGGAGCCAGAGATTGAAACCTGCAACTATGTTGTAAAGCATATGCTTCTGACTTCCTTAGAGTCACTTCTGCTGATGAAGATCGATGGACCCACATACATTCCTCTTCAGAAAGGATTGAACTTACTGCAAAAGGAACAGAGTTTCCAAAAGAGTGAAAACGAGGAGCTAAGCTAACTCCGCGCACAGTTGAAGAAATAGCCTCGCGCTTTAAACGCAGAGGATGATGCGATAACTTCGCGTAAAGGGGGACAAGATTTCTTTCCAATTCATCGCGACTGCTAATCAAAGATAGCCTCGCAGATTCATTGCGATTGCTAATCAAAGATAGCCTCGCAATTCATAGCGACTGCTAATCAAAGATAGCCTCACAATTCATCGCGACTGCTAATCAAAGATAGCCTCGCGGATTCATAGCGACTGCTAATCAAAGATAGCCTCGCAATTCATAGCGACTGCTAATCAAAGATAGCCTCGCAATTCATCGCGACTGCTAATCAAAGATAGCCTCGCGGATTCATAGCGACTGCTAATCAAAGATAGCCTCGCAATTCATCGCGACTGCTAATCAAGGATAGCCTCGCGGATTCATTGAGACTACTAGTAAAGCCCCACGTTTCAAGCCCAGGGACGACACAATAAAACGGCGATCTCGCCAACAAGACAAAGCAATCGTCCAGATTAAAATCAAGCCAAAATATCTCAGAATGGTTCTTAGAAAACTAAGAGATGAGGTTTTTACCTTCGGAAGACGCTGCATAGACTGGTTCACCGTTGCGTTTACCTTCACGGCTGCTGCCGTTAACGCCGGCCAACTCGCGAAAAGCCAAACTCCTCTGGAGAGACATCCTAATGATGAAAATCTATGGAGAATTGAACGAAGATCAGTTGAAGATCATTCGTGAGTCACTCGAGTTCTCAGAAATTCTTCGGATGAGATGAAGAAGAAGATGAGCCGGAAGCTCTATTTAAACAGAATTTCCGTCGCTTGGTATTCGGCGTGGAAACTCGGGGTAATTAATGACATAATTACTCATTTCACTGAAGACGAAGTGAAACTGATTAGCTCCGCGTAAGTGAGTGTAACGCGAGATAGACTTGGTATTCTAACTCCGCGTTTCAGTTAAAAGAATCCAAAGTATTTTAAAATCTGCTCAAGTCTAAGCCATTTTGAAAACTTTGGAGGGGGTTCTGTTGGCAGTGAAAATTTCTAAGTTAAAAGGATTTTCCACAACAGAATGCGGAGCTAATTCAATAGCCCCGCGTTTGGTTATATTAACCCTGCGTTTGAATAAAACGCGGAGATGTTTAATAGCTCCGCGTTGATTCCGCAGTCTGGCTTGTATTAGCCTCGCGTTTGAGTAAAACGCGGAGATGATCAATAGCTCCGCGTTAGCTCCGCGTTTTGGTTATTTAGCGTCGCGTTTTGATGCGATTAAAGCTCCGCGTAAGCATATAACCAGAATCTCATATTGATTGAGATTATGATTTTGGGCTTATCCAAATACCCGAATCAAGTCTAATCAGAATTCCATCAAAACTAAGATATTTGATTGGAATCCTTGATGAATGCGAGTTCTATTTAGATAGAAACTCTTGCATTAATCTGGGGCTATAAATACCTTCCTGGTGAAACCCTAGGGGTCTTCCTTTTCGGCATCGGAAGTCTCCTATCGATCCTTTGGCAATTCAAGTACGCGAGAGAGCCTTGAAGCCTTTGCCGATCATCTTCTGAAATCTTGGAGAATTCAAGTTACGCACAGAGCCTTGAGTTCGTGAAGATCAGAGAAAATCACCATCTTCTTTCTGGAGTTCTTGAGAAGTTCGAGTTACGCGAGAGAGCCTTGAACAAATCAAAGCCAGAGAAGATCGTCTATTCGGCCGATATCTTTAAAAGAGAAGATTTCAACGTACCGATCATCCAAAGGAACTGCTTGACAGATCCCATCGCCACAGATCCCACAATTATTGTAAAAGAGAGAGATTGAAATATAAAATCCTCTCGTTTGTTCTTTTTATATCTTGTTCACTTTCATTGTAATTTAAGTTAATTCAATGGGAGGAAGCGAAGGAAATTTTGCGACGAACAGAAACATCCTTACTTCATGATGTCACTTCTAATCCCAGGTCCAAAATGTCCAGAAAATGATATCGATGTTTACTTAGAACCACTTATTGAGGAGTTAAAAGAGTTATGGGAAGGAGTGAAGACCTATGATACTCATACGCAACAGAATTTTAAATTGCATGCTGTTGTTATGTGGACTATCAATTACTTCCCAGCATATGGCAACTTATCTGGATGGTCAAATAAAGGAAAACTTGCTTGTCCTTGTTGTCACAAAGATACTTTATCTCTTTCAATTCGGAGCAAATTATGTTATATGGACCACCGTCGCTTTCTACCACCAGATCATCCGTGGCGAAAAAATACAAGTTTCGTCAATGGGAAAAAGGAGAACAGACTTCCTCCACAGATGTTAACAAGAGAAGATATTCTTGATCAACTATATCCCTTTAATAATATTATTTTTGGTAAGGGACATAAGAGAAAGAGGAGTGATCTCAACAATATCTATAACTGGAAAAAAAAGTATATTTTTTAGATTACCGTATTGGAAAACACTTATGCTACGTCACAATATTGATGTAATGCATACAGAAAGAAATGTATCTGATAATATTTTGAATACAATTATGAATATAAAAGGGAAGACCAAGGATACTTTGAAGAGTCGGTATGATCTTGTGGATTTGGGAATAAGAAAGAAGCAACATCCTTACATTGATGATATGGGTCGTTTGTGTTTACCACATCCTTCCTATGTTTTGTCTTCCAATGAAAAGATGGTATTTTGTAATTTTCTGGCAAATCTAAAAGTACCGGATGGATTTTTATCGAATATATCTCGATGTGTGAATGTTAATGGGAAAATCATATCTGGTTTAAAATGTCATGACCATCATATTCTTCTGCATCGAATACTCCCACTTGCCATACGTCGATTATTACCGAATGATGTATGTGAACCATTGATTGAGCTAAGTAACTTTTTCAAGTGTCTATGCTCAAAATCCTTACAACATGATGACTTAGATCGACTTGAAAAGCAGATTATGATAATATTATGTAAACTTGAGACAATATTTCATCCTTCTTTCTTTGACGTGATGATTCATCTACCAGTCCACCTAGCAAGAGAGGTTAAAATTGCTGGACCAGTTCAATATCGATGGATGTATCCAATTGAAAGGTAAAATACTTTTTTCAAAACTTTATTTCAGTAATACATAATATAAATTTATACTATTAACTATATATTAATTATAACATTGTACATTAGGTACCTACGGACACTTAAATCATATGTTCGTAATAAAGCTCATCCGGAAGGATCAATTGCAGAAGGATATATTGCAGATGAGTGTTTAACATTTTGTTCAAGATACCTACACGGTGCTAGAATTAAATTCAATCGAGTGCCTCGAAATGATGATGAACATATTCACAACAATGGGTTATCAATTTTTTCAAGAAATGGGTCCACAAAAGGAGCATTCAAGTCTTACTATCTTAACAATAATGAGTTTGATCAAGAATGAATATATGTACTTCAAAACTGTGAAGAAGTTTGGCCATTTATTGAGTAAGTTTAAATTATTATTTTTGAAATTTATATTAAATTTTTTTAATTAAAATCTATTAATTCTTGGGAATAATTATTGTGGTTATCTAATTTTTTTCAGTGAGCATAAAAATATTATCATGAGAGAGAGTCCGAAGAATGTAGTTGAGAGACATACTAAAGAATTTCCAAACTGGTTTTACAAACATGTATGTATTCGTAGTTATCCCTTTAGATTATAGTAAAATTAAATTCACCATATTTTTCAAATATTTGATTGACATAGTTCATTAATTTAATGTCTTAGATATCAAAGCTTCATTCAGATGGCCAAGCAAGTCAAGATCTTCTAAACTTAGCCACCGGTCCAATGAAGTTGAGTCATCGATATACAATGTATCTTGTGAATGACTTTCGATTTCATACAAAAAACCATACAATGGGTAAGAGAACTCAAAACAGTGGTGTTTTTGTCAGAGGAGATAATAAATCTCCAGATAAGGAATATTATGGGGTTCTGGAAGATATTATCGAATTATCATATATTGGAGACAGAAGAGTTACTCTTTTCAAGTGTCATTGGTGGGATGTGGCCCGCTTAGGAAGAGGCTACAAAGTTGATAATTATGGTTATACAAGTATAAATATTCATGAGTCTTTGAATAGTAACGAGCCATTTGTTTTGGCATCTCCAGCATAACATGTCTTTTATGTTGAAGATATTTCATGCAAAGACTGGCTTGTTGTTGTTAGAACCAGTCCTTGTGATCTTTATAATATGCCTGTAGATAATGAGAGCTTAGGCGATAAAGCTACAGATTCTTCTGAAGATGAAGAAGATGCTTATCAAGAAGAGGAGCTCCATCATTCCATTGAAGTAAATCAAGTCATGGAGAACGATGATATTTCAGTCATGCTTACAAGGAATGACTTAGAACTTGAATATCTTCCAGTTGATAAAGAAAAAGTCAAAAGATGCTCTTTACATGAAGATTTTATTAATGATATTTGTGATGATCTGGACAATGAGTCACTCGACGCAGATGATGTCGACCATCAAAAGTTTTCATCTGATGATTATGCATCCACTAAATAAATTTTGATTACAAAATGTGTTACTTATTATGTTTATCATTTATTGTTAGAAGGAACTTATGTTATGTTCTTGAGATTTATGATGAGTTCATTTTTTTGTGTTTAAGTATTTCATTGTTTTACTTTGTAGAGATTTAAATCTTATAGTACAAATGGTATATAATCTGGTGAGTTCTTTATTTCTTATATTATTAACAAAAATCTGTTCATAAGTTTTTTTTTGAAAGACATGCTTCTAATTTATATGATGTTACTAAAATGTTAAAATCTTATTAATATGCAGGATATGAGGTCAAGAGGGAGATGGGGATACGGTGCAACTTCTAGACGGGAAAAGGGCAAGGCTTCTCTTAATGAGGCTACATCGCCACTACAACTACAATCAGAACTGCAAAAAAGAAGCCAAAGGCTGTTGCTACGACAATCGGTGCAATCTCAAGCTGAATATCATATTGATAATTCGAGGCATCTCGAAATGGAACAAATTTCTCAACTACCTCTGGAAAACAATATTGAGCAATAAACTAGAGACTCTCCTAGCAGTGCAGGTATAGAAATATCTAGATTATATGTTTGATCAAAATAGTCATATTTGTTTTGTTCACACATTTACAAAATTTGTCACAGCTTCTTGCATCGCTAATAAAAGAGCAGTCAGAGGAAAATATAAAGGCGTTAGGCTTGATGAGAAAACTAAAATATCTAGTCAAAAATTGAAAGTTAATGTCCCAGATGATATTCTCAGAGCAGTTGGAGAAAATGCTAGAGATGTTGTCAACTATTGTGGTTTTATAGTTAGAACTTTGGCTCTAGCAATAGTAAACACTTGGTAAGATGTGGTTAATTCTGTGAGGCCCAAAATGGTTCAACAAGTGAAGGTAAAAATTTAATTAATATTTTAAATTTACATAATCATTTAGTTGTTTGCACATTTTAGAATTTTCTTTAACATGGTAAATAATTTTACAGGAAAAGTTTATGGTTTATGAACGCAATGAATTTCGCTTTGAAGCCTTCATCTTGTCTACTATGCAACGTTTACACAGATGTTGGAAGAGTCGGCTATACTCTACGTATAAGCAATTCAAGACGGATAAAGAAAGACTTGCCAATACTCCTGATGACATTTCACCTGAAGGATGGGCTAAGTTGATAGAGTATTTTTCATCGGAATTATTTCAGGTTATGTTATTACCTCGAATGATTATATATATATATATATATATATATATATATATATATATATATATATATATATATATATTTTATATACATACATACATATATATATATACATACATACATACATGCATACATACATACATACATACATACATACATACATACATATATACATATATACATACATACATATATATAATCATTCCTATTTTCGTTATTGATGAATTTCTATTTATTTTTGAAATGCAGAAGAGGAGTAAAATATTCAGAGAATAGAGCAAAGCTGCTCACTAAGCATACTTGTGGGAATAAATCATTCTCTGAGATTGAAGAATCAACTGTAAGTTTTACATAATAATTAACTTAGTAGTTATGTACTTGACTATACTTGAACATTATGATTATGATATTAAGTCAAATGACTTATTATAGAGGGATCCGGAGACTGGAGAGAAGGCATGAGCTGATCAAGTTTGGCTAAAACAACACAGTAAAATGACCAAAGATGGAGATTTACAATGGTCGGATCCGAAATCTAAAGAAATCCATGTAAGTCTTTTTTTATCATTTTATATACACTGCATATAGAAAACCATGAACTTTGGAAATGCACATTTAGTGAACAACACAAAAAGAAAGCTTAAAAACTATTTTTCACATTTTATTGTAATGTTTTAAGTCAGTCTCATATAAACACATATATTAGATGTAGAAAGAAATATGAATGCTCTCCAAAATTGCACATATATAACCTAAATAATTGTCTTCTAATCTATTAGTCTTTGCTTTCAAGTCCTAAAAATTTAATACATATGCACAAATCATGAAGAAAGAATATTACAGGAGTTTAAGAAAGCAATATGCACATGTTGTGCATTTCATAGGCATGTTGGAGACCTATGTTGTGCATATTGTAGGCATTATGGATATTGTGCATGTTGTGCCTTTTATTGTTTTGTTTTTTGTTGTACTTGTGTGTGTTATGTTGTGTTTGTTATTTTTGTTGTGGGGTGTTTATGTAGAAAATGAGAGGAAAAAGAATCTAAAATCTAAGGTTGTGTCAGTGTTGCACATTTTAAGTACGTCTATTGACCTATTGCGGGCTTGTTGTATATAAGAAACCCAAATTGATGGGACTTTTAATTATGTTCATAACATGTTAATGGAATTTTAAATAAATTGGACATGCACCTTTTAAGTACCTCTAAACTTTTAATTTTTAAAAAATAGACACGAGTGGCATGCATTATTACACTCCAAATGATGTGAGGTTTTTTTTGTTGAGCTTAAGATATTATGCCTATGTAGTTGTTGCATTCATTAAACGGATATTATTTGATGAGCAAAGTTTAATCCCTATTTTTGAAAGTTAGTACAATAAATATTGTTGACTTGTTTTCCCATTATAGAAACTCTAATTGGTTCTATCTTATTTCAGGACGAACTACAACAACTTGTTATGCAGTAAACACAGGAGGGTCAACCACAAATGACAAATGATGAGATTTTGATTTGTGTTTTGGGAGAGAAATCAGGTTATATCCATGGAAAGGGAGTAGGAAAAAAACCTCCAACTAAAAAATCAAAACAAGATGTGGAAGAGTAAGTACAGAAGGCTGTTTCTGAAGTCAAAGATTCGATGATGGAAGAATTTGAAGAAGTCAAGAATGCAATGAGAATGGAGTTTGAAGAAAAAATTCAAGAGGTACAAACTAAGGTTCGAGTTCAGACACAAGATGAAATAAAGTCACAGATTCGAGCTGAAATATAAGCTGAGTTCAATTCAATGCTTCAAGAACGTATAGCTGTTTTATTCAATTCTATGCAACCACCCAAATCTTAGTTGTTTACTCGTTAATTAGTATTATTCAGTATTTGGTCATAAACTGTTTTTGTTCAATGGTGAATTTATTTAACATTGGGACAAAACTATTGAATATCTGTAATGTACTTGAACATGTTTTTTTATATGCATATTTCTATTAGTAAACATGTTATTTTATATGCATATTTCTATTACTATAGGACTTGTTGATTAAAATATTATGTTGATAATATGTTGTTAAATTATATGTGATTGTTACTAGATTAGTTTTGATTATATTTAATGTCCTGTAATTAATGTAAATGTGATGATATTTGTATAAGTGATATATGTTGTCACAGAAGATGTATGTTTGTAATATGTGTCATTGTTGTCACTGAAAAAAAAGTTTGTGACAAAATTATTGTCACTAAATCAGGTTTTAAGTGACAAAATTTTTTGTGAGTAAATCTCTTCTTACAATTTTCTATTGTTGACACTAAAAATATATATCATGACGATAAAAATTGTCACTAAAAGCAGTAGTTAGTGACACAACGATTGTCACGAACTATGTTTTTAGTGACAATATATATCTCATGTCACTATTTATCTTTCGTGACAATAAAGTTTCTAACAAAAGAGGGTATCACGTAACAACATGTATCTTTTTGTGACAATAGTATATCGTCACATAACATATATGGTGACCACTACTTTTGTTACCAAAGTCAGCATTTTAGTGACAATGAATAATGTCACAGTACACTTTTTATAGTGACGATATTTCTTGTCACATATTGTATATAGTGACAATTGTCGTTGTCACTAAAGGCAGACATTCAGTGACAACAAATATTATCACTAAAGTTTATATTTTTGGTGACAATTAAATATCGTCACTAAAAAAAAAATTTCATGACAAGATCATGAATTCGTCACGAATGTCATTCATAACGGAGGTATACGCAACAATTAAAAGTCGTCACGAAAGTCGTCACTAAAGAGTTTTAGTGACAATAATCATGTATTTAGACTTTTCTTGTCATGAATTCCCTAATTTCTAGTAGTGTAATTGAATAAACCAAGTAAATGTAAAGAAGGCAATATAAAGAAATACATGCATGCAAAGGAAATATCATTTTTGTGAGACTTTATGATTTTATTGGGAACTAGCACTATGTGAAAATAACATGGTTTAACAGTATTTCATACATGCACAGGACCGTATCCCACATTCCTAAAACTGTCCTAGGATGTTCATACATACTAGTTACTCAATCACCAATATACATGAGGATAAGCCTCTACGCCAAATTTCTATAGGAATTTTTGCATATCGATACCTTTATTTTTTAATAATTGCATATCGATTCTTGAAAATTTTATATTTTGATGTTAGTCCCATAAGATATTTAACTTATTCTAGTTCAGTCCCCCTAGGTCACTTCTATTAAAAAAATTAACCTTTTCCCCTTTTTTTACCTGTTATGCCCCTGCATCTGTATATAGAATAGAGAGAAATGACAGTTAATTTCCCTTCCTTCTTCTATCTCTCCCTCCTCATTTCTTCCTCTCCTCTTAGTTGGATTCAACCCTTCATTCTCATTCTCATTTTCTCCCTCAACCTTCTCTTCAAATAATGGTGGGCAAACTTCTGTCTACTCATAATCTCTCCTCTCTAGAACTCCAACTTCTTTCGCATCCCTCTATCTTGTCTTCTCCAAATCCTCCCACCAAATCAAAACCCTACTTCCCTATAGTTTTCTCCCATAGCCTTACTAGCGTCGGGAGGATTAGGCCGAGAGTTGACGCATTAGATATCAATGGCTGTGTACAGTCCATCATGAATTGGCCAGGCTACCTTAGGGAGCAATGTTGAAAGACCAATGAAGCTAGATATCGAGAGATTAGAATCACTCGCTATTTCAGCAAGATAGCCATCAACCTGTTTACCTAAACTCAACAAAGATGCATTCCCTGAAAGATATTCACTTTATTTCCTCTGCAGTCTTGGTGGCCTCTTCAGTTGGCATTACTTTTAGACCTTCTCGGCTAATATTCAAGATCATAGCCACAATAGAATCCGAAACCATATCACTTATAGGATCTGACAACCACTGCAATGTCACCAGCTTCTCCGATCCCTGCCTTATGGTAACCTTCTCATGAACAACAAGGGTTGGAACTTCTATCTCCTCTTGTGGGGACTCCCATTTCATTGGCTTCTCCATTGACAAGGATTATGTCGGGCGACATAAGCTCGTCTACTAGATCAGAATCTGTGTGAGCTGAGAAGGAGATGTAGTGAACCTGCATGTTAAGTTCGATAAGATTAAATGTTCAAAACATGGTATCCTCTATTTAATGAGACTAATTAGTTTAACTTATTCTCTTTTTTAAACACAATACTTATTTTAAATAAATTAGAAATTTGAAAAAAATTATATAGAAAAAGTTGGTGTTATTGTCCCTCTTAAGCAAAAATTTTGTTCTCGGAATTTACCAAGAAACAAAATAAATTAGAGAGTTATATACACTCAAATAGTTGTGAAAATCACTTTCGAATGTCCTCCTCTCGCTCCAAACTCATCTCGTGGGTCGAATGCCAGTTCAAAGAAATTAACACAAGCAGAATTATCTTATCCTTTAGTATTTTCTAATTGATTATGGCTGCTAGTATTTTTCTAGATAAGGAAGATCTGGTCTATTATCAAGTTCTAAATAATGCACGATATGAGTCACATCTTACACATATTGCTTTAGTTATGAAACATGGAGCGTATCATGTACTCTCTCCAAAGAATGTGGTAATGCTAAGCAATAAGAAATCTTGTTTACTCGCTCTAAGATCTCGAATGGTCCGAGGAACATCGGGCTCAACTTCTCGCAATTGCCAAAATGAACAACTCCTCACATAGGCCAAAACTTTAAGAAAGTTTATTCTCCTACTTGACGTTCGAGAAAGCATCATCAAATATCTGCCCATTTCTTCTGATGGTCTTGAGCAGCTTTCAAATGTTGCCATATTAAATTAACCTTGTCCACCATCTATGTAGTCGTATCTGGTCCGATAGCTTCCTTTCTTTGATGTCATTCCAATAAAACGGTTGTCTGCATTTTCTCCCATATTGAGCCTCGAGTAGTGTCATCTTAATTCTTACTTGGTGATTGTTATTGTAAGTGAATTCCACTAGATATTGGTAATCCTTCCATAATCCTCTGAAATTAGATATACAAGCCCTTAACATATGTTCCATAGTCTGAATCATCCTTTTTGACTGGACATTTATTACAAAGTGATATGTTGTACTGAATTCTATTTATGGTACCAAATGTTTGAAGTTTCTTCTAAAATGGAGATTTAAGTCGTGTATTTCAATCTGATGCAATGCTAACTGAAACACCATGTAATCTCACCATTTCTGCAAATACTTCTCTACTAAAACTTCTATAAACTGTCTCACATAAAATGATATCAAATGTGCTGATTTAGTAAGACGGTCCACAATTATCTAGGTGGCATTGCTACCCTTAGGACTCCGCGGCAATGCAATCACAAAATCCTTGGTAATTCTATCCCATTTCCAATCAGGTAAGGATAAAGGTTAAATAAATCCTAACACTCTCTAATGCTCTGTTCTTAACTTGTTGGCAAGCCAAACACATGGGTATAAACTTGGCAATCTCCTAATTCATCCTATGCACCAAAAATGTGTTTCAAGTCCTGATATATCTTTGTTACTCCGAGATAAATTGAATAGACTGAACCATGAGCTTCGGAAAGCACTTCATGTCGAATATCCCCTTTGGGCACACAACTTCTGTTGCCGAATCGAAGAGATCCATTTGCATGAATACACAAGTCCGTCCAGGTTCTAGTTATCTTCTGAACATTTACAACTTAGGGTCATTTTTTTGGACTTCTTTAATAATCTCTATCAACTACGGTTGAAGTTACAATATCATTATCTACATCTCAATACCAGGTAAAATAATCTCTAGTTCTTATTGTCAGGTCTCCTTCTGTTGAGTTAGAAACATTGCTATCGACTTGCTGCTTAAAGCATTTAGAACTACAATGATATTATCAGGATGGTATTTATAAATCGATATTATAATCCACCATCAATTCGAACCATCTTCTCTGTCTCATATTGAGTTCTTTCTGAGTGAAGATAAACTTAAGACTCTTATGGTTTGTTTGTAGCTCTATGCTGCTACTCAATAAATAATGCCTCTAAATCTTCATGGCAAAATTTATAGCTGCAAGCACCAAATTTTGAGGGGGAGGGGTAATTTTTCTCATGCGGTCTCAACTATTGAGAAGTATAAGATATTACACAACTACATTGCAACAACAAAAACCCTAGTATCTGTCAAATGAATCACTATATACAACCATACCTTCAGACCTGTCTAGTATGACCACTACTAAATTAAATTCCGTTCCCTAGTCATACTTCTATCTTTTTCTCATGAGCTTAGTCAAAGTTCCTCAATCTTAGAAATTTTTTGCATGAACTTCCAACAATGACCAGCTAATCCAATGAAATTCTTCCCTGGTGGCACATTTTGATAAACAAAATGATAGCAACTCATGTAAAGAGTTCAAAAAAAAAAAGAAAAAAAAAGAAAAAAATATCACTACTTTGATAAAAATGCAGTTCATTGACTAGAGCAAAAATCCACATTTCAACCCAAAAAAGGCTAAAATGTGATCTCCTTTAGGTCGCGTTTCGGTTTCAATGCCTTAAAGGACAAAAGATATTCTTATTTCAATCCAAGTGTGCATTTAAACAATAAAATGAGTTACTGAGAGCTAAATGCAGATCATCACAGATCTGCATTTCAAGCAAAAAGTATCGATCCACGAAAAAGCTAAAACGCAATCTCCAGTGGATCACGTTTCAATTCTAAACTATTAAATGAAGAAAAAATTTCTTAATTTAGTATAAACACATATCTTCGATTAAAGAGAGATCGCATTCCAAGCCAACTATGGCTAGAATGCGGATCCTTAGCTAAAGAGATAAACAATTCATGTTTCAAGCCTTGAAAAAGCTAAACGAAACCCCTTTGGTTCGTTTTGACTTCAATGCCTTAAAGGACAAAAGATATTCTTATTTCAATCTAAACACGGGTCTGACCATGACAATTGTACTACAAAAAGCCAAAATGCGGATCCAAAGCTGAGATTTACGTTTCAGTTACAAATACAGATTATTTAATATTTCAGTTACAAATCCAATGAATTTAAAGTAAGAAATTAATCCTCTTTTAAAAGGTTCTTAATTGGTCAGTTACACCAATTTAAAAGCCTCAAAATCCCTATAAATTGCTAAGATTTGGGCTGGGGGGTTGAATTATCTTCATTTGAGTACTTATGCTAAGAGAGACCAATTTACAAGAATTTTTTCCTGTTCAGAGCTTCTAGCACCTGCCAACTCAAGACTACGTGTGCAGACCATCAACAAAGAACAATATCGACCTCAATAACCATTAGCTGCCATGCCCCGCTTGGCCGGGCTCCAGGGCTGTTCGGTGCATGGGGCATAGTTCCTAGGCTATTTGGGATAGCTAGAACCCTAGATTAAAGAAAAAGAAAAAGAAAATTGTTATTTCTCATCTTTTATAAACGGGCAACCGTCCATATTGTAATCTCTTTTTTGATTTTCAATAAAATTCAATTTTAATGACCCACAGAAGAGTGGCGACTTTGCTGGGGAGTCCTCTCATCTCCGACGAGACGGTTGTGACTCAGTCCGACAAGATCCCTATTGGCACTATGATTGAATCAATTATCATTGAACTCGACCAAGAGAAGAACGAAGAGTTCCTCTTTCTGGCTTTGCAAGCCTAAAATCTCTGTGAACATACCATAAGATTTCAACTAATTTAGCCTCAAAGGAGGTTCAAAAGACCATAGTACAAGGCGATTTGCCCAAAAACTCTCAAGACCTATTTGGTCTTAAAAAAACTGAAACTTCTTCCTACCAGACATAAGGCTCAAGGTCTATTTCACCTAAGACCCTTACTGATATCAAAGAGATGGATCGGACCATTTTTTGACCTACAAGAATATGATCACGAAAGAGAGAAAATACCTCTCATCCTCACCATGAAGACAAACTTAAGAAGTAAGGCCCACACTCTTTACAGGGCCATGAAAGAAAAATCAATTGTTGAAAAAAAAACCACACAAGACTTCAGTTCGCGTATGGAGACCAAAAAGTAAAGTGAGGGTATTAATCATGAAGCTGAATCAAGATGAGGATAAGTTCGTGTAATGCCCCCACTTGAAAATTGGATAGCGGAACACCGGCAACATATTCGAGTAGGAGTATGCTATGCCTCTGGTGGAGTAACATGTGTTAAAATAATTTATAATTAGTTACGGATCCCTCCCCTAAAATGGCTAGCTACGATTAGTTTTGTGACTTCATATAAATTGTTATAAACTATTCTATCACTTGACTCATATCTGATATGAGACTATTGAGATAGGGGTATTACATTCTCCCCCCTTTAGGATTTGGCGTCCTTGTAAGAGGGCTCAGTAACACGTTAACACTGCACCAGGTGAAGTGAGAATCTAGAGGTGGCCCCGTGGATTTTAGATGTTACAGATTCAAGAGGTGGCCCCTACTTTTTGTATGGTACTTTACTCCGAGTAGTATTTAGTTCCATGTGAAACTTAATTCCATACACTTATATCTGGTGTCTAACTCTGATACCACTTGTAATGCCCCACCTAGAAATTGGGTAGCAAAATGTTGGCAACTTATTCACGTAGGAATATGCTAAGGCTCTAGTGGAGTAACATGTGTTAAAATAATTTATAATTAATTATGGATCTCTCCGCCAAAAGGTTAGTTACAATTACTTTTGCAGTTTCATAAAAATCATTATAAACTATTTTATCTCTTGTCTCATATCCGATATGGGACTATTGAGAGTCTGCTCACCCATCAGAAGATTCATCTTTGATCCAAAACATAGATCGTACATCTGCATTCAAGAATCCAAATGCGGCTTGTACATCCGCTTTCAAGAAGCAAAACACGAACCTCATGCCCACGTTTCACAGCTCAAGAACCTTTAGTCTCAACTATTCCAGGTTCATTAGAAGTTCAATTTCTAGCCAAAGAGGCCCGACTCAGATTTGCTCCAGTAATTTTCTAAGGAGTAGACTCTTACACTCCAAATATACTGTTTGGACAGTGAGTTCTCCCGCCAATAGTTCTACGTGCTCTAATACAGGAGAACTTTGAGATTTTCTTAACCAAAACCATGAAAAATATCAAGTTTCTCACTGTTATTACGAGTAGTTGATCACTACAGTGCTATTCCATTATCACTGCATGGCTCATACCAGACCATCTATTTTCAACAGACTTCAGTCGTCTCCAACTTAGGAACCAAAACATAGATTACACAATGCAAAATAAGAGTTCTTGGAACCAGAATACTCCGAAGTCTCAGCCAACAAGATAATTTTGGGGAAAAAAAAGAAGAAAACGAAGATAGTCTCTCATCTAGATTCTTCAGATTCTAAGAACTCCTTTTATTTGAAAGGAGTGTTTGAAGAATCTCAATGTGTTTTTTGATACACAAGGATTCATAAGGGGTTTGCAATACCTCTTACTATTGAAAGTTGGCTGGAATCTCCTCTGATAAAGAAGAAGATACAAACTCAGTCATAGTAGAGTCCCAAATTTCCAATTCATTTTTGGAAGATACTGCCTCAGTGTACGTGACACAAGGTACTCCGAAGGACTTTATGAGAAGAATGGTTGAACTAGAAAAAGTCATCCAGAAGTAATAAGAATCCAATGACAAAATCAAGGAGATGTTACAACTCCTGATTAAGGGAAAAACAAAGAAGAAATCATAATCTTTTTTCAACAAAGGAAGATTTTCTTCCTAGAATAACCCAAAGAAGGATAAGGGGAAGAGAAAAGAGAACGAGCCCCGTACTCCTCCTTGAAATACAGGCAGTGAAGGTCATGATGACTGAGATAATCACTCTGAATCTTCAAATCACCAATTAGATGATTCAGAATTATAAGGCAACCCACATACTGCTTTTATGGAAAGTTTTTGAACCATTTGAATGCTCTTTTTTATAGGAACGATTTGCAAGAGCTATGAATGATTAGGCCATATATAGTGGAATGAGAAAATAAACCCTTTCTAGATAATTATAAGTAATTAAAGCTTAATTATTATAATGGTAAAAGATCACTAAATCAGCACATTTGTTATTTCAAGTTGCAAACAGGACAATTGGCTGGGGATGATCCCATCATTACATGAGGCTTAGTTAGTACCCCTACGGATCTAGCATTCAAATAGTTTCACAGATTGGACCCTGGAACTATTAACTCATAGAATGATATGGAGAATGTCTTCTTGACCATATTCTGTGAAGATAACATTGATATCTCGATACCTGCACTCCTTGCTACAAAGCAAAAGAAGTGAGAATCAGTTCAATATTTTATCAAAAGATTTCACAATATCTCTTTGGCATGTCTACATGGTATGCCACCAAAGTCTTTAGTGGAAATCTGTAGGCACAATATCTCAGTGAAAATTCTTGCTATAATGGGAGCAGTTCACATTTGGAAAGAATTAGCGATGTAGGCTAAGGAAGTTGATGAAATATCACAACGACTCGAAGCTGACGAAAGAGAAAGTCTAAAAGAAATAATTTGGAAGTACCTCAATTATCCCGGCCTTATAATATGTGATATTCTTTAAAGATGAGCACATCATTACTATCTTTTAAAGATGAACATACCATTACATATTCTTTTTCATGAGAAAGTTAAAGATAGTAACGGTGTGCTCATCTTTAAAAGAATATTGTCTTTGAGGAAATCTTGATGAAGGAGGAGTTCTCACAGGAGGAAGCTTGGCTAGATTTGGGGTATTCACTACCATTATCTTTTTCCTTTTAGGTCGGGATGATTGAGGTTTTTCCGAATTATTTCTTCTTGGTCTTCTTCTATCTCCAGCTTTGAGTTGTTGTGCTATTTCTTCAGCTTCCTTTGCTTGCATCACCAATTCTTTCCAAGTGTGGGACTTTACTGCTCCCATACTAGTAAGAATTTTCAATGAGATATTGTGCCTGTAGGTTTCCACTAAGTACTTTTGTGGCATACCATGCAGACATTGCAAAAGAGATGTTGCAAAATCTTTCGATAAGATCTTGAACCGACTCTTCTTTGTTTTGCTTTGTAGCGGGGAGTGCTGGCATCAAGATCTTCATGTCGTCTTTATAGAATTTGGTCAAGAGGACTTCTACATATCATTACATCAGTTAATGGTTCCAAGCTCTAATATGCGAAACTATCTGAATACTAGACTTGTGAGAGTATAAAAACAACTAGTGTAATGATAGGATCATCCCCAGTCAAATGTCCTATTTGCATTGACATAGTAAATGTGCTGATTTGGCTATCCATTTCCATCACATGAATTAAGCTTTAATGGCTTATAATTATCTGGAAGGAGTATATTTTCGCATTTCATTGGATATGACCTGATCACCCCCAGCTCATGCAAATCATTTTAATGTACAATATCATTCATCTAGCTCTGGAATCGGTTGTCTTCTAATTCTAAATTCTCGGATTGGTGATTCAAAGATTCAAAGTGATTGTCTTGGATTTCATGATCTTCTTCACCCGTGCTTCCAGAAGGAGTACGCTCTTTTCTCTTCCCCTTGTCCTTCTTTGGGGTATGGTAAGGAGAAGATACTTCTTTGTTGAAAGAAGATTAAGATTTTCTCTTCGTTTTTTCCTTGACTAGGAGTTGTAACATCTCCATGATTTCATCAATGGATTCTTGTTACTTCTGGATGACTTTTTCTTCTTCATTGATTCCTGTTAATAAAGTCATCTAGAGTCCCTTGTGTCACATATGCTAAGGTAGTATCTTCCAACAATGACTAGGAAGTTTGAGATTCTATTATGGCTGAGTTTGTATCTTCTTCTTCACCAGAGGAGATTCCAACTAACTTTCGATAATCAAGTGGTATTATAACCCCCTTCTGAATCTAGTGTTTTTGAAAATACCTTGAGATTCTTCAAACATTCCTTTAAAACTGGAGTGCTCAAAATTTAAAGAATCTAGATGATGAACTCTCTTTGTTTTCTTCTTTCTTTCCAAAGTCATAATGTTGGCTGAGACTTCGGGGTGTTTTGGTTCCAAGAACTCTTATTCTTCACTGTATCGTCTCCGTTTCGGTACCTGAATTGGAGACAACTTAAGTCTGTTGAAAACATACAGTCTAGTGTGAATCATGCAGTGACAATGGGATAGCCCTACCGTGATCAACTGCTCACAATGACAGTGAGAAACTTGATTTTTTTTTCACGTTTTTGGTGTCTCTTGTAGTGGATCACATAGAATTATTGGTAGGGGGAACCTTCTATCCAAACACTATCTTTGGGGGTTTGAGAATCTACCACTTTGAAGATTGCTGGAGTAAATTTGAGTTGAGCCTCTTTGGCTGGAAAATTGTACTTCTGATGAAGCTAGAATAATTGGGACTGAAGGTTCTTGAGGCTTAGAGGCTAAAATTTTAGCTTTGTAAGAAACTGCAAAAATGCAGGTCTGTGGTCTGTGTTTGTCGTCTGAGACGTAGATGTAAAGTTGCATTTGAACTGTGAAATGCGGGCATGAGGTCAGCGTTTTGCTTCTTGAAAGTGGATGTACGATCTACATTTAGAATCTGAAATGTGGATGTATGACCTGTGTTTTGGATCATAGATGAATCTCCTGATGGGTGAGTAACATTTCTTTTAAGAAATGCGAATAAACCCATCAACATCTTGATTTAGCTTCTTGTTGGGGACCATCACTTCACTTGATCTCCATATGTGAACTGGAGTCTCGCATGGTTATTCAATAATTGGATTTTCTTTCATGGCCCTGCGAAGAGCGCGGGCCTTACTTCTTCTCAAGTTTCTCTTCATAGTGCGGGTGATAGGAACTTTCTGTCTTTTAGGATCATCTTCTTATAGGTCAAAGAATGGTCATTTGCCTTTGTTATTGCAGGGATCCCTATCCATCTCTTTCAGATCACCAAGGATCTTAGGTGAAACAGACCATGAGCCTTACGCCTGGTAGGAAGAAGTTTCACCTTCTTTGGGACTAGTCAGGTCTTGAGAGTTCTTGTGCAAATTGCCTTGCACTTAGTCTTTTAAGCCTCATTTGAGGCTAAATTAGTTGAAATCTTGTGGTATTTTCGTAGAGAATTTTGGCTTGTAGAGCTAGAAGAGAGGAACTCTTCGTACTTCTTTTAGTCAAATTCAATTATAAGTGATTAGACTATAGTACCAACGGAGATTTTTTTGGACTGAGCTACAACCATCTCATTGGAGATGAGAGGACTCCCCAGCGGAGTCACTAATCCTCTAAGGGACCATTAAAATTGAATTTTATTTAAACTTAGAAACTTAGAAAAAAAATATTACAAATATAAATGGCTGCCCATTTACAGAATATGAAGTAATTTCCTCTTTCTTTAATCTTAGGTTCCTAATATTTATGGAGGTTGAAATTGTTCTCCGTTGATGATCCACATGCAATTCTTGAGTTGGCAATTACTAGAAGCTCTGAATAGAAAGAATTTCTTGTAAATTGGACTATTTTACCACAAGTGCTCAACTGAAAATAATCCAGCCTTTTCTTCAATCCAAGTCTTTGCTATTTACAGGGAGTTTAAGACTTTTGAATTGGTGTAACTGACCAACTAAGAGTCTTTTAAAAATGATTAATTTCCTTCTTTAAATCCATTGGATTTGTAACGAAAAATGTAAATGTAACTGAAATATGTATTTAAGCTTTGGATATGCATTTTAGATTTTTATAGCTCAATTGTCATGATTAGACCCACGTTTGGATTGAAATAAGAATATCTTTTAAATCTTGGGTCTCCATTGATAATCCGCATACAAACTTTTGAGGTGGCAGTTGCTAGAAGCTCTAACTAGGAAGAATTTCTTATTAATTGGACTCCATTAGCACAAGTGCTCAAATGAAAATAATCCAATCTCTTCTTCAATCCAAATCTTGGCTATTTGCAAGGAGTTTGAGGCTTTTAAATTGGTGTAATTGACCAATTAAGAGTCTTTTGAAAAATATTAATTTCCTACTTAAAATCCATTGGATTTGTAATTGAAAATGCAAATCCTCTAGATTTATAACTGAAGCGTGTATCTCAATTTTGGATTCGCATTTTGGCTTTTTATAGCTCAATTATCATGATCAGACTCGCGTTTGCATTGAAATAAGAATATCTTTTGTCTTTTAGGTCACTGAAGTCAAAATGCATATGCAACCCAAAACGGTTTGCATTTTAGCCTTGAAAAGGCTTGAAATGAGAATCGTGAATCTCTCTAGCTGAGGATTACATTCTAGCGATATTTGCTTTAGAATATGATCTCTTTTTAATTGGTGATTCGCATAATACTAAACTAGGGATGTTTTCTTTCATTTAATAGTTTAGAATTGAAACGCGACCCATTGTGGATTGCATTTTAGCTTTTTCGTGGATCAATATTTTTTGTTTAAAATGTAGATCTCTAATGATCTGTGTTTACGTTTTAGCAACTTATTTTATCTATTTAGATATCCATTTGAATTGAAATAAGAATATATTTTATCCTTTAAGGTATTGAAGTCGAAACGCAGCCCAAAGGGGTTTGCGTTTTAACCTTTTCTTGGCTTGAAATGAGGATTTTTCTCTAGTCAATGACTCACTTTTTTTTTTTCATCATAGTAGTGATTTTTTTTAACTTTTTTTTTAACTCTTTATGCAAGTTGCTATCATTTTTTTTGTCAACGAGACCCCCTTCAGAGTTTTCAAAACTTCTTTGGCCTTTAAAAGTGTTTTGCAACATTTTGTATACAAAATGCAACTTTAGTTTGATATTTGAAATCTATTTGAGTGCAGTTTGCATTTAAAATGCAACTCTGTGTTTGAAATGGTTTGAATGAAACCCAACATTTAAAATTTTGAAAAGCAGGTTTAGATCCATATTGTTAGCGCATAAATCAAAGCATCACTACTTTTTTGCCACCATCTGACACAGAGATCAAAACGCTACTGCAGTTATTAATAATGAAATCATTCTTGAGATTTGGATTAAATATTTTGGCTGTCAAACTTTTCTATATAAGACCCGATGTCCTTTCAAGAGTCACATTTGTTTCTTTGATTCTTTCTCTTCAAGCTTATTCTCGACTCTTAGGTTTCAAGCTCTTCAATTCTTTTAGCTTTCGTGTTCTCCAATATAAGTTTTCGAGCTCTCCTCAATGTTGTCAAAGAGATCCTCTTCTAGCCAAGTCGATGGTGGCTTCAGCAATCCCTCAGCCACTTTTAGATTTTTTCTGCTATTGACTCGCCTAGAACCTCCCATTCTAGGTAGGTTAATAAGTTCAACTCGTTTAACTAAGGTGATTCGTTGCCATGGACCTTCACAGTAAATCATTTAATTAACTAATTTTAAAAAACAAATCTTAATCTCTTAGAGGTTCTGATTGTCACAAAATATAGTTTTGCGTTCTAATCTTTACAGACTTTGAAACACAGATTTCTCTTGTTGATCCACATTTTGAACTTAAAGGATGAATCACCTGATGATTTACTTTTCTAAAATGCGGATCTCCACATAGTGGTCTGCGTTTTGCATGTAGACATAAGATAATGATTTAGAATTTTGACTTGAAATACGGGCCTCTGCTATGTGATTCGTATTTTACACTTAATCGTTAAATCACTTAATGATTTAAAATCTAAACTTGAAAAGCAAGTCTTCACTATGTGATCCACATTTTGCACTTAATCATCAGATTACCTAATGATATGTGATCTGTATTTTACACTTAATCATCAGATCACTCAGTAATCTATGATTTTGATTTGAAATGGGGATCTTCACTATGTGATCCACGTTTTTCACTTAATTATCAGATTAGTTAATGATCTATGATTTTGATTTGAAATGGGGGTCTTCACTATATTATCCCTGTTTTGCACTTAGTCACCAGATCACTTAGTGATCTATGACTTTGCCCCTTTCTTTTGTAACTGATTTGCATCCTATGTAAAGATATTTATTACACCCTTTTTTTGTTGTAGTGAATTACTGTTTGAATCTTACTTCCAAGCAATATTATTTTGGTTATGTGGGTAGATCTAATGGCACAGTGTAGTTCAGGTTTAGAGCGAGTTCCCCATTATGTTGTTCCGGCAGTGTTCAGGAACATTAGGACAAAATATTTAGCCCAAATTATGGTATTTTAAGAGAAATTATGACAGATGCTATTTTTGAGGGGAAGGATAGGAGGCAAATAAGGAAACCCCACTTTCTATTTGGAGATAAGATTGAAATGTCTGAGGATTGTTTATTTGATAGAAACTATAAGTGGTTACATCAAATCAGGGGATGCTACATGTTTTTACTAAACATAGAGCGGTCATATCCTTTTTCTTAATCTTCAGGCAATGTCAGTGCCCAGAAGGATGAATTGACATCTTACAAAGCCATAGGATGGAGTTCTCTTTGGAAGCTTTGGATCTCATGGAGCTTTTCTGACTGAAACTGGTAAACACATTGTTGAATTATTGCTTGGTTCCATGAAGAAGGAATATCCTATAGGTGAGACTCCTAGAACTGCGAGCACATTCCTGAAATATTTTGTGACAGTGAACGGTGAATTTTCTTGCCAAAATTTTTGATCATTGGGTAGGTTCATTCTTCATTATGGATGGTGGTCCATTTGACGGCTTACATTCTAAAGAATTTTAAGAATCAGTTGATAGAAATAGGACTTTACTGCGTTATTCAGGCTCAATAGTATGGAGTCTCGACTAGGCACTTTCATTTCTTTTGCATTTTGAAACTTTTCAATCCAGAAACTGACACATTTTTTACTCCATGTGGTGAGATGGGACTAGCACTTTATGAGTTGTATGAGATTTCTGGATTGCCAACGGGCAATGTCCCATATAAAGTGTATGTTCCCATGAAAGAGGAGTTGCATTTGTTGAGAGCTCAAAGTCCCTTGGCTTATGACACATATTGGGAGTTAATGTGTCATTTCCATATCTGCGATCAGATCACCAAGCGTAGGAATCAGGATGTCAAACAGAAAGCATGTCCTGAGTATTTACTCCTGGACATAGACACTAAGGGTGTTGATCTCACGCCTCTTCTTGTTTGCACTAAAACTAAGATTGAAGACCGAATAGCTCAATTTGTGTCCCATGCCTATGTCACAAAATCAAAAGAAGATGTATTCAAGATTGGTACTTCTTTTGATAGCCTTCATCACCAAGCCAAATATCTTTGTCATTACTTGAAGGCTTCTTGATGTTGTGGCTGAAGCGTTGTGTAACGACTCTAATTCTTAAACCCTTATACATGTTTATTCCATATCACTTGTATCGGCCAGGAGTCCGGATACTGATATGGGTAGATACTGAGTAAAATGAGTTAATCTTTTATTGTATTCTTCAATTTCGAATTCTACAGACCGGAGTTATCGTATTATTTTTTATTTTTCTATACTTTTCTTGAATTATTCTGGATCAGCCGATTTTCAGGTAAGTATCTAATTAAAATAATCAAATTAAATCAAGAATTTTAATTTTAACCTTCCACCAACCTTAGATTTACATCCAAAAGCCCAGCAGTCATCTTTAACCAAATTTGAAGAGGAATTGACCCAATGATAAACTTGTAATTAAAATGAAATTTAAGGATTATTACACAACAACATACTCACCTTCCACTAGATGTTTGACCTCGAGTTAAATTCAGATAAATATAAAAATATTTAGCTTCTTCCTATCGTTCTCCTCTTTATTTTCTGTTTAGACTTTGAACCCTAATTCCCTCTCCATTTTTCTTAAATAAATCACCAAATATTTAGATTGTGAGTGAAAAATCACAAAATAGCTATATGAGCTTGTTCTTGAGTTTAGCTTCTTCAAATCAACTCTAAACTTCTCTGTAAATGTGGGCTAGCACCTGACCTTGTTTCCTATGATAATTTTTGGAAAATTTCTTCATTTTTGAGGAGTAATCATATCAAATCGGTTAATTTCTAAGTCGAGTTTAATAAGAGACAAGAATATACTCTTAAATCCTTTAAACTTATAAGTCCTTGATAAAATAACCTCATATTTGATATCAGAGGCATTATCAAATATTTTTAAAGATTATAGATACTCAATTTAGTTTTATCTTCAGTTTCCTTGTATGTTATTAGCCCAATTTCATAATTATGAATACTCAAATTTGCATGTATCTTGAGTTTTATTGCATGTATCATTCCCGTACATGTTATATATGCACAAACCATATCGTTGTGTAGACCTATACAACAGACCATTTTGGAACTACCATAATTTTTACATCTTAACTCCGATTGACTTATTCTAGTACCATTAAAAAGATAATTTATTGAACTATAATTCTTTCCTCTACAAGCAATTATAATTTAGCCATTTACCTACTAAAAATAGCTTGAAAGTTCACCTCTCTCTGTTGTACCAGGTCAGCAACTTAGTAGAAAAGCCCATGGTAAATTGGCCATAATTTTTGTTCTAGAATGTCCATAACTTTTGTTTTAGAACTCCAATTGAGATTATTCAAGTTTTATTAGAAAGCTAATTGAATTATTTATAATTATCCAAATTCTTAGACTTTGATTCAATTTTTACTCTGGTCAAATTAAATTTGAAAGTTCACTTATTTCTGGTGCATTTTAGTAGCAGTAGGTTTAAAGTAAATCAACCATAACTTTTGTTCTAGACACTAATTGATTCCATTTAGGATTCATTAGAAAGATAATTGAATTTTCTATAACTATACTAAATTTTAGTCTCTAATTCCATTTTATGCTAGCCAAACAAGACTTAAAATTTTTGACTGTCAACTAAATTGTAACAACATATGCACATGCGCTATATTCGTGCGTATACCTCTTGATTTATGATATGATATGATATATATATATATATATATATATATATATATATATATATATATATATATATATATATATATATATATATATATATATATATATATATATATATATATATATATATATATAATCTCTCTTATTATTATCTATACATGGTGAGTTCAGACCTGTCATAACTCATATCTAGGCATACATGCTATGTTCGTGCATATACCACCTGATTTATGATATGATATACATGCACATGTTTTTTTATATATGTTATTATTTGTACATATTATTCTTTCTTAAAAATGATATCTCACGCATGTGAACATATTCTATAACTCTTGTACCTATCAGTATCACTTTTATACTTACCAGTATTGTCTTGTGTGTCATTTCATATTCATAGGCTATTGATACGTGCATCCTACCATATATGACATATTGATACATTGACTCTTAACATATACTATATTGTGGGTATGAGAAAAATAAATGGTAGAATAAAATATGAATTGTGGGAGCTTGCATACTTATATTTATTGTGCCTAGCGGTGCAAAATCCATTTCATATTTGATCGGTCTTGGGACCGTGGTATCGAGTATGCACGGTATATTTTTAGAATATGTGAATACTTCCACCATTCAGTTTTAAACTAATATAATATAATTTAAATCCATTTGTATATCACATCATACTATATGTACCTCGTGTCGGCAAAAAATTATGGAGTCATCTGTCAAAAACGAAGTAGATCCGCGAATTTAGGGTTTGAGATTCGCAACTCAGAAAGATCCGCGAACCTAAAGTTCGAGGTTCGCGACCAGCTACGACAGAACAGATTTGTGAATCTAATACTGAGATTCGTGATACCTATAGCTTCCGGGGAGGGGTTTAATACAAAGTCACCCGACTTGAATAAGGGGAGTTGCCACCTCGGATCGTGGAGCCAACTGCCAAACGAATGTAGCGGATTATTTTGATCGTGGGAGTAACTACCTAACGAATATGACGGCACTTCTCGAGTAATGGGGCTAACGGTCGAACGAATAGAATGGGGACGTTGCCCTGAAACCCCTATAAAAAGCAAAAAATCAGAAAGTTACTAGAGGAGGAGAGATCATCTTCTTCTAGAATTACCCTTTGTGATCAGAAGTTCAGAGCCTTTCTGCCAATTGAAAGAGTTGGTACGGAGTGTCAGCGGAGAGCAAGATCGTCCTCGACAGCTACCTTAGAACCCAACTTTAAATAAAGAGAAATTTGATTTTTTTTTCTCATCTTCTGTAAACGGAAAACCGTTGAAATTGTAATCCTTTATAGAAATAGCTCAATAGAGAATCATTTATAATTTTATGGCGAACAGAACATTGGCGGCTCTGTTGGGGAATACCATCACCTCCGGTGATTTGGTTATAGCTCAATCCGATAATATTCCAGTTGGCAGTCTAGTCAACTCGCTCACCATCTAGATTGACCAAGAAAAGTATGAAGAATTCATTTCTTCCGGCTCCAAGAGCCCTACTTTCTTACAGGGGTGCCGTAAGGTCTCCAAAGGATCAATTTCCAAGGAGACTTCAAGGGCGACAACTCAGCTGGAGAATTACGTAGACCAAACTGGTCCGAAATCCTCCCCTTCACCAATATTGGGCTCTGAGCCAGTTTTGGCTAAGACTCATGATCTCTCTAGCAAAGTGGATCGAAATCTCCACTTCAACAAGGGGAAACGACCACTACCTATTTTGCAAGATTATGACATGGGGAAGGAGATTCCTCTCACTAGCACAATGAGAAGGAACCTAAGAAGAAGCAAATCTCGTGCCCTTCGCAGGACCACGCAGTAAAAGGAAATCACCAACTAATTATCGCGAAGGTCTACTATACAAGTATGGAGGCCAAAATGCGAGGTTGCAGAGGATCAAGACGCAGAAGGATTTACTCGTGTTTCCTATAGAAAATGGAATAAATCCGCCAAAGTTATCTATGACTACAAACGCGGAATCTACATTCGCGTCCCTCGAGTTCCGGGGGAAAGCATGATCGCACAATTGAAGGAGCGCGTGAACCTCAAGCTTGCAGAGAGCCTATCTCAAAGGCTAAGATTATCTCACCCACTATTCTAGCTAGGGTGAGACTTGCTCCCAAAGCTTTCGACGAAAGAGGGACTCCGGTCCCAAGGCTATCTTTCAAAGATGACGCCCTCACCAAGAGTTCCAATGCAAGGGATCTTCGGGAGCTCCTAAATAGAAATAGGGAAGAATCCCACGCATCTCACTGCCATTGCGAACGGCTGATCAATGCAGTGCTATCACACTGTCATTGTTCAGCCCATACTAGGCAGTCGGTGTTCCATCGACTATCAACATCTCCATCACAACTGACAAAAAGGAGACGATGAAACAGGCTTGAATTTTATGAGCCTAAATATCCTAAAGTGTCATCCAATATAATAAGTGTTGGGGAAAAGAAGAAGAAAAAGAAGACGAAGAAGGTCTCCGAGGGAGGCGCTTCTGACTTAGAGCACTCTTCAGGCCTGAAGAACGTGCTCAATGAAGAGCGAGGAGTTTTTTAAAACACTCGACTGAAAAGTGGGATGGCAATCCCGATGAATTATAAACAAATGGTTGGAGTCTCCTCCGACGAGGAAGACACGACCAAATCTATTATGGCAGAGTCACAAACATCCGATTCGTTCCTGAAAGACTCCGTCTCCGCATACATGGCCCAAAATAGTACTCTGGAGGAATTCATGTGGAGGATGGATGAACAAGACAAGAGTATCTAATAACAGCAGAATGCTATCAACGAAATTAAAGACATGCTGCATGTTCTGCTGGAATTGGAAAAGACAAAGTTGAAGAATGCATCTTCGCAGACGCCACCCCATGACTCAAAAACTGACAAGGGAAAGAGGGCGGAAGAAGAGGGTCATACTCTTCACATAAATGAAGAAGAAGAAGAGGAACAGGGAAATCTCGAGTTCTTTCATTACGATGAAAATTCTCATAAACTAATAAAAAAAATTGGGTATAACCTGGCCAAAGGCAGGGGATTGAACTTTGGAAAGGAAAGAAGAACAATTCTCCGACCCTTTGTCCCAGAGGGAAAAATGCCAGATTATTATCAGAAGACCGACAGAGGGTTGGGATATATCACCACTCCCGAGGGTTCCTCAGGTGAGAAAACTGAAGAAAGGCAATTCGATTATTTATCAGAATCGTCCCGCTAGGATTCAGACGTCAGTATCTTATGATCTTCCATGAAGTGTTCGCGAACATGGCCTCCGCAATCCAAGAAAGCGAAGACCTAGGTGAAGTCTCACCAGTAAAAGATGGCCCCTGGGTCAAACATCTTAACGCGAAGTGGGAAATTCAGTTTGAACAGTATGAGCCTCCAACTGAAGATAAAGTAATCCAAATAAATATGGGGGATGAAAACAATCCTAAACCCATATTTATAAGTGAGAACCTATCCTCGGAAGAGAGAAAGGAATTGATATCTCTCATTCGTGAGTATATCGACATTTTCGCCTGGAGTTATGAGGAGATGCTAGGATTAGACCCAAGTGTCACGGTTTACAAACTGAACATCCAACCAAATGCTAAGCCAGCAAAGCAACAGCAACGAAAATTCTGCCCAGAGATCATGGAAGCTATTGAAGTTGAAATAAAAAAGTTGATTGAGTCAGGCTTTATTCGCGAGGAACAACACCCTGATTGGGTCGCGAATATAGTTCCTGTAACCAAGAAGAACGAGAAAATTCGGATTTGTATTGATTTTAGGGATTTGAATGAGGCCTGCCCTAAGGACAAATTTTCGTTACCCATTATAGTTATTATGATAGATAATACTTATGGGTACGAACGTATGGCATTCATGGATGGGTTCTCAGGGTATAATCAGATAAATATGTACCTTGATGATGAGAAACATACGTCTTTCAGAATACCGCTCGGAGTATACTGCTATACGGTCATGCCCTTTGCCCTGAAGAATGCAGGTGCCACATATCAACGTACTATGAACGTAATATTCCAAGAGCATCTGCGGAAGATAGTAGAATGTTGTGTAGATGACCTAGCAATTAAAAGCAAGAATAAGGGTGATCACCTACAAGATTTGAAGATGGTGTTTGACCTCATGAGGAAATACCAGCTCAAGATGAACCCGACTAAATCTTTTCTGGGGGTCTCCAGTGGAAAGTTCCTCGGCTTCGTTGTAACTTCCAAAGGAATTTATCTCGATCCGGACAAGATTAAGGCTATCCAAGATATGCCACCTCCCCGCAACCTCAAAGAATTAAGGGAATTGCAAGGTAGGTTGGCGTACATTCGCAGATTCATATCAAATTTGTCCGGTAAATGTCAGCCCTTTACTAAGTTAACGAGGAAAGGAGTGTCATTTGTTTGGGATGACGCATGCCAAAAAGCTTTCGAGGAAATCAAACAATACCTCATGAAACCACCAGTGCTCGTAGCCCCAGTTTCTGGAATATCTTTCCTGCTATATGTGAGGGATATGGACCACTCCTTAGGAGCCTTGTTAGCATAGAAGAATGAGTTGGGTCACGAACAAGCTATTTATTATCTCAGTAGAATGATGATCGGGGCGGAACACTGATATAACCCTGTGGAGAAGGAATGTTTAGCTTTAGTATTTGCAGTACAGAGAATGTGACACTACTTAGTTGGACAAACCATTCACGTTATATCGAGAGTTAACACCCTGAGGATACTAATGACTAAACCTGGATCGTTGAATTCGAGGCTATCCAATTGGGCTATTTTGTTATCACAATATAATATGCATTTTGTCCCGCAAACATCTATTAAAGGACAGGCCGTAGCTGATTTCCTAGTCGAGCACCCAATCCCGGCATCCTCGAAGTTGTACGAAGAAATTCCTAGAGAGTTAGGTGAATGGAGCCCGATTCTAAAAGAAGACAACTCGCAAGAGTTTCCAGAGGCAAATATTATCGCGAAAGGTGTATGGCAACTTTGCTTCGATGGCACCTCCCGAATGGGATCCGAGGGAAAATGACAGTGGGGGTAGGAGTTGTTTTTGTCTCTCCTTACAACCACATCATTCCTCGAGCTTACTCGTTAACAAGTCCGTGCTCCAACAATGTTGCAGAGTATAATGCCCTCCTAATCAGTTTAAAGATGGCTAAATAATTGGAGGTCAAATATTTGGAAGTATATGGAGATTCTCAACTTGTCGTAAACCAAGTTAAAGGAGAATATGAGGTCAAAAGTGAAGACCTTTTTCCGTATTACCGCGCAGTAATTAAGATAGCCAATGGTTTCGAGGGTTTCTATGTTAGCCAAGTGAAGCGCCATCGAAATAGCTATGCAGATCACTGGCTTCCTTAGCTGCTACATTGGCCTTGTCCAAACATGCTAAAAAGCAAATTACGGTAGGGAGTAGAGAATTATTCTGTCCAAAAGACGAACTCAAAGAGGAATTGAGGGAGTAACAGGAAGACGAGACTTGTGTTTTCGAGTCAAGTCTAGAACCAAGGGATTGGCGATTCCCTTATATTGATTATGTCCTTTATGGTATATTACCCGAAGATCCAAAAGAAGCCAGAGCGATCCAAAGAAGGGCTATTCGGTTCTACTATAATGCGGAGCTCCAGACATTGCACAGGAAATGTTATGACATAATCTTACTTCGCTGTCTCTCTAACCAAGAAGCTCGGAAAGTACTTGAAGAAGCTCATGCTGGCATTTGTGGAGCATACCAGCCAGGGCCGAAACTCTGGGATAGAATTCAAAGAATGGGTTATTACTGGCCTAACATGATGACAGAAGCGGTTAACTACGCCAAGAAGTGTAAAGCCTGCCAAATACATGCAGACTTTATACATCAAGCTCCAGAATTCCTACACCCAACGGCTACATCGTGGCCATTTGAGCAATGAGGTATGGATATTGTCGGGCCGATTTCTCCGCCATCAATGAGAGGACACCGGTTCATTCTAGCTATAACAGATTACTTTTCGAAATGAACTAAAGCCATTTCCCTAACCGAGGTAAAGTCATTGGATGTGATCAAGTTCATTAAGCACCATGTACTTTATCGCTTCGGAGTGCCCAAGAGAATTGTTCACGACAACGACCCTCAGTTCGTGAGCCAAATATTTTCTAGATTCTGCAACAAATACAGGATCGAAGATGTAGCTTCCTCGCTATATTACCCTGCAGCCAATGGTCTAGCAGAAGCTTTCAACAAAACCATTGTAAAACTCCTCAAAAAGTTTGTGTCATCCAATCAAAAGGACTGGGATGAGAAGCTCGGAGAATGTCTGTGGGCATATCGCACCACAGTCCGAACCCCCACCAACGTCACGCCATTTTCTTTGGTGTACGGGTCAGAAGCGGTCTTGCCTTTGGAAATTCAGATTCCATCATTGCGAGTCACATTGACGATTAGGATGACGCACGAAGAACGACATTAGCAGAGGCTCCAGGAATTAGAAGCCTTCGATGATAAACGGTTGGAAGCTCAACAGAGTATTAAACTATACCAGGCGCGAATATCCAGGACTTTTAACAAAAAGGCCAAACGAAAAACTTTCAAAAAGGACGATCTGGTCCTTTCAGTAAGAAGACCGATCATAACTAGCCAAAAACCTAAAGGAAAGTTCTATCTAAAGTGGGAGGGGCCTTTTGTCATTGATACAGTTTACTCTAATGGCGCATATCAGTTGGCAAAACCGAATGGTGATAAGATCATGATGCCAATTAACGGTAAATTTTTGAAGAAGTATTATTCTTAGTAAAACTTCAGAACACCAGTTGTAATGTAATCAGGGTAGTTCAATGCAAATGATGAATAAAAGTTTATCTGTAATCAGGGGTTCATTAACAAAGATTCGCAGTACCAGACTAAAGATTTTTGAGTCGCGAATCAAAATTTCTTTCCCCCAAATTTGCCAAGTTAAAAAAATACCTCTGGCGAACAAAAATTCTTTCCCCCAAATTTTCCAAGTTAAAAAATACATCTGACAAATTAAAAATTCTTTCCCCCAAATTTGCCAAGTTAAAAAATATCTCTGGCGAATTAAAATTTTTTTCCCCCAAATTTGCCAATTTAAAAAATACCTCTGGCAAATCAAAACTTCTTTCCTCTAGACTTGCCAAATTAAATAATACCTCTCGCGAATCAAAATTTCTCTCTTCCGAATTTGCCAAGTTAAGGAAAAAATACCTTTGGCGAATCAAAATTTCTTTCCTCCAAACTTGCCAAGTTAAAGAATATCCTTGGCGAATCAAAATTTCTCTCTTCCAAATTTGCCAAGTTAAAAAAAAAATACCTCTGGTGAATCAAAATTTCTCTCTTCTAAACTTGCCAAGTTAAAAAAAAATAGCTCTGGCGAATCAAAATTTCTCTCTTCCAAACTTGCCAAGTTAAAGAATACCTCTGGTGAATCAAAATTTCTCTCTTCCGAATTCGCCAAGTTAAGAAAAAATATACCTCTCACGAATCAAAAGTCGTGGTGCTTGAAGTCACTAAACAGTGCAAACTTCAACTTGATCAGCGAAGTTAACAAGAAGTTCTCTCATTCACAATAATTTTGAGTGGTTGGAAAATTTTGGGTGATTTAAAGATTGTCAAGTTAACAGTTACCTCTAATAATCAATATCAAAATTATTCATCAATCACTTTTGGTTATGCAAAAAGAAAGAAGCTCTTTATTCATTATCAGATCAAAATTACAGAGAGTTCCCTAGCACTATACAATCAACAAGAATGAATACAAATCACTGATATGAGAAAACGTAAAAGTTTGCTTCTATAGCCTCTTCTTCCAAGGATGGCTTAAAGGCAAAAAAATCTGTTCCTATAGACTCTTCTTCTAGGATAGCGAACTTGCTTTTGTAGCCTCCTCTTTCAGCGTGGCTTAGATAAAAAAGTTTGCTCCTATAGCCTCTTCTTTCGGAATGGCGAATTTGCTTTTGTAGCCTTCCCTTCAAGGACGGCTTAAAGGTAAAAAGGTTGCTCTTGCAGTCTTTTCCTGCCAATTGTTAGGGCCTCCAAGTTGGTTTGCTCAGTCATGATCAACGTCACCAATGACTTGGTTAATGCAAAACTGGACATACCAAATGCATGTTCCTAAACATACAATGTGAGAGATTGCTGAAATTGAGTGTTTCCCTAGCCATTTAACACCCAAACCTTGCGGGATGCTAGGCAGGAAATAAGACAATGCCACAGACTCGAAATCTTTTCTCTCATGAAAAATACATGAGACCTTCCGATACCCTAGAGGTATTGGAAGCAATTACAAGCCCATCGAGTCTGGGTCATTATTAAGGAGAATGACTATGGTTATCTCCTGCAGCCAATTCAAACTCTTGTTAAAAAAAAAAAAAAGAGAGAGGATGACATTGATCAAGAAGAAGAAGTTTACCTTAATTAAGAAAAATGACTACGGTCATAAGAACATTTTTGGTGGAATACCCCTCTAAATTGATGCAGTCTGGAGGCCTTATAATATGCCAATTCCCATCCATCACTTCAGTTAGAGAAGAAAAAAATATGGCTACACGAATGAATCAACTACAAAAGAAAGGAAGAGAAGACAAGGGAGAAGAAAGTTTTCTCACGTCAGAATGATCCTTCATGGAATAGGTCATGCGTCTTATATAGACAGTCTTATAGTTATGATCTTTGGTTGGGAAAAGGTAAGACCAAATCTTCGGTTAAGATTCTCAATTAAAATCCCAACAGAATTTATTACTGTTGTATGGAACGCTTAGATTTCGCAACCGAAGGGTCTCACCATTAATAAAATCCTATGACGCTTGGAATTTCGCACTGGTTAATCATATAAACGGTTATGTCATGATTCGCAGAAACCACTGCAAATTCTTATAGAAGAATCTTTATCTCGCGAACTTCAGGATGAAAAGACGCGAACTTGACGAAAGCCCATGAAGGTCGCGTATATCTGACAAAGGAAAGAATCTTGCTAATATAAAGTCGCAATCTTGAGATGTATAAACATGCCTGATATACAGATACTATGGATTCTACGCAAATTCGCGGACTTCAAAACACAAGATAACAAGTTTGACACAAGTCTCTGAAGCCAAACGCGAAATAGCAATTCTGAAGTGCAAAATCATGTTTACTATACAAAAGATAAAACATGTCATGAAGAGTAAAAGCTAAAGCAATTGTGAGAGAGATTACAAAAACTCGGACAAACAAAAAGGGATTTTCTTATACAATTAGATGATTTAAGAGGGCCTTTATCTTCTCTTCAGCATCACTGGTTTCCTATTGGATGATCTCATAGGCTTGAACAGTGGCTTGGCGACGCAGTTCCTCTTCACTAGAAATGGTACTCTGTGCTGAAGCAGCCTTTAGTGTCTCTAGTTCGGCTTGCACTGCCTGAAGACCTTTTATCGCATTATCCCGTTGTCTGGATATGCTCATAAGATTCTTCATTGACTCATTGCGTTCTTTAGTAATCTTAGCTAAAAAGGCTTGAACTTTAGCGATGGACTCCTGGGTCCTGATGATGGCTTGGTCACGATCCTTGACAACCGAGGCAGTAGTCTCTACTTGGAAGGCTAGATATTGACTGTCTGATTGGCTCTTTTCAAAGGAAGCCCTGCAAGCGTCAATTTTCTCTTTGAGCTCCTTCTGCAACCCAAGTTGTTCCTCCATCAACTTCTGGAAGGTAGCTTCAATTACTTCAGATTTGTCAGCACTCCGCAATCTTGACAAAGATTCAGCGTAGCCTTGAAGTTGAACTATCATAAGTCTATAAGGAGCAGCTTTTTCCTCCCCACCAATGCTGACTATATCAGTCAAGTAAAGATGAAGGATATTGGCAAGAGAATCAAAAGAAGCCCCTTTCAGTATGTTCTCAATGCAACGATCCAGAAAGTGGAGAAATGTTTTCACTATATCCTTCAACAGGTTGATTTCAAAAGCATCAACCTCCGCATGGGAAGAATCAGCAGCAACAGGAGCTGGTTTATCCTGAACTGTACTCTGTTGCAGAGAAGCAATAGCACCAGTACTAGAAACAGCAACTGCCACACACTCAACAGAAGCAATGGTTGCAGCAACCCTGGTTGGAACGGTATGGGTGTAGTTTCCATTGGAGGAACCGCTACTTCAGAAGTATTAGCCGCGGAAATATTGGTCTCAATCACCCCACAGGCTGCTTCAGCTAGGACTTCCGCAATGGTGCTATCCTGCGGAGTATCGTCTACAGCAATGTGCTCCGAAAATGGAGTTGAAGCAAGAGCTGTTAAAAAGGAAGAAGTTAACGACTGAATGTTACAGTATCGTTAAATAACACTAGAATAAAAAAATGGACAAAGTATAAAGGTGAACCTGAAGGATGAACACTGGATTCTCTAGGTCCATACACCTCGAGTCCGTACACTTCGGCTCGAACATCTTCACTCAAGTAGACATATTTTCCATGATCTGACGGAGGGATACTAGAACCAAGATCTTTACTGCTGACATCATCGTCTCTCCCTAATCATCATGATCTCCTGAAGGAGGTGCTATCTTAGGAGAGCCAGGTGCATGGACTTCTCCAATTATCTGCACTTCATCGTCATCAGCAGCAGCTAGAGGAGTAATGGTTGTAGAACTCTCTTGTACAGTAGGAGGAGCAACCACCTCATCATCAACAGTAGCCTGACGAGTGAGAATCGTAGAATCCTCTTGAATAGCAGGAGCAGGAGCAGGATCGCTGTAAAAAATGGGTCCCTGACTCTGGCGCCTCTTAAGGGAACGGAGAGTTAAAACTGAGTCGTCCTCGTCTTCCTTTGGTTACTCCGCGAGGTTCTCAAAAACCAAACTGGGTGCCACAGTACTAGCTCTAGATGAAGTGTCCTGTGAATTGATAGGAAAATTACTGAGACGCCTTAATCTCTTCCGCTTATGCAAAAGCTTCTTGGGAGGAGATTGTGGTTGAGGAGAAGTCTCTTTTAAAGTTGGAAGTGGAGAAACGTCAAGGGAGACAGGCTGGGTCGATAAGACCAATGCGCTATTATCCTCCTCCCCCTGTTGAATCGTTGGTTCCAACTCGTCAGAAGCACCTTCTGCTCCGAAATCCTCTATTCCTGTCACTTTCGTGCTGCCGGCCTTTTTCTTCTGAGTATACCAGGCTTTAATCTCCCTCAAACAAGTAAAGTTTATATTGAAGTTCTGAGAAGCGGAGTTAGCATCAACGGACCATTTGAAGAAATCAAAACTCATATACGAGTTTGGAGTCTTGATTGGGAGATCAAATTTAGCCTGGGTACCGCCAGCGACAAAGTGGAACCAAGCTCGAGCTCCTTCAAAAGAATTCCCAACGAAACTTATTTCCTCGTTGGGATTACCAACATAGAGTTGATCATACCCGAACTGTCAAGCGAAACAACTCGATTAGTAAGGTTCTATGTAGCAATGGTTCCCTAAACGGAGAACCAAATGTCCTAGGAGGATGTTTATTAACCACCAGAAGCACCCCGGAGATAGAACTGTGAACTTATCAGCACCAGCAATATCCGCGAAGTCCTCTCCGTACCCAGCATTTGGAAAGTACGAAAAATATTTAAATAATTTGAAATTTGCATGGTAACGGAGGGTCTTGTGGATTGCGGCCATATAGCCCCCTTTCCACTGCGACCTCTCATAGTGCTACACTTTGGGAGCATTTAAGTCTATCCGCGAATCAGCGGGGCTCATAAAAGTGGGGCAGTGTAGAACTAGCCAGGCCATCAAATAAGTATAGGAAAGTTCTACACGCAGGTTAGGAGTCTTAATGATTGATTCTCCTTTCTTGCTCTGCTCCTTCTTGACGTTGCAAAACTTGTCAGCCAATCTCCTTAGCCCTCTTTGAAAACTGCACACCATCGCGGGCAGTAGACTGAGCCGTCTACCGAATGCAAGCAAGACGGCTGGGTATATGGCCCTAACGGGTATGCTTTCTTGCGAAGGAATAATGCATTTCTTCAACCAGACCATCAAGTAGCCCGCCAAGAAGGTTGGATCAGATAAAGGCTGGAGGACTTGGTAGTGAAAACTTTCAAAGGACGTTCTAGCCTTGAAGGCGTCCTCATCAGACTCGGCAATGTAAGTATCTGTCTCGAAATTCACAATTCTCCTCTCAACCTCCTTTTCAGAAATCGGAGGAAGGCGAGTAAAATTAGGCTTATTCTTCAAAAATTGGGCAAAAGGTATTGCAACCACTTCTTCTGCTTCACATTGAGAGTACCGGACGTGTGGGTGAAAATGTGGTAATGACAGAGCAATTCCCAATATGTATCATAGACCATAGGATCCTGAGTCTTCAACAAATGAAATTCTTCCCCAGTGGGGACATACTCTTCGTATGGGATGTCTCACATGGGTAATCCCGAAATCTCATACATTTCATGAAGAGCGAAACCCAATTCGCCGTGAGGGGAAAAGACTGTACAAGTATCAGGGTTGTACAACTCCAATAAAGCAAAGAAATGAAACTTGCTAGCAGGAATACCGTGCTGAACCGCCCTGATAGCACGATACAGATTCGCATGCTGAAGCTGATCTCTGAAAGCGTTCAAAAAGAAATAAGTTAGAATTGCCCACTCTCCTTTCAAAGAGCAGTGAACCCATCCGGGGGGACGAAAGTCTTGAACTGAAACTCCCCTTGCGCGTTGACGAATCGATGCAAGAAGGTCTGAGTGACTATGGGTGTTTCACCTATTGGAAAGTCTTGTTTAAAGGACCCCGGGAACAACCCACAAAAGTGTTTCCCAGTTGAACGTGGGAAGGCACCTTGTGCATTAAATCCTCCCAATATGACGTCATCGGCCTGTTTAAATGCCAGTCCATTCGTCTGGGTATAGAAAGGGATTGGAGAAATAGAAATGGGTAGGACCTCTCCATGTTAGGAAGAAACAAGTTGCGGCCTTCAACCTGATCAAGCCACTTGTAATCTCCATCAACCAAACCACTGTCAGGCACCGAAACGTGATCACTGAACAAAAAGGCAGGTTTATTCAACAAAGATCGATTGTCTCCTTCAAAAGGAGCAGTGGTCATCAGCTCTCGTAATATTGAGCGAGTAGGAATGAAAATTTTGTTTTCCCTTTCCTGGCTATCAGATGTGGTGCAATACGGGAAAACTTAGCCAAGCCTGAACTCCTACTTCCCATCATAGCCACCCGAATATCCAAAATATTGATCCTTTGGCCAAAGATTCAAGGTGTAATCAACTGCCAAAGAAACATTTTGATTCAAGACAAAAATTGAGAAAGGGACTGCCTTTCGAATATGTTTTAAGAAAATTACTTCCAATCAAGAGTTCCTGTCGAACTACTATCAAACTAGAAGTTGCTTGAAAGTCTCGATGGCCACTGACAGAAGCATCAGATGAGGAAGTTTTCTTCGGCATCTTTTGCATATTAAAGAAATCTTTGACGAGAAAAATCAGAGTTTAATGGAGGCCGAAGATGAAAGGCCTTGAAAACCTTGAAGAAAAGCTTGGAGTTCAAATTTCTCAGAAAGAAGATTTGGAGTGACATATCTCATGAGGTTGAGGTTATATAGCAGGTGATTTGATGACCGAGATCTTCAGATGGATGTGATATCTGGCCCGAATCTCGTGAAGCACCTTTACATTTAATGTGGCTCAGAAAAAGTCTCAATTCCTACGCCGTATAAAGTAACCACCTTCCGGATTTTCCGCAACCAAAAGAAAAGTTCGCGACCCTAATACATAGTCATTTTTTTCTTCAAAATGAAAGTTCGCAACTCTAATACAGAGTCGTTCTCTCCTTCAAAAATGAAAGCTCGCGACCCTAATACAGAGTTGTATTTTCCTTCAAAAGTTGAAAATCGTGGCACTTAACACAGAGTCGCATTTTCCTTCGAAAAGCAGCAAGTTTATGGCGCAAATACAAAGTTGTATTCCTTTCAAAATGGGAGTTCAAAATATTGAGACAGGATCATGCTGCCTTCAATTGAAAGTTTTAATACAGAATTGCACTCTCGGAAATATAGAAGATGGAGATTCTAATACAAAATCCTACGTCACATCAAAGGAGAATGTTATATCCAAAGTATTCCAAAACACCTCAGAGGATCATAAGAGTTTTGAAAACTTTGGAGGAGGTTTTGTTGGCAAAAAATTCTGGAGTCATCTGTCAAAAACGAAGCAGATCCGCGAATTTAGGGTTTGAGATCCGCAACTCAGCAAGATCCACGAACCTAAAGTTTGAGGTTCGCGACCCAGCTACGACAGAATAGATCCGCGAATCTAATGTTGAGATTCGTGATACTACCCATAGCTTCCGGGGAGTGGTTTAATATAAAGTCACCAGACCTGAACAAGGGGAGTTGCCACCTCGGATCGTGGAACCAACTGCCAAACAAATGTAGTATTTTGATCGTGGGAGTAACTACCTAACGAATATGACGGCACTTCTCGAGTAATGGGGCTAACGGTCGAACGAATGGAACGGGGATGTTGCCCTGAAACCCCTATAAAAAGTGAAAAATCAGAAAGATACCAGAGGAGGAGGGATCATCTTCTTCTAGATTTACCCTTTGTGATCAGAAGTCCAGAGCCTTTCTGCCAATTGAAAGAGTTTGTGCGGAGTGTCAACGGAGAGCAAGATCGTCCTCCACAGCTACCTCAGAACCCAACTTTAAACAAAGAGGAATTTTATTTTTTCCTCATCTTCTGTAAACGGAAAACCATTGAAATTGTAATTTTTTATTGAAATAGCTCAATAGAGAATCATTTACAATTTTATGGCGAACACCTTATACTGTATGATTCATATTATATTATGCATACCATGTACCACATGATTCTTATTATATTTAACATACCTTGTTGCTTGATCATATTATACTATACATCATATACGTCATGATTCATATTATATTTAGCATACTATAAGATTCATACATATACCTCTTTTATATTGTTTCGTACTAGCATGCCCCATACACATCCTTATATGGTTCTCATAGAATTGCATGAGCTTGAGTTTGTATTCTTTTTGGATTCTGACCCCTGGGATTATCACACTCCAGATTTACTAGCCGAGATAGAGGTGGCAGAGGTGGAGGACCTACCCTTTGAGGATCTAGATTTTCATGAGTAGGCCAAGTGCCAGTATCAAGTTTCATGTAGAATCCTCATTTTTTTTTGTATATATTTCATTTTGGCTTATATGTATATGCGTATCATACTTATTAGTTCTGTCTGTAGTATCTAAATACTCTTGTATTTATTGAATACTTATATTGCTCTATTTTGATAATGTATTTGACCCTATATGAGCAATCTTTTGATGTATATATTGCTTATTATTTGTATATATTTATTGTTGGATATTGTTATATTCATGTCTGTGGTGTTGTAGCTAATAGATCTAGACCTGTGATATATATCTTATATTTGCACGCGTCATATCTCTTGCATGCGATAGTTTGAAAAAGGAAAAATGGACTCGTGCACTCTGGCATTAAGTGTACCCGTCGGTAACACCCTACCCATTATTGGGACACAAATTTGGGCCCATAGTATGACTTGGGGCGTTACATGTTATGTAGTTCCTTCTGTTCTGAAGGAGGCTTTCTCTATTAGTGTTGTCTATTCTGTGGTTCTTTTTGCAGATGGTCGTCTATTTGGTCTCCTGCTTGCCATGGTTTGTGGTATACAAAGTGGTTTTAGAGCTCTAATGACACAATTCAGTCATGTAAAATAGGTTAAGGAGAAGGATGGCAGTATAAGGTACAAGACGCAGAATCTGAGGATAGAACTTCCCTACACATGTCTTATGGGTTGGTTTGTTCTGCATTGTCCTCCTTTGATAATGCCAACATCATTCCATTGATCTTACTGCTCCAAAGATCCAGCATTATGAGAAGTCACAATAGGAAGGACATTATATGGCAATGAACCAGAAACATCTTCAACATCACGGTGATTACCAATTGTATACATATTTTCCAAATATAAACTATGGTGAAAAGTTTACAGATTTGCTAGGACATGATCATTTTACTTTTCTATCTCCTGGAAGTTTTTATTGGTTAATACATATTAAACAAAGGCATCTTGTCTTCTGCCAGGATAGTACTTGTTATTTAGAGCCACATTATCCAAGTTGTTTTGCCCGACAATTTAGATATGACCATATATATGTTGGGAACCCCAATCCAAATATCAAGTATGATGGTAATTTACTTGAAGGAGCGAGAGTATGGTATCAGTTTATCGGGGAAGTACTTTAGCTTGCTTTAGCCTATCCGAGAGGACACCAAACTCTTATACTTCTTTTGGCTTCTGTAGTTGGTATTCCATTGCTAACTCTAAGCCCATAAATTACAATATAAATAGAACATGCGTCAGAGATATCTAATCGTGGTATGCTCAGTACAAGAAGGCAGGAAGCAGCAAAGTGCTTGGCTTGGAGTAATTTCACTTAATTGAGTCAGAACATGATGAGACTCCTTCTACTGAGGTTGAAGCTTCTAAAATTCAAATGATTGATGACTCTACTTAGGAACCAGCTCTAGATACTGATCTTTCTTCACCAAGGAGAAGAGTTTTGAAGCGTTCTAGATTTTCTCCATCTGCCAGTGATAAAGACAGGAAGCAGAGTCATCAGGAATCTTCTTCTGATGTAATCCCTGAAGCTTCTACAGTTTAAAAGCAAGAAGGGACAGGTGTTGTATTAGAAGATGATGAATCTATGAAAAAGTTTCTTGGCTACGTCCTCGTTCTGTCAAACAATGTAGGAATATTAGGCCTGTGATTATGATGAAGTTCCTAGTGTGGGTCAAATGCCTATAGATATTTCCGTTAATGCAACCCCTTCAGCTCCTGCTACTACTAAAGGTGTTGAACCAAGTGGTTGTGTTGCCCATGAAGTAGCTGAAAGGACCCAAGAAGCTACTGACGCTCCTGCTGGCACATCTTCTCAAGCTGATGTAGTCCCTCAAAGTACTGTGATAGAAGTTGAGACTAATACTCTGTCAGCAACTCAAATAATAGATGAGGATGATGATGTGCAGATTGTTGGGAAGACTCGTAGGCCAGACTCTCCCTCAGTGACGATGCCTGCTGATGCAGTTCCATCGACTAATCCTACTATAGGACCACTCTTGAACCTAAGTCTTACTTGATTTCTTTCAATTTTATTATCTTATATCAAGTTAATAAATTTATCTTTGTTAATTTGTAGATGTTTCCGTCAAAAGACATTTTTCCTTTCATTGCCATGGATCAATAAAGACTACAATAAAAATAATCTAAATTACAATGATAAGAAAGAAAAGAAACAAACAGGTGTGGGTTCTTATGTGGCTATGGAGCGTCGCTCTTGTAATCCATTGACGATCTAACACACAAAATCAATCTTGAACATGGAGAAAAGTTTCTAGACGGCGGCTCTCTGCAGCAATGGCTCTGGTCTCTAGATCTTTTCCCCTTTTTTCCAAAAAATCTCCAAAAATCCCCTCTTGGGTGATATTTATAGATTTCGGAGTTTCCTTCGAGATAAGGATGGAATCCCAATCAAACCCGTCTCTGAATTCAAAATCTTTAATTCCAAGTGATTGGATATGATTAGAATCAAAATTCGGATTGAAATCTAGAAGGAAATCTAATTTAGAAACTGAATAGCCCCGCGTGCGTGAGGTTGTCATCCCTGCACGAGGCTGATAGCCTCACACGGGGCAGTGGAGCCTCGCACATGTGAGGCTAATAGCCTTGCGTGCGTGAGCCTATTTTGCCCTTGTGGCTTGTTTTCTTGCTTTGTGATTTTTCCACCTACAGGACTCTCTCCAAAGTTTTCAAAATTTCATTTATTGACTTTTAACGAGCTTTGAAATACTTTGGATTTCAAATTCTTGAGTTTCTTATCACCCAAACTTCAATATAATTTGACTTATGTAGGGTTAATAGCTTTGCTCAAAGTAGCCTCGCGTGGGAACATTAACTCCTGCTTTTTTGGGGCCTTCGTTTCCGTTAAATACTCTTCCTCTTCCCCCTCCAAAAGAAAACCCATTTTCTCTTTTTGAGTCCTCTTGAGTTCATCTCAATTTTCCTTCAGTTTCTTGATCAAATCTTCATCAAATGGCGCCCAAGAAGCTTCTGGCGAGTCATAGTGGTGTCGTCTCCGCTCCCCGACCGTCGATCGCCATTGCTAGACGAGTTTCCCTTGTTCTTGGAGGTAAAACCTCTCTAATCTTTTCTAAATCTCATTTTCTTCTTTATTTCGAGTAGAATTTTGATATTAGGCCTCTACGGAGGATTCTAGCCATGATTTCGTAAGAAATCCGGAGTTCAAAACACTGAATTGTCGTTGGCGGTGGCTTTGTGCCACCGCACATGGGACACGAGGTTGTTGCCTCGCGCCACGCAAGGCTGTTTCCTCGCATACGCAAGGCTGTTGCCTCGTGTCGTGTGAGGCTGCTGCCTCGCATGCACTCGGTTGCGGCTTGTGCTTCGCCCCTCTTCTATTTTGTGTTGCTTTAAATAGACTTATTTGGATTTTCTTGACAATTCTTTTGACTCCTTTCTTCGCTTCTTTGGCAGTGAAGTATACCACTTCCATGTCCAAATGCCATCATTTTGGTTTCCAAGGAGGTCTGGACGGTAGGATCCAACCTGGGTTTCATGGTCCCATTCTCACGTTTCCTCCAAGTAACAGTGACGATCACAGAGACAGACTATCCAGCTATAGTCCATCCACTCTGCTGGAGCTGATGTGTAACACTCCGCTTGAAGGTGTTGGGATGGAAGAACTCAAGAAACCAGTTTTTCTTTTTGGGGATTCAATACCCGTCTCAGAAAAACCACTGTATGAGGATGAATGCAAATGGCTTCATGAAGCAGGCGATATAAGGATGTTTCTTCGGAATATGGTGAGGAGTTGCTCGTTGACCTATCTGCAGAATATTTCTATGCCCTGCCAGATAGAGTGAAATCTTATCAAGAGTCAAGACGGCGTCCCTATCGGTAACTTTGGTAGCCAATGTCCTTACCAAGGTAGTCCTGATAGGCTTGTTACTAGTTTTCTATTGGGCAAAGTAGCAAAAGATCTACCTCTTGGAGAATTTCCTCAACTGGTAGGTACTTTCCTTAATGATTTCCTGACAGTAATGGGACAATACCCATCTTACAAGTTCCGCACTCTTGAATGGATCCATTCTATGCACAGGATGTGGTGGAGTAGGATGATCAGCTTTGTCCTCTCTGAGTTTGAGGCGATACTCACAGATATCGGTCTGTATGAGGCTATCGCAATGTGCAGTATGGTCTTCCATATAGTGCCTACCATCTGTATAGTATTTTGGAGTTGTATAACCCCAAATCAGGGATATTTTTCACTCCTGTTGGTGAGCTCGGCCTTACTCTTCATAAGATGTTTGAAGTCTCTTTGTTGTCAATGGGGGAGTTGCCATATGAAGAGATCATTCCAACAACACATGAACTGCAATGGCTAAAAAAGCAAGACCCCCAGGTGTATGAGACTTACTGGGAGGTAATGTGCTATTATTTCATTTGTCAGGAGGTTTCTGGAATCAGGAACTAAGGTATCAGCCAAAAGTTGAGGTCTAATTACTTATTTCAAGATGTTGATCATCTAGAATTCTCGGTGACAAGGTTAGATCTTCTCAGCCAATCCGGTATTGAAGCTCAGATATTCACCTAGGTGCTACCTCCTACACTACCGAGTCCACTAAAGACAGGTTTAAGACAGAGACTAGCTTCCAGAGTTTTCATTATCAAGCACAGACACCTATTTCTGACAAGGGGCTGATAGCAGGCTTTCTTATGCTCTAGCTAAAGCGTTGTGTTATTCCGTCTATTCCTCATGATGCCATTGCCATTGAGGTTGTGTATCCAGCCATCCTTCTTGCTCACGAAAAACCCCTTGGGTTTTTGCCAGCAATGGTACGTAAAATTCAGAGCAGTCTTCGAGAACTTGTGGCTAAATCTTGCCCAGGGAACAATAAGAAGAAGAAAAAGACTAGGAGTGCAGATCCTGAAGCTGAGGCATCGACTCCCAACCCCGTGTGGAATTGCCTTATACTTATCTTATGGCGTGATTTATGATACACTGTCAAAGCTTGATAACTTCGCCTTCTAAAGATAGCATCGGAGCCTCATTCAATCAGAGGTATGAGAGCTGTGATTAGAGGAATTATTACATGCGTGCCATCCGGAAGATGGTACATAGTCACCAGAATAACCATATTTATCATTGTTTTCCTGACTTTGTCGGGGGCGGTTACAGAGAGGAATTTTGAGACACCACTGGCCCTGACGGCTATACCACCCTTACTTCTGATTATTTTTGGGGGTTGATCAATATCAGATCGGGGCACTTGTTGTACCGCTAAGGGCCAGTTTTCTTCCTGGAGCCATACTTCCCTAGCCGATTTACATGCTAGTTTGGGTATTCGCAACTCTATGTCGGCAATCCCAATACTTCGTTGCATTCTTGTGGTAACTCGTTCGAGGGCGCCAGGGGATGGTATCACTTTACACATGGCTGCACAGGAGCTCATTTTGCTTTACCTCAGAAAACTCTCAACCTCTACATGTTACTCGAGTTCGGCTCTTGGTACCATAGCGTTAACAATACGGCCACCTCTTTTTCGATCAACCACGCATGTATGAGAGAAATTGAGGCATTTTATTCTCAAAAGAAGGATGCCAAAGTTGTCCGAGTATGAGGCATGGATGAGTTTCTTTCAGTTGACGATGATGATGACGACGCTATCGTTGGGACCACGTCTACAATACCTGCTCCAGTTGATGTGTCCGTTTCAAGATATGCCCTAGTTTAGGCTGATGTGCCAACTTAGACTAACGTGCGCACACCATCTGATACTCCACCCCGACTTTCTACATGCGGTCGAAGAGATGCACCTACTAGAGGAGATTATAAGGTTGTACTCGCCCAGCAAAGAAGCCTCGTCGTTTTCTTACCACTGAGCTCACCAAAAAGTTGACCTCCCCTCGGCATGCCTCGAAGGTTGCTGGAACAGCTACAGAGATTCCTACACCTGTTGTGACTCCTAATGAAGTCACTCTTGATGTCACCACGTCTGCAACATCCACTCATGAGGTTGCTCCTAATGGCGTTGCACATGTGGACGCTATTCCGGAGACTGTTTCTGAAACTACTCCTACCACTTCAGAGCTAGATGTCGTTGTTGTGACTGGTTTGGGCACTAGTGCTATCCCTTCGCCACCAGCGATGATGCGTGGAATGACAATTCTGCCTCGCAGTCTGATGAACGGACTAGAGTCATCTCGTAAGTTTGTAACCCCTAATATTTTATTTTTCAGCTTCTTTCTGCTTTTCACCTTCACGTAATGGATGGTATTTCAGATGCAGGCGCAACACATCCTCGTTCCGTTTCTGATCATTCGCTCTTATCTAAGTGTGTCAACTATTCAGGCACCGGTAGTGATGGCAGTAATGATGGTGGTAATGCATCTGATATGGATATCTATGAGGAGAATTACTTTGCTCCTAGCCCTGACACAGGCAAGTATAGTCATCTTCGTCTTGAGGACTTGGAACCAGTCGCATATGGAGTTCTTTCTGCTATGGCTATTTTCCCTCGTCTTGTAGGTATTTTTGTGAATAGTTTTCATTAACAGTTCATGTTCTGTTGTATCTTTGTTACTTATTTGATGTATCTTCTTTCGCAGATGCTAGTGTTTGGTTGAGCGATCCTCCAGTCGCCATTGCTATCACTCTACCTTTATGAGTGATGACAAGTTTGGGGGCTACTGCTACCTTGCCGTATGATGCTCCTGGTGCAAGGCCTTCGACTAGGGTGCCTCCTCCATCCGAGCCATCGTTGATGTTCTCCTTTGAGAGAGCGGGATCCAACATGGGGAATGTCCTGGAAGAGAGCCCTCCTTTAGAGTCAATTTCCATCACTCCTATTATCGTAACCCTAGGGGGACTTCCACCCCAGATTCTAGACTCGGCACGTTTACTATTACAATCATTGGCGCTGCAACTCATAACTATCTTAAGTGGTGGAGCCCCTTGTAGCATTGCGACACCGTCTGTGACTCCAGCTCCAACATCGGTTCTGGTTTCAATGCAAGTAGTGCCTGATGATGACCCACTTGAAGAGTTCTTTTAGCACAGTGTCATGGATTTCCTACGCTTGTTACAGCAGTGTGTGTCTATGTTGTTAAATGGTCGTCATTCGATTAATCTTGGTCATTCAATATTGTTGCATTATCTGACCAACATTGAAAACATTGGGGGAACAGAAAGAGCCGTTTCTTATCGAGCTCGCCTGACTGCTTTAGATGAGCAAGTTCAGTCGCTGGAGAGCCTTCGACGAGTTGATGTTGCTGCCATAGCTGAGATTGAAGTTCCCGACGGAGAGCAGAGTTATTTGCATGGTAAGAAGAGTTTCGCCGCCAAGACGAAGCATGGGCCACTGAAGTTAATAGTCTTCGGGCAAATCAGGAGGCTATTACTGGAGATATAGAGTGGGCAAAGTTCGAGCTGGATGCCCATCAGGCCACCATAGACCGCGCTCTGGCTACCACCGCGCTCTGGCTACCATAGACCACGCTCGTGAGACAATTGTCAAACCCCAAGCCATTCTTGCAACTGCTCAGGCAAAGCAAGATGCGGTACTGAGAAAGTAGGATGAGTTTGCTTGATGATGACCCACTTGAAGAGTTCTTTTAGCACAGTGTCATGGATTTCCTACACTTGTTACGGCAGTGTGTGTCTATGTTGTTAAATGGTCGTCATTCGATTAATCTTGGTCACTCAATATTGTTGCATTATCTGACCAACATTGAAAATATTGGGGGAACAGAAAGAGCCGTTCCTTATCGAGCTCGCCTGACTGCTTTAGATGAGCAAGTTCGGTCACTGGAGAGCCTTCGACGAGTTGACGTTGCTGCCATAGCTGAGATTGAAGTTCCCGACGGAGAACAGAGTTATTTGCACGGCAAGAAGAGTTTCGCCGCCAAGACGAAGCATGGGCCACTAAAGTTAATAGTCTTCGGGCAAATCAGGAGGCTATTACTGGATATATAAAGTGGGCGAAGTTCGAGCTGGATGCCCATCAGGCCACCATAGACCGCGCTCTGGCTACCATAGACCGCGCTCTGGCTACCATAGACCACGCTCGTGAGACAATTGTCAAATCCCAAGCCATTCTTGCAACTGCTCAGGCAAAGCAAGATGCAGTACTGAGAAAGTAGGATGAGTTTGCTTTTCACCATGGTTAGCTTCAATAGGAGGTCAATATGCAGAGCAGGGCGATCGAGGATACTAGGGTGCAAGCTTCTCACCAGCTGGCAATAGACAAAGACGAATTGCGTCGTCAAGTACTATCGACTGAAGAAGAAACTCAGCGAGCGGCTCTTGAAGAGGCAGAATCAAATTTAAGGGTTTTAGGCAACCCTCAAATCTTTCATCCTCTCTTTGTTTTTCTCCTTTTTAAACAATAAGGTTGTTTGTATGGTCTTATCTTCCTCATTTGTTTTGTCAATAAACAATTTTGCTTCCACGTGCTACATTGTTTATTGCTCTGTAGTTGCTATATGATCTTCTTGTGGTTATCCCGGGAATTGTTGGGGAGATCTTTTGAGTACATAATGCTTGTTTCCATAGTCCTTTTTTTTGACGAAGACTCATGTGGGGAACAGACAGAGTCGGGATAGTACATGTTGGGAACATGGAGTTGTGGATTTTTGATGATAGGGTTTCAAAAGGTGGAACTTATTATGGGAATGGTGGGACCATAACAAGTTTAATTTGAGAATTTATAATACGAGTGACTCGCCCAGATAACGGACAGAGTTGAGGTGATCAGGTTAGGATCAAAAGATCTGTAGACAGAGGTATGGCTGATATGTCTACGGGGTGATTCATCTGAATAACCAATAGAATCAATTTGAGATTTGGAGTTGACTCTCCTGGATAACAGATAGAGCTAGGGTGATCTGGTCAGGATCAAGAGATCTGCAGACAGAGGTATGACTGACATGCCTATAGGGTGATTCGCCTGGATAACAGATATAATCGATGATCGGATCAGGATCTTGGGTTGACTCGTCTAGAAAACAGACAGAGTCGGGGTGATCAGGTTAGGATTAAAAGACCTGCAGATAGAGGTATGGTTGACATGCCTACAAAGTGATTCACCTGGATAACAAACATAATCGATGATCGGGTCAGGATCATGGGTTGACTCGCCTGGATAACAGATAAAGCAAGTAATCGGGTCAGAATCACGAAACCTGCAGAGAAAGGTATGACTAACTTGCCTATAGGGTGATTCGCCTGGATAATAGACAGAATCGATGATCGGATCAGAATTATGGGTTGACTCGTCTTGATAACAGACAGAGCCGGTGATCGGGTCAGGATCAAGAGACCTGCAGATAGAGGTATGACTGACATGCCTACACAGTGATTCACTTGGATAATAGATAGAATCGAAAATTGGGTTAAAATTATAACAATGATTGTTTACTAAAGAATTTATGGGATGCTTTGTGAAGTGGGTGAGAGAATCAAATCTCATTGCCAGAGATAACATCTTAATATGATAGATTTGCAATGAAGGTCATTTTTTTATGGTGGTGAGATGAATCAAATCTCTTTGTCATAGATACGAGCTTAACTCGACAGGTCTATGAGATTTTTAGCAAATCCCCAGCTATCAATGAATTTAGTATGCCTTTACCAATCACCGTTTGCGTTGGACTAACCATGCTATTCTCCTTAGCATGATGAGTTGTCGAGAGTTTTGTTTGGGCTTAAATGCCAAACATTCTCTCTTCCCTTCACCTTCCGGCTTTGGACTGTTTAGTTCCATACACTTACCCCCAGTATGGTAGGATTAACGAGAAAGGTATTCTCTTTTCGTTGCTCTAATAGCATTTGGACAACAAGTTTTTTTTTATCGAAGAGAGTGACTATATGTAGTATCTCTTCAAAAATTGCCCATGATAGGCATCATCATCTTCTCACCATCTTGGTTGATCAGACGATCGGTTCCATTTGAGTAGACAGTTTCTACTACAAATGGGCCTTTCCACTTGGGCTCAAATTTTCCTTTAGTTTTGTGGGTTATTATGATTGGTCTTTTAACAGCTAAGACCAAATCTCCTTCCTTGATGGTTCTTTCCTTGACTTTCTTATTGAAATCCCTTGAGATCCGAGCTTGATATAGCTCTATTTGCTGTTATGCCTTCAAACGCTTTTCATCCAGTGTTTCGAACTCTCGTAATCTCCACTGGTGTTGCTCTTCTGTCATCATCTCTGCAGCTAATGCAACTCGTAGAGATGGTATTTGTATTTCCAACGGCAAAACTGCTTCACATCCGTAAACTAAGGTGAACGGTGTAGTTTTTGTTGGAGTTCAGACTATGGTTCGGTAAGCCCACAAGCACTCTTCTAACTTGTCGTCCCAGTCTCGTTTACTGGAGGACACAAATTTTTGAAGCAACTTGACGATGGTCTTATTGAAGGCCTTAGCTAGCACATTTGCTGCCAGATTATAAGGTCTCGAAGCGAGGTTCTGGATTCTGAATTTATCACAGAATTGCGTGAATCCTTGGCTAGCAAACTGGGGGCTATTATTGTGAATAATCCTCCTGGGTACACCGAAGCGTTATATCACATGGTACTTAATGAATTTGATGACGTCTGTTGTCTTCACCTCCCTCATAGGGATAGATTCAACCCACTTGAAAAAGTAGTTGGTTATGACAAAAATAAATCTGTGCCCTTTAGATGACGGCGGGGTAATTAGACCAATGATGTCCATGCCCCAGGCTTCAAATGGCCGGCTAGCAACAGAATTATGCAGGCATTCCGGTGGTTAATGGATGAAGTTAGCATGTATTTGACAGACGTGGCAGCGTTATGCATAGTTCATGACATCTGTGATCATTTTTGGCCAGAAATAGCCAAGTCTCCCGCAGCTTTGGTCTCGAATGATGGGCCCTACAAGTACCGCTATGTGCTTCATGAATTACTTCGTCAGCCTCTTTCCTTGAAAGGCAGCGTAGTAAAACGCCGTCATGCAACTTTTGGTATAATGTATGCAATATTGCATCGAAATAGTATTTGGATATCTTCTTTCTAATCGAACCCGCCTCTTTGTCTTCGGGAGGGATTTCATGTAGCGCATAATTTATAGAAGGGAAGTGCCAATCATGAGGTTCAAGGTCCAGACTTACTTGGCATACCTCTTCCTCCTCGAGTAGCGCCTTTGGATGCACGACATTCCGACCCCCAATTGAGATTTGTTTCTGCTAGAGTTGTAGCCAAGGATGCAAGCACATCTGCGTACACGTTCTCATGTCTGGGAACATGATTAATGCAGAATCTTTTGAATTTGTTGGCTAACTTGCTTGAAGCCTCAAGATAAGGGATGAGATTTTCATGCTTCACCTCATATTCCCCCGTCATTTGGTTGACGATGAGCTTGGAGCCTCCATATACTTCTAGGTGCTTCACCCCTAGTCGTCAGGTCAATTGGAGACCAACAATGAGTGCATTGTATTCTGCAATATTATTTGTGCATAATTCACTGAGTGAGTACCCTCTAGGTATCACATGCTTATGGGGACTTATTAGTATGACCCCCACTCTGGCTGTGGTTCTCCTTGTCACTCCATCAAAGAAGAGTTGCCAGGTCTGTTCTTCATAGACGAGATTAACTTGAATATTTTTGGACGTGACATCATTCTGAAGTTTTGAATGTTCTGCTATAGGATGCTTTGCGAGAAACTGTTATCGCCTGTCCTTTAACGACCTTTTGAGGGACAAAATGTATATCATACGACGATAAGTGGAGTGCCCATTTTGCTAACCTCCCGTTGAGTGCGCTTGGTTTTATCATAAGAAACTTCAACGAGTTAACCCGAGAGACGACATGAATTGTCTGTCCAACTGTGTAATGTCGCATTTTCTGAATTGCAAATACTAAAGCTAAACATTCTTTCTCAATCGGGTTGTATTTGTACTCGACGCCGATCATGGTACGACTTAAGTAATAAATGACTTGCTCTTGGCCTAGTTCATTGTGTTGCACAAGTAATGCTCCAAAGGCATGGTCCATCAATCTCACATAGATAAGGAATGGCTTTCCTGGCACCGAAGTAGCTAAAATGGGTGGGTTAGTCAAGTCCCTCTATATATCATCGAAGGTATGTTGACATGCTTCATTCCAGATGAATGTTACCCTCTTCTTCATGAGCTTTGAGAATGGCTAGTATCGTCCTGACAAGTTGGCAATAAACTGTCGAATGTAAGCCAATCTCCCTTGCAACCCTCTAAATTCTTTCAGATTACGAAGTGGCTGCATTTCTTGGATCACTTTAATTTTATCGGGATCGAGATGGATTCCTTTCGAGGTTATGACGAATCCTAGAAACTTGCAACTAGATACCCCAAAGAAAGATTGGTGGGGTTCATCTTCAGCTGTTGCTTCCTCATGAGGTCAAATATAGTCCTCAAGTTGTTCATGTGATCATCCTTTTTCTTGCTTTTAACCGCCAAGTCATCCACATAGCACTTGACAATCTTCCTTCGATGTTCACGGAAGATGACGCTCATTGCCCATTGGTAGATTGCACTAGCATTCTTTAGTCTGAAGGGCATTATTGTATAATAGTATATCTCTAAGGGAGTTCTGAAAGCCGTATGCTTTTCATCATCAGGATGCATCTTGACCTGATTATACCGGGAAAAACCATCCATAAAGAACATTCTCTCATAATCGCACGTATTGTCTATCATGACATCAGTTATGTGCAGTGGGAATTTGTCTTTTGGACAAACAACATTAAGATTTCAAAAATCTATGCATATCCGGATCTTACCGTTCTTCTTGAGCACAGGGATGATATTTGCTACCCAATCGGGGTATTGTTCCTCACAGACGAATCCTGGATCAACAAGTTTCTTGACTTCAGTTTCTATTGCTTCCATCAATTCAGGACAAAAGCACCTTTGTTGCTGCTTTACTGGCTTTACTTCTGGTTTGATATTAAGTCGGTGGACAGCGACTTACAGATCTAGGCCTGGCATATCCTCATAGTTCCAGGTAAAGACATCTATGTACTATTTTATTAGGGCTAATAGGTCTTCTTTTTCAGATGAAAGTAAACTCTCACTTATGAAGATGGGCTTTGGATACTCCTCCGTTCCCATATTGACCTGAATTACTTTGTCTTCAGTGGGCAGTTCACGTTGCTCAAACCACATGTCGCATTGGGCTTCTATCTGTTGGACCCATGGATCTTCTAATAAGAGAGGAAGATCCTTTTCTTATGTATTAAAGATTACAGAAGTCATGTTTGACAGAAGGGCTTGGAATATGGCTCCGGTGTTTTTATCGGAATCTGAATCTACAATAGCCTTCTCGTCTTTTAAGTCGGCTTGATACTCCCATTCTGATTCCAAGGGCGTAACATAACCCAACCCCCTGCAGGTTTTGTGGTAATAATCATGCAGGAGATTCCTTCTTCCTTTTCCAAAGTTTAATCCTTACTTGGATGTTAGATCATAATCCATCTTTCTCATCATTTGATGGGAATTTGGTTCATAAAGTTCGAACTGAGGTGATGGCTGGTCATCACTGTCATTCTCTGGCTTTAGGTCAGGCCTCGACTCAACTCTTCTAAATATTATGGATTGTTGGTCAGCAGTTGAGGAGATATCTTGAAGACAGCGCCACTTGGGTCAGCTATCCTTAGTTGCATAGCGAGTGATGACAGTATTAGCAAATGGTAGACAGTCAATAGCTCTAATTCGGATAAGCTATCTACTTATGTGCTTGTGTAGGAGGGCTCATAATCTGAGGCAATAGCAGGCGAGTAAGCAAATCCTAAGTTGTCATTAATGATTCATTCACCAACCTCATCAGTGGCACTAAATACATCCATATCGTCTAAACTAATTACAATCGGATTTATCTCCTACTCAAAATTGCCATCTTCATTGGGCTCGGGTTCCGTGTATGCCTCATTGCCGTTGTCATGGCTTTCCTTTTGTGGGTCGTCGGAAGTTCTATGGGCTTCCTGATATAGCATAGCATCCGTTAAGTAGTTTTCCAACCCCTTGAATGGTTGCTTATCTGCTATTAGTGTATGCACTTTACCATCTCCATCGATATATTTTAAGCATTGATGGAGTGTAGATTGGACCACCGTATAGGCGTGGATCCAAGGATGTCCAAGCAGAATGTTATATGAGGTGTCTGCATCGATGACGTAGCAAGTGACTTCAATCTCAAATCTCCAATTTGACATTGGAGTTGTATCTTTCTCAATGGGCAGCTGCCATGGGTGTTAAATCCTTGGATGGTGGTATTAGTAGGAGTCCAGTGACTAGGAGATGCCTAGAAACTGCATCAACCTCCGAGAGATGATGCTAAGGGCAGAATCAGGATCAATCAGGATTTGGTTCACCTTGGTCGAACCAATATAGCCTAAGTAATATAAAGGCTTTTTATGTTTTGGATTCTTCACCTTCATATCATCAGGTGAGAATGTTAGATATATGGAATCTTCCCTATTGTTTGATGGCAACTTGGGCAAGGTTCTTCCGCTTCGGCTGATGGTTCTACGATCTGAGCAACGAAAGTTTCTGGGTCGGCCAACGCTTCCCTCAGAGCATCTTTTGTTGCTTTAGATAGCTGTAGAAGCTCGTATAGGGTGATTCGAGATGGGATATTGGCTAACTGGGCTAACACATCAAATTGAAATAGTTTCCCAATTGCCTCATTATCCTTCTTCTAATCCTTATGATATCGAAGATGTTTTTGCTTGGTGGGTGGCACTTTAGATGCCTCTGTTGGCTTAGGTGGTTCAACCCTTGAGTAATCTCTCAGATATTTCTTTCTGGACTTATTTCCTAATGGCCTTGCCTCATTCGGATGAGTGGTCATCACTGTTGCCTCTTCTTCAGAATCTGTGAGTGAAGTAGTACTAGACTAATCCCTTTCTTTAAGAATGGACACTTCATAAGATGTCCGAGTCTTCCCATTGGCTTTCTTTGAGCGGGCTGGAGTGGTCTATTGTTCGTCTTCCAATAAGTCTGGGTGGACCCACATGATCTCCCCTCTGTCGGTTGAGATTGGGGCAAGACCTTTTCTTTCAATCCATAGGTGTCGAAGTTCTTTACTATCAGTTTTCCTTCAAGGATAGGGGTCACACTAACTAGAATGTGTAATGATCCTATAGTAATTGTTGCCGCATTTGCGGACACCTTTTTCTACTCCGGTCTCAACTGGAGTACCTTCTCTTCGATGACCACTTGGATCGTATCCTTGAGCACATAACAGTCCTTCGTTGGATGTCCGACATTCTGGTGGTAGAGGCAATACTTGGGGTCATCCTTTTTCCCAGCATCCTCTGGCTTCCGATTCTCAGGCAATTTGAGCATCCCTTTCTTCATCAATAACTAGAAGAAGGTGACCGTTTGTTCATCCTTGAATTCGTATATTTGCTGGGGTCTAGTGAAGTCCCAATTATTTTGGGGTTTCTGATTGGCCGCTGGCTTAGTAGTCATCACTTCCTTACCCTTAGAACGGTTTGTGGGTGACTGCTGTCTGTTTGTGGGTGCTCTTCTCTAGGAGCGGCTTTCGTCAATATGGTGGATTATATCCTCTACTTGTTGTCCTTGTTTAACCAGATCTTTTCATGTCTTGGACTCCACCACACCCATATTTATGAGAACGCCAGTTTGGAGGTTATGCTTGCACATTTCGACTAGCGTTTCTTGTGACATGCCATGCAGGCATAGCAATGACATTTCTCAGAAACGTTCTACAAAACTCTTGACAGTCTCGTCCTCTTTCTGCTTGTTCTCGAGGAGAGCGTGAACTGAGATCTTCGTATCGTCCTCAAACAAATGATAGAGGTACTCTGTTTCTACATCGACCCATGACTTAATAGTTCCTGGGGGCAACTGCATGAGTCATGTAAATACAGGCCCTCTCAAGATACTAGCGAAGACCTTAGTCATTATAGGGTCATTCCCTATGAGATGACCTGTTTGCGACAAGAAGTAATAGAGATATTGATTGGGTGAGCCTTTTTTGTCAAAAGGTTCCAATTTCAGAGGTTTGTATCTTTCTGGGAAAGGTGTAGATTCCCATTCAATTGGGTATGGCCTGGTAATGCCAACCTCTTGCAGGTCCTTTTTGTGCATCAAAACTTCTAGTTGGACCTGCATTTTCTGCATTTTTTCCTCATGCGGGTCCACCTCGTAGTGGAATCCCTCCTCTTTTTCCTCTTCTTTTTCTCTGTTGTCTTTTGGTGTTTCATCGGATGGTTTTTCCAACTTGTCTTCATTATCTTTCTCCATCATCTTGAGGAGCATCATGCGAAGCTCATCAAGAGTTTTCTGTTGCTCTAGAATCAGGCGCTCTTGCACTTTAAGTCTTTGACTCATCTCATTAGAGATTCCTGTCATGTGGGTAGCTGAATCTTTGAATCGAGAAGACTCATTTGACCATGGTGTTGCAATAGAAGAATGGTCATTGTCATTTTCATCTTCTTTGTACGGACCCCTAGTCAACTTTTTGTAGTTTCGTGGGGCTAATATTCCCGACCGAAGTCTGGTGTAATGCTGAGCTTCTGCATCTGTAGAGTATCCATCTTCTCGCAGCTTCTTTCCCTTATTTACCATATTTGAAGTTACAAACATGGGTTTCTTCATCTTTGATAACTTTCCTTTTGTAAACGTGCCTTCTTTTGGGTGCGTTGTCTTTTAACTCGGTTAATTGGCTAAAAATCGAGGGTCGAGGTGGATCACAATTGCAGTTGGTGAGAATTGTATAAATCATCTGTTCACAATGGCACAATGGGTGAGGTTAGACCATCTTTCTCTTGTTATTAATGACTTCTCATAAATCATACTCTTGACGAGTTTTCTCTTTGCTACTGACTCTAAAAGACTCCTTGCTGGACTGAAGCTTCTGTTCTGAACGAGGCCTAGTTCTAGTCTTTGCAGATGTTTCATAGATCTGGGGCTTAATCTTCAGTTTTGAACTGTGTATGCGAGGCTGAATAGCCTGGCATTTTATCTTTTGTACGCGGGGCTGATTAGCCTCGCACATGGAATTAGTTTCGCACAAGGAAATAGTTTCGTGCAAGGAATTAGCTTCGCGCAAGGAATTAGCTTTGCACAAGGAATTAATTTCGCGTAGAGAATTAGCTTCGTGCAACGAATTAGCTTTAGGAAGGAATTTGCTTTGCAAAGGAAATAGCTTTGCGCAGAGAATTACCTTTGATCAAAGAAATAGTTTTGTGCGAGGAATTAGTTTTGCATATGGAATTGAGACCAGATTCATCTTGAACTTTTCTTTTGAGAATTCACCACCGTGCTCGACGATTTTGATTGCGAATTTGGATTATGGTTAATCCTGTCTTTGGCTTTTCTTCAGAATTGTGTTCAACCGTGATAGGAGAGGATTTTTCCTTTTTCGCAATATTAGAACACGATGATCCAAAGGGGTCCTGTTCAACGGAACTTCCTTTGTCATTCGAATTCACAATTTTGATCTCTCGCTGACTAGAACTCAAAGATCCGAGAAGTTTCTGTTCAACGGGAATCATCTCGTCATTCGAGTCTAACTCTTGGACTACTTCCTTTTCCAAGATAGAAGACCCAAGGGGTCCTATTCAACGGGAGTCTTCTTGTCATTCGGACTTGTACCGAGGGTTTCCAAGCGACGATTAGGCCGTCTTTTTATCGGGTTAGCCGATCTAAAGGATAAATATTTCTCGTATTTACTCTGATCGATTTCTACGATCATCATCTCCACGGACTTACCGATTTTATGGGTGTCAAACTGGGCCACAATCTCCTCATCAATATAGAAGACATCTTCCACTGTAGTCTCCAGTTTGTTTCCATCGAAAGACGCTTTTCCTTTCATTACCATGGATCAATAAAAATTATAATGAAAATAATCCAAATTACAATGATAAGAAAAGGAAAAAAATAAATGAGAGAGACTTACAGATTACGTCTCTCTCTTTTACAGAAAGTGTAGGTTCTTATGTGGCTATGAAGTGTCACCCTTATACTCCGTTGACGATCTAATACTCAAAATATGTTTTAAATGTGGAGAAAAACTTCTGGACGGTGGCTCTCTACAGCAATAGCTCTGGTCTCGAGATCTTTTCCCCTTTTCCCAAAAGATCTTCAAAAATCCCATCTTGGGAGATATTTATAGATTTTGGAGTTTCCTTCGAGATAAGGATGGAATCCCAATCAAATCTATCTCTAAATTCGAAATATTTGATTCCTAGTGATTGAATATGATTAGAATCAAAATTCGGATTGAAATCTAGAAGAAAACCCAATTTAGAAACTAAAATAGCCCTATGTGCACGAGGTTGTCATCCCTGCATGAGGCTGATAGCCTAGCATGGGGCTATTAGCCTCGCAAGGGGCTTCTTGCCTCGTGCGGGGCTATTAGCCCCATGCAGGGCAGTGGAGCCTCACGTGTGCGAGGGTATTCTGCCCCGTGTGGCTTGTTTTCTTACTTTGCTATTTTTCCCGCCTACAGTAGAAACTAGCATGATCACTTCTTCTAACTCATCCGAAAAACTTGATTATTTAGGTTGAGATAATGATGATGATTATGATGATGACCTCCATTCTTCAACATCACCCTTAGATCATAGTAAATAGACTCTCCTGACTGCTAAGGAGTTGTTTGAAATTTATGGTCTTGGAGAATCATGTGCCCAACCTTCAAATTCTTTACCAGGTGATGTGTAACTTTAACTATTTGTTTATTTGAACATCATATTTCTTTAAATTTCTAATCTTTTCTTTTCTTTGATATAGGATTACCATCTCTAACTCTTGTAGCTGATTCCATACCTGTTGTTTCTTTGGCACTCATGCCACTACCACAAGTGACACATTACATTTCTTCTTTCGGAGTTGCTCTTTCTTCAACGTGGGATACAACACAAATTTCTTCGATCTTATTAACTTTGCTACCGCACTTTATGCCCTACTGCTAAAGCTACTTCTACTTTTGTTGTCTCTTCATCAACATAAGCAATTTCCTCAATGTTGTCAAAAAGGGACACAGAAGTTGATGCCTTCACCGAAGAGTTGAATAGCACTATGTAACCATAATTCTCTTTTCATTTATTGCCCATCGCTTAAATAATTATATCGTTGGCATAGAAAATATTGGAGGAGAGGAGAAAGCAGCCCCATATAGAGCAATTGTAGTCCAGTTGCAAAGTAATGCCAAAACTTTGTTGAAGATTCACACTACTGATAAATTTGGGATGATTGAGGCTATTTTCAAACAATTGTTGGAGGAGCAATTTAAATTCCAAGAGGAAATTCAAAAGAAGAAAGATGAATAAAGAGCCTATCTTAACAAAATACAGCTTGCTTGTGACACTTTATGTACTAACATAGAGTGTACCATTGCTTCAGCCAAGGGCCAGGATAATATTGCTCATACTCATGAAAACATTGTCAAAACTCAAGCTTTTCTTGAAGCAACTCTCAAGCAGCATGAGCCGACTGTGAAGACCAACACGAACTTTCTCGACAGTGACAAGAGCTTAACCAGACTTTTATGGCTAAGCAGGAAGAATTAGAGACTCTTGAGTCTGATCCATCAAATGATATTGTTGCTAGTGAAGCAGGATTATGCAGGCAAGCAACAGTCTAGATATATGAAGCTATCTAATTGGAGGTGCAAGAGGTTGAAGAAAATATTAAATCTCTTGTCTCATTAATTTGCATCTCTTTGATTTAAATTATATGGACTTGAATATTTTTTATGAAACTTTGTTGTGCTGAATTGATAATCCAATCTTTATTTTGATAAACAATTTGTTATCATTCAATTAGATGTAACTGTTAACTTGATAAATGTACTGATGTTGATGATCAGATATAACTGAAAACTTAATATATCGTTGACTCAATTTTATATTGTTCAGAGGTAATTTTAACTTGATAGTATAGAGTTTGTATTGAAACATCCAACTATGTCTACAAAGAATGAATAACTTTCTTGTGCAAGATAGAAGTTATTAATAAACTTTTCTGAATAAGGTTGATTTCAACTACTCAATGATCTATAGTATAACAACTTTTGAGTTGATTTTTGATAATGTACTGTCAGAGGTAATTTTTAACTTGACAGGTTTTGGAAGAATAAGCTTGTTGCTAGAGGTAAATTTTAACTTGACAAATTTTGAAAGAATAAAATTGTTGTCAGAGATAGTTTTTAACTTGACAAATTTTGAGGAATAAAATTGTGATATTACCAGAGGCAATATTTTACTTGATAAATTTTAGAGGAATAAAATTTGGCTACTATTAGTGGTAATTTTTTATTTGATAAATTTCGAAGGAGTAAAATTTTGATACTATAAGAGGTAATTTTTAACTTGACAGGTTTTGGAGGAAGAGCTTCGGTACCTTCTCTTTATTTGCTCTGCTGGAAAAATATTTATTATAAAAGAACATGTGGCATTAATCCAAATGTTGAAGTAGTTGTTTGAGTTGTGGAAAGCAAGTAAGGTACTATAACTTTTTTCTTCATCCAACATTTGGTGAGATTGGTCGGATCGTCGAAGTCACAGCATCTGCTTATAATTGCATCTCAGGGCCTTTCTCGTATCTAAGTGAATGTCCATTAACCCTATTTGTAATCGAATTATCATTATTTTTAGTCATCTTGTTTGAAGATTGGTAATTTGTGGAGGTGAGAGAACTGGATGGGATATGAAAAAGATCATGGAAAAAGGTCTCAAAAGGAATCCTAGACAATTTTCCTAAAGGTTATGATGGCATATACAAATTAAACTAAACAAATCCTAAGTTACTATACCGTAGGAATCATATTTTAGAAACACCAAGATACAATCTCTTATAACAATGCTAAAAGCTTAATCAGACCTACATCATACGCTCAAAATTGTAAGAGATTAACAAATAATAAAGTCTTAGCAAATTCAAAGTCAAATCGATAGAGATGAATTTAGAAAGAAAACACTAGTCAGAAGAGTAGAAGAAAGAAAAGAGCGATGTGTTTAGAGTAAGAAAATTTATGGCAAAGGGTTTAGCCTTTGGACTCATCCATAGTTCACTATTTTGGTAGGCTAAATACTAAAAAATTATTTTTTTGATCCTTAATTGTAAGTTTATATTATTATATGTACCCAATCATTAATCTATATCAAGAGTCAATGATTCAGATCCCTATTAATAAAAAAAAATGAATCACCCCCAAAAATAGAACATTTTGAACCCACACCAAATTATAATCATTTAAACATGAAAAATAGATAAGAAACAAAGAAATAATAGTAGAAGGGATATAGGCAAATCATCACGTTAAAACTAGATAATTTTTCCCCATCTTTCACCAAAACTTTTCTCCCCATCTTTTATAAAAGAGGTTTTAATTTATAAGAATCCAAGATACAAGTTATAAGACATAAGAGGGTCATGGACATTCTCTCTGTTTATAGAGTTTAAAATTGAAAAAATTCTAAACTAATTATATATGTAAGATTCTCAATTAATCGATCACAAATCATGTAAATAGAGTTTCTATAGAACATGTCTGTAGGAAAGTCTCTACCATCTCATTTAGGACACTAGTGTCTCTACCAAAATCTCGAAAAAGAACCCTAGGAGCATAAAAGCCTTGAACAAAATGAGTACAAAAAATAAACATTCAAATTCTAGAGGCATCGGTGCCTCAATTAGAGTCAGTACTGGTGTCTCAACTCCTGGGCCACCAGTACTTCCACCAATACCTTAGCAATTTCTCCGGTACAAATTTGTCTTTTTGGTGTCTCTCCATGCTCTATTAGATCTTCGTTTCAATTCATTCTTCAATTACAACATGGACACTTATAGAACTTAATAAAAATCATATATTAATTATTATTATTTTTTACAACAATACACAAATAATTCCGTTAACTCATACTCCATATAATAAATACATTAGCATATAAATTGAATGAAAGAGTACTAATAGAGTATAAAACATACAATGTTAGTGTGTATATCAAAAATGAATGTCTTCTATCTACACTTATGGATTATTGTAGATCTCAATTTCGAAATCGTCATTGATCTCCAACTTGGTTCAAGATCAACTTCTGCATTGTTGTCATGATTTTTATAATATCGTGTTGATATTATTGAAATTGAGTCCTAATTAGTACTTCATTATCTTACAGGTTAACTGTCAGAGTAGAGCAAATCGAGCTCTAATAATATCTGATATAGAGCAGAAATAATAATATGATTGAACAATAAAACTTTGACTGGATAATAAATCGGGACCTGTCGAAGGTCTTGAATCTATGAGTTGAATCAGAATCCTCCTAAGAAGAATACTTAAGAAAATAAATTTATTGGTAAAAAGTCTACCTCAAATTAGCTATAAAAAAGAATTCAAATAAATCAAAGGGTTTCTAAAAACCCTCTTAACATAAAATTACTCTTTCAAATAAAAACTCCTAATCCTAAAACTCCAAATAAACTTAAAATTAAAAGAACAAAAGCTCCAATAAGAATTTGAAAAAGAAAAGAAAAAGTCAAAAGTATTCTTAAGAAATCCCCATGATACTTGGGAAAGTGTTGCTAGTAAAATTCACCCAAATTTTACTATGAATACTCAATTATGAACATTTTCTTTTAAACATCCAAACAGTATTTTCCAATCCAAACAATAAATAGGCCTATATCCGGTGCATCATCATATACTCAATTTTATCCATATATATTCAATCTAGATCCTACTCAAATCAGATTTAACTCAAGTCAACTTGATATGTCAACTTAGGGAGTCCACTTGCCCACTCAAATTAGACTTAGATCTGATCTTAGCCATTAAGGCCATCTTCAAGGTTTCTCTTCATTCACTTTTCTACTTTAGAGTTGGTCATAGACTCCCAGTCGAACTTTTGTTGGAATGCAAATGCATTTGAAGCATCTAGCTGCCTATCTTTTGGTTGGCAATAGTTGTAGGTCTCTACTATAATCATATCCTAAGTGTTTTAATTAAATCGTCTCAAATTATTTTTTACATTTTTATTAATAGAGAATCATGCAGTTAACACCCTAGTTTAACTTAGTTGGTCCCTTTAATTATCGTGCAACCGAGGTGTTGTTGCTGCTCCAATTGAAGCCCCACATGTTGTTGCAATGCACAAAACTCCTGATGTTCTATCTATTGTTAGTTTGAAGAAAATATTAATAGTTGCTATTGCATTCTATCTTCTATTATAATAAACAAGTTATTATGTGCGAACTCTCTTTAAATATTAGGAAATAAAATAAGAAATATTCTCCTGAAACTTTACGCTTCTCCATTACTTGTTAATGAAAGAATACGTTAAAGACTAGAGCAAACATAAAATACAAGAGTTCATGGTTTAAGAGGAAAAAAAAAAACCTTCATGTTTCAACATAACATGCACTCGAGAACTCAAAATGCTGAAATGCTCCCAAGAAATTCCCCCCTACCTCCTTATGATGGCATCAATGTGATGAAAATCGAATAAGGTCATTAGATAGAGTTTGATTTAAATATGGATTTTAGATAGGATTTGAATTTTATTAGAGTTCTGATTTATGATAGAGTTTTACTCTTATTTTTATATAAGAACACCTTGTATGTCAGATTTGAAAAATGAATGAATAAAGGAAAATTTGTGAAAATTACTTTTTGCATGGATTTATATGCTAAAATAACTCTTTATGGAATTGTTGAGAGTGGATGTGAATTCAAATTCGACTGGGTAGATTCCCAAACCCTCTATATTTTTTTTCAAATCTTTCATAAGTTCCTAATTTCCAAATTGCTAATCCTAATTTAGGAATTATGCTAATAGCATTAAAGCTAAAATTTTCAATTCCATTCTCTTTCATTTTCTTTTTGATTTTTTTTTAGTTTTTTTTTATTATTTTTTGAAAAAAATTTCAAATGTGAGAAATAGTTCGAATCAGGAAAAACCGAAAAAAGCAGATAAAACAAAATAAAAAAAAAATTCAAAGGTCCAGATCTTAGATGGGGAGTGAATCCCAATACCCTCAAGGCGGCCTCCTCCCGGGAGTTTCTAAAGGTGCACAACATTTTTCCTAGTGAGCCCAATTAAAAATTTTGATTTTATTACAAGTTGCCATTAATTTTTTTGGACTGAAATGCCCTTGTCGTCAACCTCTTTCTCTTCCCCTTCTCAAATCAAACTGCAATTCAGTGAACCCAAAAAAAAAAAAAAAAAACCTAAATCGTACAACTATTCCAGCAAATCTTTTTCCATATTAAATAATCTCACAAATTAAATTTCAAAAATTGAGTTTATTAGATTTTTGCTTACTTAAAAACCCTAGAAATATTCCAAATTGATAAAAATTAATAACCCTAAAAAAACTCATAGTCCGGACCGATTGTCCAGATAGCAGTATTTTGTCCGGACTGATAGTCCGGACAAAATTTATTTCTCCAGACTGGCAGTCCGGACAAAATTTTATTCGTCCGGACTGCCAGTCCGGACAAATAGTCCGCTGTCCGGACTTTCAGTTCGCTGTCCGGACAGCAGTCTGCTATCCGGACTGGAAGTCCGGACAAATAAATTTTGACTTGGTGTATACCCCGGACATGTGGTAAGTAGTATTTTTTTGTCTTATTATCCACAAAGTTGTTGTGGCATAGTGGTTAGTAGTCTTGCAATGTCACATGATTTACCCAAGTTCAATCCCTGGCAATAGCAAGCAAATTTTTAATTTTTTTAAAAAATTGGTTTGCGATTTTTTTAACATTTTGGTTGTTGTGACAAAAGCATACCGTTATAAATTTTTCTTTTTAATAGACCGCCACTATGATATCTAATCACATTTTACTTTATTTTATTTTTCCCAAAATAAATGAAATTTTCTCCCAACTAAACAGAATTTATTCAATTTAGTTTCTATTTCTATTCGATTTTGTTTTTTCGAAATTGATAAATATTTACATATGTTAACCACCATAAACAATAAGAAAAATAGAATTAAATACTTGCAACCCATTCCATTAAACCAAAAAAAAAACAATCACCAATAGATTCAGAACACACTAATATACCAGCTCAATCATATGGTAAATAAAATCACGTAATTTATTATTAACTCGGAGTATGAGAAAGATACAATCAACCGACTGAGATCATATAACTTATACATAAAGTTTATGCTTTCCGACTACAAATTTCATCAATACAGAAATAAATCCAAATAAATTCAAAAGATAAAAAATAAAAAAGGGAAAAAAAATTGGCTCTCTTTTCCATCCGCCACCGGTCCTTTAGTTAGGATCAAAAATTCTTGGTGAGCCTCATACCAGGCGGAAATCCTTGCATGAATTCATGCCTGCATTATAATCAACAATTTGGTATTTGGAGGGGAATTCAATTAGGATAAACATATTTGAGAGAAATGCATTTAATTCAATACATCAAAAAAGTTCAGATGAGGATAAGAGAAATGAGCTTATTTTATAAATGTAAAGCCTACTTGAGAAGGCACCTGACCCAAAGTCTTCTGCACAAGATCTGATTAAAACAATGTAAAGTGTTAACACATAAAATTTAAACATATCCCAAAGTGCAAAAGAAAAATAGTTAGAAATTATACACAGTTTTAGCAATGAAATAACAGGAGAACATGAGATATCACGCTGAGATGAGAAAATGTTGTATGCACTTAATTTCATAATCCAAAAGCATAACATCAAAAACTAAAAAGAGAAGAAATTATTAGGCCACTATAATGAGATAATTAGACGGCCCAAAGTTCCACGCTGTCCAACTTTACAAAAAACAGTCCAAATCACAAAAGAGAGATACGAATCTTAATAATAGGAAGGAAAAAAAATACTAGAAATCAAATCTCAAAGTTTAAGAATCCCTAGAAAGAAACTTCAAACCAAACCAGTAATTGACACATAAACCTAAGTAATCAAAATTGCACAATTAAGAACCTCTATACATAATAATTAATAGTAGTAAACACGAAATCACAAATATAAATTTGCACCTAATTCTATTTAGTTAAAAAACCAGTTTAAAAACCTACAGTAAAAAAGATCAACCACGAGAAGATTCTGCCGGATCCATCTATGCAATACAAAAATATTTCATTCATAAATGTTTTTTTTATCAAAACAGTAACTTCTCTATGTGTAAGTAAGTAATTACAAAGTAAAATTTACTACAAATATCATATTTTCTCTATTTTTTTTTGCTGCAAGATAGTGTAATATTAAAGTTTAAAGACACTGAAACCATCTTTTGCTACTTAATAAACCATTAGGACAATACCATCCAACTTCAAAATTAACTAATAAATTTTAATATTAACGTCCATGATTAAAAAAATAACTAAATTTCGCATATTTTACAACTAGGATTACAATATTAAATTTTCTTAATAATTATAAACTACATATTAAAAATAAAAATTAACAAAAAAATTGCTAGGACTCCTCTCCATCCCAACAAAATCACAATGAAGAGTTGTTTGATCCAAAAATAAAAAAATTTAAATTTTAAAATAAATATTGCTAAATTAGGAAAACTCACCTACTAATGGAGGGAAGGCGGCGGCGGGAGAACACCGGCAGCGGCGGCGGCGTCTCTTCCTCGCCGGTGAGAACAGCGGCGTCGGGTGTACGAATGGGAGAGAGAGGAGATTTGGAAGAAGAAAGAGATAGAGAAAATGATAGAGAGGATGAGGGGAAGTGGGGGGGAAAGAGGAAAGGAAGTTAGGGTTTTTGGTTAGGGGGGTTGAAGGAGAAATGAGGAGAGAAGAGGGAGATGAGGAATATATAGCTCAAGGGTATTTTCGGAATACTAATTGCAACAAGAAATTCTTCCTTTTACTAAACTCCAAGTGGACTCACTAGGAAATCTGGGCTCACTAGTAAAAAAGTTGTGCCCCTTTAGAAGTCCCCCCTCCTCCCGCATCCCATGGCAACGTCCAATCTCTATCTTGTCTTCTTCTTCATTTCTTTCCACTACACCATTGCTGGCCTCCGACTAGTCGCTCCCGTCGCAGGACCTCACCCCCACCGTCCTCAGTCGCCACTACCATCGACCAGCACCTCTCGCTCCTCCATTAGCCGTCCTCTCGACAGCCCTCTCCATCTCTGCCGCAACCCATCCATCGAAGCATCTCTTCCTATCCCCAGCACCGACCCTGCACTTACGCCATTCTGCCCCAGCGCCACAGCAAGAGCCCCTCTTCCCTGCATCAACCCACTTCCCTCCCAACTGTTCTTCTCCAATAGCCGCAACTCCATTCTCTGCCTCTGCAACAGCTGCCCTCAACACCTCTGCCTCCTTATCCTTACTTGCAACACGCTACCCGCCGCTTCTCTGTCAATAATCTCATCATCCCCAACAACCATCTTCCATCGTCATCATCATCACCCCCAGCAGCCATCTCTCTTCATCATCTCCAACGGCCAGCTACACCTCCCCCTAGCTTTCCCCTTTCTCATCCACAACATGCTCCAAGTCAGAAGTACGATCTGAACATCTGCATCCTCTCTTCCAGTGAGAGTGGGTGTTGGAAGATCGAAACGAGGAGAATGCTGTGATTTAGATTTGATTTGGATTTGAGTTAGATTCATTTAACTAAACTAGCATCCACATGAAGACACGGTCTGGGTCCTATTTGAAGCTTGGACCTGGTCCGCAGCTTAAATCTAAAGAGGGGTCAAATTCAATTTAGGTTCAACTTTCAGCAGTTGATCTGACCCATTGAGCGGAAACAAACAAACCCGTTAAGGTAATTTTGTAATTCAAAATCTATTTAGAGTCCAATTCGAGTCGCATTTGAAGTGTTGTACTTCTAGAATTGTTTCTATCAAATATGCCTGAATTTAGAGCTCTATAGCAGGTGAATTATTTTTTAGAAGCTCCAAAAGATCCAATAATAGTGTACAAGCTTCTTCAACTTTGAATAATCTCTAAATTAACCTATTTCTTTCAATAATTTTTCTCAACTTTTATGAAACTTTATGTAAGATTGTTTGTTAGACTTACTGTTATTATTTGTTGACTCACTGCTTACTTGCATACTCATTTTAGGATGCATTTTCCTTCCATTTAGATATTGAGCTATAAGGAAGTTTTTTTTATCGTATAGTACATGCATTTAGTATTAATCAAATGCATTATATCTACATGTTTGATTGCATTTGTGCCCTAGAATACTGCATGCTCCTCAATAATGGTAAACTGTGCATCCCAATTTCAAATGATATGATGACAAATTAGAGGTGTTAATAATGGGGATAAAAACTCTTAATCAATGCATGGACACCACTAACCAACGATTGGGATAACTAGAATAATGTCTCGATGACCTAGAATAATGCGATATTAGAACTTACAGGAATAATCAGAACGAGAGACAAAGATCACAATGAGAGACATAGGGATCACAATAATAGACATAGAGTTGAGACTATCTATAGAGCCAAAAACAATGATGATGATATCACAAGTAAAATACTTTTAAAAGATAGATGACCCTACATTCAGCGGCACCCACGATACTAAAGTTTTTAGTGATTAGTTAGCGGATATAGACTACTATTTAAATTAGTACAACTTGCCCGAAGAGCGATTTGCTCGGATGATACTTACATGGCCAGCTGAGATCTATTGGCTAACAGTAGAAAGAGAGAATGTGAGGGTATATGGATGCTATAGTGACATTAGGAGATATTAAAACTAGGCTTATGGAGAAATACCTTCCAGCTATGGCTAGGAGTCGTTTCTTAGAGAAATTGTACACTTTTCGCCAAGATAGCATGTCGGTCCAAGAATATAGGACTTAACTTGACGAGTTGACCCTTAGTTATTAGATACAAGAGGACCAATACCAAGTGATATCGAGATTTCGTTGTAGACTGTGAGCTATCTTACAATGAGCTATGCACATTTATTGCCAAAGTGTGAATTTTCTTGTACATGTTTGTTAGTTAGCAGAAGATATGTAGAGTGTTCTCTAAAAATTTTCATTGATCCAGGCTCACTCCTAAAGCTGGGAAGCAGTCCAAATACCCGTATAAGGACAATACCAAATCTAACACATAAACCATTAAGGATTTTAAGGGTAAATCGGTAATGGACGAGTCTTCTAAACAGGATATGAAAGGTGTATGGTGTTTTAGATATTATTAATATGATCATATAGCTTCACAGTATTCCACTAGAAACTTACTCATGTAAAAAGAACAAGAAAATGAAGATTATAAAGAAGAGATATACGAGCATATAAGAAATGCTAGTGAACCTGATGAGGATGTGTGAGTTTTGAATATTCATTTAAGTATTGTCAGGTGCCTTTACACTACAGTGAGAGATGAAAATTGGTGTAGATTTAGCATTTTCACCTCTTATTTTACAAAGGGAAAAAAGTTATAAAGTGATGATTGATTAGTATCATATATTGTATTTTTTCCTTCCATAATTTATCTATTTTTATATATAAATAAATACTACTCGGACATTTTTAGTATTTTTTTCAGATAATCTGATTCCTACAAAGAGATGGCATGAAATCAGAGTTAGATTAGGAAACAAAGCCTATAAAGAGTTCAAAGAGAGCAAAACTACAACATTAAGATACTGTAGAGAGTCAAAGTCAAATACAGTCAGGAGAATCAAGAGAACAAGATAAGAGATTCTTGCGGGAGAAAAACCAGAAGACAACTCCATAATAAAACCACTATTTGGCGACATTTTGCCTCCAATTGGCGGCACAAAGTGGGCCCCACTGGTTGAGTTTTCTGTGAGGGCTTCAACGTAATTTTATAGTTTTTCAGTTGTATCAAAATTAGGGTTTGATTTTCGAAACCTATATATTGGCCATATCCTTGTATTTTAGGGTTTCATATAGTAGAGAATCATAGAAGAATTAGGATATAGTTTATACTCGGATTTTATTAATAAAAATTAGGGTTTGCTGAAAGAGTGGCGACCACAATACCGGACTCCAGAGGTATTTCTTATTGTTTTTCAATTTTCTTAGATAAATCTTTCTAATAGCTTTCTAGTTTAGATTTATATTGCTTTCTAGATTAGATTTAATTGCTTTCATAAATAAAAATTTGATTTTGCTTACTAGAATTATGAGTAGCTAATTTAGCTTAGCTCTAGGATGTAGATGAAGGTAGGATCCACCATGTAATTGCTCTCTAGTATTTTCTTCCTAATTAAAATAAATAAAGATAAGATTTTTCAATGAAAAGATTAAAATACAATAATTCGTAGATTAATACTTTGATAGGTTATACTTAAGTTAAGTTTCTTGATAGCCTATACTTAGTTAGGTTTTGGAGTTGTTGGTTTTCATCTTCTTCTTAAAATTATCTAATAATTTAGTTTGCTTTTATGAAAAGTTGTATACTGCGTTATACTTACACACCACTTGATAACACATACTTAGGACACTTGAAATAAATATTAAACTAAAAGATCACTTTTTTATGATAGAAAAAGATAATAAGTAAATACATGATTGGAAACTAGTGGATTTTAAATCCTAGACTAATTAGAATAACTCTCAAATCCAACTTAGAATCCTGTGTTAGTCCGCTAAACTATAGAATTAGTAAGAATCACAAAATACTTAAGATCTCCGTGGGATGACCTGTATAGCGCTATAATCGACACTATATGTTTGCAGTTAAATTATCATATCAAGTTTTTAGCACCGTTACTGGGGATCGACAGTATTTTTCTTACTTTTTCTAACGTTTTACGGGTTAATAGTGTGTGTTGAGTGTGCAGAGATCTGGAACTTCAGATACAGAAAGAAAAAAGGGAATAAAAGAGTCTCGGTAGTGCACTGCAAAAACCAGGAAGCCAAACTCCTTGGTTTTACCGCTAAATAGCTGCAATTACCGTTATTTAGCGTCAATTTTGGTGTGTTTCTCCCCCAAATTTTCTCTGTGTTTGTATTTTGGGTCCCTAGTTCTGTAAAAAATACAAAAAAATAAACTTTGAAACAGTAAGAATCACATCTTTTCTTTGATCATATCTATTCCACCGTTTTATCTCCATCACATCCCACTTCTTACATTAGTTTAGGAAATTCACGCATACACTCACGGTCGTTGATTCATGCCACATTGGACCCATGATCAATTTGGTCGATTAATGAGATCAGATTCATTCATGGGAGATAAGATGGACCAACCGATTCCAATCCTTCAGAATCGATATTACCCATTACACACATCACTACCATCATGCATAAAACTTCCACACGCAGCGGGTAATTATTATGAATTGAAACCGCAGTACATCAGCATGCTTCCTAAATTCACTAGTTCTGATTCAAATGATGCATATCTCTTTATCAGTGAATTTCAAGAAGTATGCACGATAATAAAACTGCAACACTTATCGGAGGATACAATTAAGCTCCGCTTCATCCTATTCGCTCTTAAGGATAATGCCAAGAAGTGGTTGTACAGTATGCCTACTAATTCAATCACTAATTTGGATGAATTCGTTACAATATTTCTTAAGAAGTATTATCCTACGCATAAGACGGCCAGAATTCGAAATTAAATTAATTAATTCCGTCAAGTGCTGGGAGAAGCCTTCTGGAAATATTTGGAATGGTTCAAGGATCTTTTAGCTCAGTGACCCCACCATGCGATAGAAAAGTAGCGGTTGTGTCAAATCGTGTACGAAGGACTCGATTACACATCCAAAACTCTTCTTAAGTCTATGTGTCAAGGGGAGTTCATGAGAAAGAACGAGGATGAAGGATGGAACTTTCTTGAGGACCTATCGTGGAAGAATATGCAGTGAGAGAGTCCCACTGAGAAGTCCGGTGCATCAACTTCTGCGCATAAGAGTGGGATCCATAGCGTCGACAGTTCTATAACTGCCGAAGCTAAGATTGCAGCCCTTATGTGGAGAATTTAGGCATTGGAGATTTCTAGTGCTCCATCGGTGGGTCAGGTAAATCAAATTTAATTTTCCATATGCTTTAATTGCGGAACTCCGAATCACGTTATGGAGGAGTGTCTATTATTGATGAATCCCATGGGACCCACACTTGAGCAGGCTAATGTCTTGTATCAACAACCCATGAATAATCCTTATGCTCCAACATACAATTCTGGTTGGAGGAACCATCAAATCTCTCATGAGGTCTGGGGCAATATCAGGGGGGCCCTAACCCTACCCTAACATGCAGCTTCCAGCCAATAGTCAGTTCTCAAGACCAAAATTGGGTGCTTATCAACACCTAAATGCTTCAAATTAAGGGAACAACCAGAATAGACCAGCTATGTATAATCAATCATATCCACAGCAGGGGTCTAATAATGATTATGACAGACGGCTAACGACATTTGAAAGGGATATGGGGAATCTTTTCAAGACGACATCCAATTTATGGGGAATCTTTTCAAGACGACATCCAATTTAGACACACAATTACAAAATTTAATAAAAGTGTCTACTGACTTTATACAACGGACCGACCAAAAACTTCATGTAAGTTCTCAGTCGATCAAGAATATAGAGCAGCAGGTTAGACAGTTAGCCACACAACTGAGTGAGCGGGAGCCAAGTACCTTTCCAAGCTAACCAATAATAAACCCTAACTCTAACTCATCTCAGTCTGTTTTATCCTATATTCACCAATGCAATGCCATTCACACACTTAGATCTAGAAAGCATGTAGACAACAATATAGCCATGCCCCCTGATCTCACTCTTATTTCGCAGGCTACACCATCTCTTTCTCCACAACCATCTCCATCACCTCCATCATCGTCATATACTCATTTAGAAGAACCTGTTCCTAAACCGAAAGTATCATGTCCCAATCGGCTTAGGAAGCCTTCACCACAAGTAGAGAAAATTCTAGAAATATTTCAGCAGGTGAAAGTTAATATTCCACTCCTTGATATTATACAATAGGTTCTAACTTATGCCAAATTTCTTAAGGATTCGTGTACTAAGAAACGAGCAAGAAATGTTCCTGAGAAAGTTTTTCTTACTGCAAATATATCACATATCCTCTCTAACTCCTTACTTGTCAAGTACAAAGATCCAGGTTCCCCAACAATCTCATGCATCATTGGGAACACTATATTTGGTAGGGCGTTGCTTGATTTAGGAATAAGTGTCAACTTGCTTCCTTACACTATTTATCAGCAACTAGGGTTAGAAAAACTTCAACCTACCAAGGTTATATTACAGTTAGCTGATCGTTCGATCAAGAGCCCACTTGATATGGTTGAAGATGTGCTCATTAAGGTCGGCGAGTTTATCTTTCCTGTAAACTTTATTGTCTTAGAAATTGAGCCGATTTTCAATCCACGGAATCAAATTCCCTTTATCTTAGGTAGACCATTCCTTACAATATCAAATGCATTAATTAATTGTAGGAGTGGCCTCATGAATTTATCGTTTGAGAATATGATTGTGGAATTGAACATGTTTAATATGGATGAGCACACAACGAGTTTTCTCATTGAAGTAAATATGATTCACAGTTTGTACTCTCATTCTACCTCTTGCACTGATGATGAACCATCATTTGAGTAAATTTTTGAAGATGAACTCATATTATTGATGAATTGGCACATACTGAGTTGATGTATGATGATACGTGTGCAAGTGTGCCATTGATTTATGAGCAAATTTTTGAGAATTTGTTTGCAGAGGAGCTCGCATTACTTCGTGAGTTAGAAGGGCTACCATCGCATTCACTTGATCATATAGCACTCTTCTCACCTCACGATATTTCTACATGTATATTTTATACTAACGTTGATTGGTAGGTTTATCATGAAAAATTATTTAACCAAATTATTAATGCTTTTATATGTGGACAAAGAAAAAGCGAGGGTGGCATAAACTACAGACAGGTAAGTTCGTGACTTGTAGGAGGTTGATAAGATACTATAATGCACCCACTTCACGTTTAAAATGCACACACTATGAAAGTGTGAAGCGATCGAGAGATCGTAACCGCTTTTCATGCGTTAATAGGGTGATGATATTGAGATCGTAACATTTTATGACTCTCATTATTTATATAGTATTTGTACAATAGTTTTCATATCTATTTTTCCACACTTGGTTTGTGCATGAGGGCATACACGAGTTTAGGTGTGGAGGAGTAGGTTAGGGTCTTTTCTTCATATTTTTCTAGGATTTTTATTTTTTTAGATTTTTTATTTTATTTTTAGATTTTATTTTTGGGTTTCTTTATTTTACACTCCGGGTAGCTTTTAGGGTAAAAAACTAAATTTTTTTTTAATAAAAACTAAATTTTTTTATATATTTTCATCAATAGATCAACCTAATTACAGATAAAAGAATAAATTTAGATTTAAAATTGGATAGGAGAATAAATTGGATGATACACTCAGAATTTTATGAAAAATATTAAAATGTAAAAAATAAATACTGCTAACAGTAGTTTTGAGGCAAGTATATATCTATGTTTTACTTCACAATAGTTTATGAGGTTAAGGATAAAGATGATAACGATTGAGTAAGTTTTCTCTCTCTAAACAAGAAAAAAAAAAGATTAAAAAATGGGGTGTGTTTGGTATTAAGGCAATAGTTTTGAGAGTGATAAAAAAAAGGGTGCGCCTGGTATTAAGGCAATAGCCTCGAAAGTGATAAAATAATAGGGTGCGCCTGGTATTAAGGCAATAGTTTCGAGAGTGATAAAATAATGGGGTGCGCCTGGTATTAAGGCAATAGCCTCAAAGGTGAAAAAAGAGTATAATTCGAGTAATCAGGTACTTTACGCCTAAGCAAGCGTGAATATTCGTATGAAAAGTGAAATATTGTTAAAAAAGGAAAAAGAAAAAAAGAGTATGATCCAAGTAATTGGGTACTTTACGCCTAAGAAAATGTGAATATTCATTTGAAAGGTGAAATATTCTTTAAAAAAATTATTTTGAGAGAGAAGATGAATCATGAGCTAGAATTGGGTCTAAGGCCAAAATAGACTATCACACGTGCACGTAGATGTATAGGAGCCAATTTATTATCTGTTAGTGGGTATTGAAATATAGGATTTAAATTTTTGATTAAAATGATAAGTGTATCTGATATAATGCTTGATTTGAAAATTGATAATCTAAATGTGTTATTGAGTTTGTATATTAGTGAGATTAATTGAAGAAAATATATTAAAAAAAATTTCTTTTTATTGTATAATTTTTTTTTCTTGATTTTCGGTTATTCTTATTTTTTTCTTTTCTTTATTCCTTAGTCTATTTTCTTCACGAATTTTGTGGGTATATTCACTGCAAATCCTCACGATACACAACTCGTCCACTAGGGTAACTTAGGGGTTTAAAAACTTGTTGCACATGCTAAGTGCAATAGTGATTCCTACGAAAGTGAATTAGGATTTTTCTTTTTCTTTTTTTTTAGGGTTAGGTTTTGCTCGAAAACTAGCAGTGTGATTAGTATCATATATTGTATTTTTCTTCCTATATTTTATCTATTTTTGTATATAAATAAATGTTACTCGGATATTTTTAGTGTCTGTTTCAGATAATCCGATTCCTACAAGGTGATGGCATAAAATCAGAGTCGGATTAGGAAACAAAAGCTATAAAAGAGTTCAAAGAGAGCAAAACTACAAAATTAAGATACTGTAGAGAGTCAAAGTCTAATAAGTCAGAAGAATCAAGAGAACAAGATAAGAGACTCGTGCAGCAGAAAAACCAGAAGACAACTCCATAATAAAGCCGCTATTTGGCGGCATCTTGCCACCAATTGGTGGCACAAAGTGGGTCCCACTGGTTAGGTTTTCTGTGAGGGTTTCAACGTAATTTTATAGTTTTTCAGTTGTATCAAAATTAGAGTTTGATTTTCGAAGCCTATATGTTGGCCGTATCCTTGTATTCTAGGGTTTCATATAGTAGAGAATCATAGAAGAATTAGGATATAGTTTGTACTCGGATTTTATTAATAAAAATTAGGGTTTGCTGAAAGGGGTGACGGCCACAATACCGGACTCCAGAGGTATTTCTTATTGTTCTTCTATTTTTCTTAGATAAAGCTCTTCTAATTACTTTCTAGTTTAGATGTATATTGCTTTCTAGATTAGATTTAATTACTTCCATGAATAAAAATTTGATTTTGTTTACTAGAATTATGAGTAGCTAATTTAGCTTAGTTCTAAAATGTAGATGAAGTTAGGATCCACCATGTAATTGCTCTCTAGTATTTTCTTCCTAATTAAAATAAATTAAGATAAGAGTTTTTCAATGAAAAGATTAAAATACAACAATTCGTAGATTAATACTTTGATAAATTATACTTGAGTTAAGTTTCTTGATAACCTATACTTAGTTAGGGGTTGGAGTTGTTGGTTTTCATCTTCTTCGTAGAATTATCTAATGATTTAATTTGCTTTTATGAAAAGTTGTATCGTTGATGTGTTATGCTTGCACACACTTGATAACACATGCTTAGGATACTTGAAGTAAACATTAAACTAAAAGATCACTTTTTTATGATAGAAGAAGATAATAGAAGTAAATACATGGTTGGAAACTAGTGGATTCTATATTCTAGGCTAATTAAAATAACTCTCAAATCCGACTTAGAGTCCTGTGTTAATCCGTTAGAATATAGAATTAGTAAGAATCGCAAAACACCTAAAATTTCTGTGGGACGATCTGTATAGCGCTATAATCGACACTGTACGCTTACAGTTAAATTATCACATCAATGATTAATAGGAATCGTTGTGTTAACATTATCTCTAGAACAGTTGTTGAGTAGTTGGGTCTCAAAGCTGAACTCCAATGACCAAGCAATATAACTTGGATAGACAAGACTGCTCAATCCATTACCCAAGTTATCTGATAATTATCCAGATATCCAGTTATTAAGACTATTTTTGGTGTGATATTTTAGATACAAACACTACACATATCTTGCTATGTAAGCCATGATTGTATGATTTGACTGTAACCAGTTTTGGTAGGTCAAATACTTAGGCATTCAATTTTAATGGAAAGAAAATAGTGTTGAAACCTATCTAATCCAAGTTTAGCATAGTAGAGTCAAAAGAGTGGGAATTTCATGGGCCAAGTGCAAAAGTAGTCCCTTCGCATGGTGAACCGATCTTGGTTCCTCAAGGAGAGTTTAAAGAAAGGACTAGTATATGTGATAGTTGCTCTAGAAGAGTCTCCTAGTGCATCTATTGAATGTCCTCCAAAAAATGCAAATATTATTAAAGACCTACTCCTTCCCTAAAGGAAGTGGAACCGATCACCTTAAAAGACACTTAGAAAAAGCACACATGCCAAATGGGCCACAACAAATACAATTAAACACATATGGAGGAACTTTAATAACGTTTAAATATAATCCTATATCCTGTAAAGAACAATTAGAACATATATAATGCATGCTGAACAACCCTTCTCCATGGCCGAAAACCCAAAATTTAAAAAATTTATTAGAACAACACATAATCCTGAATTAAAAAAGTTTCATGTTCAACTTGTAAATCCAATATTGTAAAACTATATAAAGATAATAGTTAAACTTTAATTACCATTTTAATTTCGATAATTTATAGAGTTGCAATAACATCTGATTGTTGGGAGGCCTTAAATGGTAGTTATTATTTATGTGTAACGACCCACTATATAAATCAAGATTGGATAATACAAAAAAAAATAATAGGGTTTAGATGATTTGAATTTCCACACAATGCACATATTCTTTCACAATATTTACTATGTGTTTTTTTGGCGTTCGAAATAGAAAGAAAAGTTTTTTTTTTTTACTTCGTTCGATAATACTTCTGAAAATACAATTGTAATAGAAACTTTAAAAAATATTACTAAACTGATTTTAGATAGAAAATTATTTCATATTTGGTGTCTTTGTCACATAATTAATTTGTGTATGTAAGATAAATTAAGAGTAATAAATGATTCAATAGTTAAACTTAGGAACACAATAGCATTTGTAAAATATAGTGGGCCAAGAAGATAAATATTTAAAAAATATGAAATAATTTTAAAATCTCACCAAGAATTTTACTCCAAGATGTAAAAATAAGATAGAATTCTACATTTAAAATTTTAGATGAGGCAATTAAATAAAAAGATATAGTAAATATGTTTAATAAAATAGAATTTCCATCTTGTAGTTTGGATGTTAATGAATGGAATCATTTGTATTATATTTATAATTTTAAAGTAAATTTGAATATACAATTAGAGCACTTTCGAGTACTTACTACCCAACCACACACATTTCACTTTACTATTTAACCGAAATTAGTTCAATTTTTAATAAAAATAGGAATAACCCATTTCTTGAAGCTATTGTAAAGCCCATAGAAATTAAATTTAGCAAATACTTTTAAAAAATTTCATACTATATTTTGCAACCGTTATAAATCCACGTTGTAAATTAGATAGAATAAAATTTTAATAAACTTATTTCATACAAATATGTATTATATAAATAATGTTTAAAAATTAGTTAATGATATTAATACCTGTTTAGATATTATGTACAATATGTATGAAGATATGTATGGTGATAAATTACAAAATATAAAGCAAACCACTATTCAAGAAAGTAAAAAAGTCAATAATGTCATTCGTATTCCACCATAAAAAGGCTAGGAAATCTAGTATTTCTTTCAATGAACTTTACTACTATTTAGAAAGGACTAATGCAGATAATTATTCACATGATCATTATGAAGATTTTGATATTTTGGTCTGTGAAAATCATCGGAGAAAACATATTATGTGCTTTCCAACATGACCACTAATCTACTAACCCCTCTAGTATGCATAGTAGTATCAGAGTCTGTTTTTAGTACAGATGGTAGAGTACTAATAGAGTGGAGCAGCTCAATGACAGCAAATACATAGAGATGTGAGTTTACTTGAAAGACTGATTGGATGCTGAATAAAAATATCAAGAAAGATCTAACGAATTGGAGTAAGAGAACTCAGTCGAGAAAAAATGAAAATTGAAAGTCTCTACACTATTGAGTCTTCATTTTTTTTCCTCATTACAATCGTATATTTTTTTATTTCGAATTCTATAATTGTAATTTTTTAAAACTCATAATTCTCTTAGAAAAAATACTAAAAGCAAATTGAGGATGACAGCTTAGGTCCTCTCTCCTTTCTTCGGGTTTTATATGATTTTCAAAGAAATTTATAGAATTATTTTGTTAATCTAATGAGGCTCTATATAATAAAATTTCATTTTCACAATTGTTTTTACTTATTAGAACTAATTAAACTTACTAAATTAAGTTAACTAACTATTTTACTAACCAAATTTGTAATTTATCAAAAAAAAAAAGAAAAGAAAAATCTCGGGCCAGCATGGGCAGGTATGGGCATGACACGTGTAGGCACAGTCATGCCGACGTGCCATGCCTGGGCGGGCGTATCGTGCCAAAGGCACGTCATGTCCATGCCTATCAGGGGCCGTGCCCGACCCATGATAGGCATGACTTGATTGCTAGGCTTAGATATAATTGCAGGATCTCATATATTTTCGAAGTTAGATCTTCATAGAGGATATCATTAGATCTGTATTCGTGAAAGTAATAAGTGAAAAACTGCTTTTAAGATTAAGAACAAATTGTATGAATAATTAGTCATGCCCTTTGGATCATCTAATACATCTAGCACATTCATGAGAGTTATGACCCATATATTATGATTTTTTCATAGGTAAATTTGTGGTTGTCTATTTTGACAATATTCTCATCTTTAGTCGGATCCAGGAAGAGCACTTTTTTCACTTGATGTAGCTTTTAGAGACTCTCTGCAAACAAGAAACTATTTGTCAATTTGAAGAAATGCCTGTTTTAACTTCATCTCTTCACTTCCTTTGGTTTAGTGTCTCTAAAGACAGAGTAGCAACTGATCCTGAAAAAGATATGGCATAAGAGAGTGGCCTTGTACGATCCATGAGGCCAGGAGTTTTCATAGTCATGCCATACTTTATAGGAGGTTTGTTAGGGGATTTAGTACTATCATGATCCCAGTTACTGGTTATCTTAAAAAATCAGAGTTCTAACGGGCTAAATCTGCTACAAAGGGATATTGAGAAGAATAAGAAGAAGTTGACTACTACTACAATCCTTCATCTTCCTGATTTCTGAAAAGTCTTTGAGGTAGCGTGTGACGCGTTTAGCATAGATATAGATGATGTGTTGAGTTAAAAAAGTTATTCTATCGGTTTCTTTAGTGAGAAGTTGAATGAGGCAAAATAACATTACGATGTCGACGATCGGGAATTTTATGTTGTATTACAGTGCTTGTATCACCGACATTTCTATTTGCTACCTAAGGAGTTACTCTTTACTTGGATCATTAGGCCCTTTGTTATATCAATTCTTATAAGAGAATAAGGCATAGACACATCAAATGGCATGAGTTTATTATGGAGTACACTTTTGTACTTAAACACTATGCTGGTACTGAAAATAAAATTGTAGATACATTATGTAACAAACTTAGCACTTCAATGACGATGAGTACAAAAGTGATTGGTTTGGAGCATATCATCCAAGAATATCCTACTTATCAGTATTCTAGTGACATCTACATTTTATTGACTTAGTATCCACCTACCATAGTAGGGGTTTCATGATTATTGATGGTTTTCTATTTCGAGGTATCCATCTATATATTCTCAATACTTCTTTGCATGATTAATTGAGTGGGAGATGCATGCAGGAGGAATCGTTGGTCACTCTGATCATGATAAAATTATCATCTTAGTAGAGGACCAATTTTATTAGCCTAGTGTCAAGCATGATATTGTGCGAGTAGTGTCGCATTATAGGTTTGGCAGGTTGCTAAGGGTGAGAAGCAAAATACAGGTCTTTATACACTGTTACCCATACCCTTTGCACTTTGGAGCATCTCAGTTTGAATTTCATTTTACGACTTCCTGGTACACTTAGAAAGTATGATTCTATGTTAGTTATGGTGAATAGATTTTCCAAAATGACATATTTCATTTCCTACAACAACATTGCGGATGCCTCACATATTGCACGTCTGTTTTGTAGAGAGATAAACTATTTATATGGTCTTCCTAAATCGATTGTTTCTGATTGAGATGTTTAATTTACGAGCTATTTTTGAAAAACTTTCTAAAAGAAAATGGGTACAATGTTTAACTTTTCTACCGCTTATCATCGACAAACTATTAATCAGATTGAGGTAGTCAATTATAGCATGGATATTTGCTTCGATGTCTAGTGGATGATCATCTAACTATGTGTGATATTATTTTGCCTATAACAAAATTTGCATATAATAGTTTTTTCAATATATTTACTATATTGAGTCCTTTCGAGATAGTCACAGGTTATAAGTCTAGAAAGCCTATAGATCTTTTTCCTCTTTCCATAGGTATAAACTAGTGCCTCAGCTGAATCTTTTATACAGCATTTTCATGAATTGCATGATCATATTCATCGACAAATAGCAATTAGTAATGATAATTATAAGTCTATAGCAGATTCACACAAACGATTGTAGGAATTTACTATTGGTAATAACGTGATGGTCAGAGTGTGTCCAAAAAGGTTCCCTCTAAGAATCTTGAAAAAACTTTATGCTCAACGTATAGGTCCTTATAGAGTTTTAAAGAGATTGGCTCTAATACTTATGATTTTATGATTTTCAGAGTGTCAGGATCAATTCAGTCTATAATATCAAGATTCTGACTCCATGTCGTACTTCTTTTGATAACCTATATGTGATTTCAGATCTATCATCATCAACTTCTTCAAAACATTGGCATTTTTCCATTCGTATACCACCACTCACTGCATGGCAAAAGCATGGCCTTGACGAGGTTGAAGATATTTTGAATATTGAGATTCTTTCAACTATTGATAGCAGTTATCAGTTTTATTTGGAGAACTGGCATGGACGTCTAGATTTAAATTACACTTGGATGTACACCAATGAGGTACAGTAGTTCGACCCAAATTTACTTGATGAGTATCAACTTCGCAATTCACTAAAGTTCATATTTCTAAATTCAAAAGAATTGATGGAAATTGGATGTGATCATCAGATAAAGTTTGATTTAGATAGGTTTCTAGATAGGGTTTGAGGTTTATTAGAGTTTTGATTTATGATAGAATTTTGCTCTTATTTTTATTATTAGGATTTTCTATAAAATTATGCCGGTCTTGAAAAATTTATGAATAGATTAAAATTTGTGTAATATACTTTTTATGTGGATTCGCATTTTAAAATTTTCTTTGTGGATTCATTCAGAGTAGGCGTGAACTCAACTGGGTGAATTCCCAAATCGTAATTGTTCTTCCCAAAATCTTCCATAAATCTCTACTTTCTAAATCCCTAACCCTAATTTATGGTATGTGTTGTGTCACTCTGTCCCCTCAGTCCTCATCCCACTTATGCATCTTTGTGAAGTCCCTGAGCCTTTTCGTTGTTTACCATTGAATTCCATGGAAGCTAACTTGAACAAGTATAAGATGAAATAAAGCATGTAATGCATGAGTGCACTAATGTTCCCTCCAGTCCCCAAGTAAGTATCATTAGGATCTTAATTTCTAGATGCCCTCTATACTGTTATAACCATTATTTCCTTTTTCCTCGTCCAGTGACCATATGTCCATCAGGCTTGAGAATGCTCATGTCACAATCTCCCTCTGAGCTCAATAGCCTTGTACCGAAATAACATGAATCAATATACACGTGCCAAAACTAGCAAAACTGATATTCTAGGTCGACCCATTATAACCTTAGTCAACTAATAAAATTATTTGAGAAGAAGCAATGTTATAACTTGGTCGGCCAATGATAGTGTTAATCAACCAATCATACTCAAGAAAAAGTATATAGACCATGTACTAATTGTATCAATGATATTATCCAAGCTGATAACCAACTGATATGAGTATGAATGTATGAGTGTATGTGTGTGTCAAGGCTTTAACAGGGAACTTCTAAAGGGGCACAACTTTTTTCCTAGTGAGCCCAGTAAAAACTTCCAATATATAACAACCATGCCATCAAAAAAAATTCTCCATCTTACCCTTCTTCCCTCTCCCGCTTCCTCCATCCCTCTCGCGCGCAGCAGGTAATATTTTTTTTTTTTTTAAAGGCTAAAACCCATTTCATTCCTCAATCTCTTTATATCATTTTGTTAATTAGAAATTTTAAAGGTGATTATTTTCTTTGTTTTGTGTATTTTCATTAGAAATCTAAACAAAAGAGAAATTTTTTAGTTGTGTCAAACGAGACGTCAATGGAGAATACAATGATGTCGTTGGTTTCATTCGACGATCAAAACACTCTTCAGGTTTGATTCCATCTTCTTTGTATAAAATTATTCCAAATATAACTTTAGATTTTGATATCCATTGAGTAGAATGAAATTAGGGTTTTAGAAATCAGTTTTCTGGTCGATGCGGTGCGAGAACCCGGGGGTTGACGTCGCGGTGCGGACTGACAGTCCGCCCAAAATAACACGGGCTAGACTTTAAGTCCGGACAAATTCATTTTGTCCAGACTGTCAGTCCGGACAAAAAGAATTTGCCCGGACTGAAAGTCTGGACAAATTCTTTTTGTCCGGACTGAAAGTCCGGACAGAGTAGTTTTCAAGAGGGTTTTTTTCCCGCAAGAGTGTTATCAATTATTAATTATTAATATTGTTAAATTATTGGAACACAGGGTTATGTTTCGATGCAGAGTATGCGAGTCGATAATAAATTAGTTGTCGATTATGGTTTGGACTTCACAACAAATCAGGTATGATATTATGTTGAGAACCTGTTCATATTGAAATTAGAATATTTCCACTAAAAAAATGTTTCCTGTCTATTATGACTATAGATTTTTACAAATCGAGACGAACTTTGCCGGTGGGTGCGCGATATTGGAAAGAAATCAGGATTTGTCATCATGGTTTCAAAATCTGATACTGGAGGTCAATTGAATAAGGGGAGAATATGGTTTGGATGTGAACGGGGTGGACAATCAAGATTCAAGAAATTAAAGAATGATGAAGGCCACAGGGGCAGTAAAAAATGTGGATGCCCCTTTCGATTAAAGGGTCAACAGATATCAATAAGGGGCCCCGAATATAACCTCACGGTTTTGTCCGGTGTGCATAATCATCCAGCAGCAGATTATTTCGAAGGCCATTCGTATGCAGGAAGATTGTCTGAAGCCGAGACAAATATTGTGATCGAAATGTCGAAGTGTCACGTAAAGCCGAAAGATATACTGACAGCATTGAAGCAAAAGGATCCAAAGAATGTTTCGACAATGAAAATAATATATAATGCACGACACAAGTTCAGAGTCAATGAACAAGGCGGTCGAACGCAGATGCAACAGTTGTTACTAAAAATTTCTAAATTCAAGTATATCGAATGGCATCGAAGCAATGATCAAACAGAATCAGTAACGGATCTTTTCTGGGCTCATCCTGTTGGCGTCGATCTTCTCCGAGCATTTCCAGGTGTTATTATTATGGATTGTACCTATAAAACAAATAGGTACAAATATCCTTTACTAGAGATGATTGGAGTAACCTCAACGAATATGTCATTTTGCATTGCTTTTGCCTTTCTTGAAAAAGAAAGGGAGACTAATTATTTCTGGGCACTTGACAAGTTGCGTGGACTGTTTCTGAATGATGTATATCCAAGTGTCATTGTTACAGATAGAGATCTATCGCTTGTTAATGCAGTTAAGCTGATATTCCCGGCTAGCCGGCATCTTCTTTGTAGATGGCATATAAATAAGAATGTCTTGACAAACTGTAAGAAATTGCTAGAAAAACAGAGTGAGTGGGAGAAATTTTTTTTAATGTGGAAGCTGATAATGCTATCTGATTCTCTAGACAAGTACAATGCAAATCTAAGCAATCTAACAAACGATTTCCAAGCAAAACCTGAAGCAGTTGACTACATTCTTAAAACATGGTTAAATCCACACAAGGCGAAGTTCGTGGCTTATTGGACAAATATGTGTCAACATCGGGACAACATGACTAGCAACCGAGCAGAAAGTGCCCACGCAAAATTGAAGAGACAATTGCGAACTAGTCAAGGCGATTTTGAAAAGTGTTGGAGTAATATACATACATTATTTGAACTTCAACATACAGAGATTAAGGCATCTTTTCAAAAAGTTTGACTATCGTTAAACGATGTTTTATGCTGGCAGAATTTAAGGAATTACGGGGCACAGTATCAATCCATGCATTGAATTTGATCTTACCCGAAGTAAAGAGAACTAAGTCTGTAGGCGTCAACCCTGTTGAATGTGGTTGTATCATTCGACAAACTCACAACTTGCCATGTGCTCATGAGATTGCAATATACAAAAGAGACAACCGACCAATTCTCTTGGATTGCATTGACCAACATTGGCGGAAGCTTGATATGGCTGCGAGTAAAGCATTGGTTGTTGAAGGTGTCGGGTATCAGAAAGATGTTGAGGTTTTTATTCATAACTTTATTAAGTGTGATAATGAAGAACGGACTCGAAGATTGAGGAAATTAATTGAAATATCTAATCCAGTTAGTTCTTCATTGGCGGATCCTGTGCCCAAGGTGATCGGACATATAGTTGGCCGCAAAAGGAAACTTGATATTTCTACACGAAGGGATCCGTGTGCATTTGAGCTAATAGCCTCCGGCTCTGATAGTGCTTCCCCAAAAATGAAGGCATTGATTCCCCGCAGCGACCGTAGACCGTATAAGTTAATTCCAAGAAGGCCGCATATGACCAAGGTTCGCTATTATATATAACTACTTTTTCCTATATTTCACTTTAATTTATTATAATTATAAGTTTTTGTTCCATACAGAACTCGAAAATTGTTGCCAAGAAGGCCACCCCTGATTTGCCTGCAGACCATGCGGAACAACTCCATCCAGCTCCCACTCTTGCAGAACTGGTTCAATTCTTAGCAGACACGGATCATGCTGGTAGTATAACCATAATGTCCGTACCAGAACAGGAGTTAAAACCTAGTCCCAGGCCCGATTTGAAGTATGAAAACTCATTGCCTGGATTTATGTTGCCATATATACTAGATGTTGGCGATGTCAAGGCCGACGGAAATTGTGGTTTTAGGGTTATCGCACACAGCCTTGGTATGGGGGAAGATCAGTGGATGCAAATCAGAAGAGATTTATTGGTTGAACTTGACACAAATTACGTCTCCTACATTCCATTATTTGGGAGTATTGATCGGATTGTTGAGCTCCGAAAAGCACTGAATTATTTTTGGGAGTTTCCAAAGGCCGACTATTGGATGACGATACCGGACATGGGACATATTGTTGCTTCACGTTACAATATAGTGGTTTTCTTCATATCCAACGCGCAATGCCTTACTTTTTTGCCACTCATATCTCCCTCTCCTGCCGCAAATATCTAACGCAAAGAAGTGACCATGGCATTCGTTGCGGACTGTCACTTTGTACCTGTAAGCACAATTTATCGTCTTAAATATTAGTTTGATTTAACTAATAATATGCTTATATATGTTTATATCATCTTTACTATTAGGTGTCATTAAAACAACTTCATCCCATCCCTCAAATTGCATTGAATTGGCACTGACACCGTGACCCCATTGCATAAGGATGGGAGGTACCGTACTTACACCGGATTGAACAGTTCAAGGGGATTGTACCATCTTCGGTTGCTACACAAAATATTATTGAGTTGTAATGTAATTTTTCTCTTCGCAGACGAGTTCATTTTTGGTTTTATTTTGTTGTATATAAGTTGTGACCAATAACTTGTATATCTATTGTATAATCGGTAGTGTCGGTCTTATCCGGAACTATATCAGTTTGGTCAAAACACTATCAGCGTGAGATGTATCGGTGTATCAGTGTGTCAGTGAATTATTGTATCTTTGTTGCGAAATTCACTATATTTTGTGAAATATTGTATAATTAGTTGTATTTATAAGTCATTAAAGTGACATTACATTGGGTCAACTAATGATTTATCACTTTATTATATAAATAGAATGGATAAGACAGTGGCGGAGTATCAGACAAGTCATGCCCCTGTCCGGACTGTCAGTCCGAACAGAGGGCCGCCGTTCGGACTGACAGTCCGAACGAACTTGATCCGTTCGGACTGACAGTCCGAACCGATCCCACTTGTTCGGACTGTCAGTCCGAACAGGAGCTTGACCACGGCCACTGCCTCATCCAGTCTATTAACCTATGTAAATTGATTTATCATTATTTAACCGAATTTAACGTCAGTTTAAGGACTTATACTAACAAGCAATTATACATTATTATCGAAATATAGGGAAGGAAGCAAGAAAACATATAATTAAACAAAGACACACTGATACACCAACCCATTGATACACTGATACATCGTTTACTGTGATACAATAATACACCGACACACAATGATACTCCAGATACAAAAATACAATGATACTGCTGATACACTGATACTCATGATACACCGATATAATGATATAATGAAATATGGATACACCGATACAATGAAACAACGACACAATTACTGATACAATGAAATAGTGTTTATATTTTACGAACAAAAAGCGACCAAAAGGGTTCATTACAAACAAAAACCATAAATTCTACAGAACTCGAAATGTTTGCAAAAATAATTTTACACCGGCCACTTCAAGTTACATACATCATCCATATCAATGCATAACTCACACAATGATCACTGTCTCCTTATCTTCCTCGGGGGTTGACATCTGCTTCTGCTTCGAGTCATAATTACCGTATCGGGTGCATTAGGAGTGGATTGATCTGGTGTTGGTTCCTCTGCTTGCTCTTCTGGTGCTTCTTCTGGCTGAGTGCAACCAGTTAGCACGGCTTTGATCTTCGCAAGTGCAGTAAATAACAACCCAGATCGCTTCTTGAATGCTTTATCCCCTTGCGCAAGTAATGGATCGATTATTGCTTCTATGTGTGTATATCTCTGTAATATTAATGGAGGGAAAAAAATAAGCATCAGATAAACTGGTTCACCGTATGGGACATAAAATAAAGAAGATATATGGTTATTACCTCATCATCGACATTTGACCGGGTTGATTGACTTCCTTCCTCTGCTGGGGGTTCATCTGGTGCTACTCCAAGAAAGCGCTGTGAAACTTTAGAGAACCAAGAAATATAATCTGACGTGCAATTAGATGGGTAGTCAGCAATAGACCCACGGTGCTCCAGATACAATACGTGATCATACCAATTTCTCCACATCTCCTCAATGTCCGTGTACTTTACCACATAGCTATTGGCTGTTATATCTCGTGCTTCACGTAACGCTGAGAATGGTGGAGGTGGAACATACTGTTGACGACCAAACTGCCTTAGTATACGCACCGGATGGTACGGCTCAATCACGCTGAAAATCTTCAACGTACCCATAAAAAATGTAATTTCTCTGAACGGATATTTCTCTCTATAATTTTGATATGGATCCCAATCAACCTGCATGTACGTTGGATACAAAGAAGTACATTAGTTACCAATACATAACTTGCAAACTAAATAAGTATATAAAAAAGGGGGAAATGTCACCTGGTTGCCTTTGAGTTTATCTAGACTTGACCGAATGACTGCACATGTGATTGGGAGATATTGAGATCCCGTCTGCTCAACCAGTGACAAGAAAGTGGTTCACCGTCGGCAAAAGATAGGTTCGAGACCGGCATAAAACTTGGGAAATAAGCAAAAATCCAAGCCTGTAGTAGTGTCAGATACCCCGCAATCTGAGCAACGTTAGCTCGGGAAGCAAGCCCAAGCTGCCTATATAACCATGCAAGAGTACTAGCACCCCATGCGAACGTATGAACATCTTCGAGATCATGCAGTAATGGTAAGTAACCAATGGAAACTCTCGTACAGCTCTTGTCCGTGAAAAGCGTGCAACCAAGAAGATACAGTAAATAAGCCCTTGCAGCACACCGAATCCTATGTTCAGTGTCAATATCCACAACCCCGCAAAATTTTTCTCTTAACCAATCCAATCGAACCGATGCACCGCCTTTCGTTTTGAGCTCTTTCCACGCTTCATCATAACTGACGCCCAAGGAATGAGTAATTGTATCAGCAGCTTCACGTGAAACTGCTGATACTTGTTGGCAGACGGATTTTCCAACAACAGGTAAGTCAAGCAAGCAGGAAATATCATCCAACGTGATCGTCATCTCACCAAATGGCATATGAAATGTGTTTGTTTCAGGATGCCATCTCTTGACAAATGCGCTAACCTCAATGCGCTAATGTACTGGCAGGAGCATTTCACCAATGGATACAATGAAGACCCACGTACTAATTCCATGAATCGGGTGTTTGGCTCAGGTGTCAACAATGACCATGCACTTATTTTTCTCTAGTGACTAATACATCGAAGTGGATCTCGTTCCTGTATATATACTATAGTCTTAACATATGTACACACACAATAGAGTGGTTTATGATTTATAACGGGAAATAATTACCTCATCTTTTAAAACGAAGAAAGCAACATGCGTCTTGAAACTCTTCAATACTGATAAATCAACTGGACCTCGGTAATTTGACTCATGAAGATCATCTTGAGAGCCTCCTGCATCAGTATTCCTTTCTTCTAGTCTTGCACTATCATATCTGATCAAATTCGGAGTTTCTATATATAATTCAGTATCTACGGCCACTTCGATTTCTCTCTCGTATCGGGCGTTGGATTTGTGGTCGAGATGCTGCTTTCTTCCTCCTTAACGAGGCAGTTGGTCGAACGCGAGAAGATTCTGCCGGATCCATCTATGTAATATAAAGAATTTCACTCATAGATACTTTTTATCAAAACAGTAAATTTTCTATGTGCAAATAAGTAGTAATAAAGTATAATTTGCTACAAATATCATATTTTATCTATTTATTTTTAACATACAGGATAGTGTAATATTAAAATTTAAAGACACTGAAACCGTTCTGTGTTACTTAATCAACCATTAGGACAATATCATTAAACTTCTAAATTAATTAATAAATTTTAATATTAACATCTATAATTAGTAAATAACTAAATTTTCGCATATTTTACAACTACGATTACAATATTATATTTTCTTCATAATTATAATCTAAATATTAAAAAACAAAATTAACAAAAAAATGTACTCGTTTAGAATTTCCCGATTGTAAATTATTATCAAACCAAATAAGAAGTTTTCAGTTTTCAGGGCAGTCACAGAGCAAATAAGAATAAACTAAATAAAACAAAATTAAAATTAAATTAAAAGAGACTTACAGTGGAGCTCAAAACTCTGAGACCAAGAGAGAAGAAATGATACAGCGGAGGGTGGGGGTGTGGCAGCGGAGAGTGGGGGAGGAGGGTGGGGGGTGTGGCAGCGGCGGGTGGGGGCGGAGGGTGTGGGGGCGGAGGGTGTGGGGCTGTGGCGGCGGAAGGGGGGGCTGTGGCAGCGGGGTTTGGGGACGGAGAGTGGGGGGCTGTGGCGGGGGGTGTGGCAGTGGGGTGTGGGGGCGGAGGGTGGGGGGGTGTGGCAGCAGAGGGTGGGGGCGGAGGGTGGGGGGTGTGGCAGCGACTGGTGGGGGTTGTGGCAGCGGCGGGTGGGGGCGGAGGGTGGGGGGTGTGGCAGCGGCGGGTGGGGGTTGTGGCAGCGGCGGGTGGGGGGTTGTGGCAGCGGAGGGTGGGGAGCTGTAGCAGCGGAGGTGGGGGTGTTGGGCTGTGGCAGCGGAGGCGGCGGAAACTTCGGCGGCGGAGATTGGCAGCAGCGACGGCGGCGGGTTGGAAGGAGAAGAGAGGAGAAAGGGATTTTTGGGCTTTAGGGGCGGTGGAGAGGAAGTGAGGAGAGAAGTTTTATGAAGGAAATATAGGTTAAGGGTATTTTGGGAATTAAATTGGGCTCGCTAAGAAATTCTATTCTCTTCTAAACTTAAACTGGGCTCACTAGGAAATCTGGGCTCACTAGGAAAAAAGTTGTGCCCCGTTAGAAGTTCCCGCTTTAACAATGCATCTAAAAATAAATTAAAAAATTACATAAAATTTACATTAAAACTCAGATAAATCTTTATCTTCATATTGCCCTATATCCGGTTCATATGAACTTAAATATCCAAAATAAGATTTTATAAACTTTGTTTCCACTACAAATTGATGAGGGCAAACAATTATTGCGATGTATTAACTTTTATAAACCTTGTGAAGAGCTTGGTCGATCAACAAGTAGCTATTTATATAGAATTCTATAAAAACTGATTGATAGATAAGGAATAAAGTACAAAAAAGTTAAGAAAAAATTAAACATAGAAATTAATGAAAGCGTTAGAAATATAGAAAAATTTATATTACATATTCTATCTTTTCTGATCAATGAAAAATAAAAAGTTCTTTAAATAAAATCCTGAATCCCTACCATTCGATACCTAAATTCGGAGATTGAATTAGTGTATAGCTAGAAAGGGGATTTCATCCTTGCAACTAATTTCAATATATGAAGAAAAATTCATGAAAATAAATTACCTGATGAAGAAAAAAATTATAAATAAAATCCTTCAAAGTTGGATCCTCTACCATTTTTTGGGACAACTAGGGTTTTGATAGATAGGAACTTTTCGGAGTCAGCTAAGATTTGGAGATAATGACACAAGTGAGGGGGATAATTGAAGAGTCGCTGCCGAGAAGAAGAGAGGCGCGGGGGGTGACTATCCTACCCACACGAGGAAAAAAAATATTTTGAGACGGAGCACTTTCATTCGGTCTTGGTGCTTTTGAGTAGTTAGTACCTTCGTACATGTAGCTAGACATCACTTCGACAGTAAAAATGACATGAGATGTACTTAACTTACGGTACTAGCTATTGTGCGCATAAATTTATGCATGCTTTGATCGTACGTAATGTAGAATATTTATAATTAATCTCACGAGGCAAGACTGATGGCATGCTAATTGACAAACAAGCACTGAAGTCATTATTATTGAAATAAATTAAGAAAAAAAGTCATGAATTATATATATATATATATATATATATATATATATATATATATATATATATAGATAGAGGCCACCCACAAGAATTAGTACGTAATAACCAATTTTATTTTAACCAAATGTTTACTTGTAGGCTCAAATCAGAATTGTTGTAGGACTTGCACTGCTGGAGGTTTCTTTTCTGATGTATCTTTCAATGTTTGGTTGTGTGAGATTGTGTTCCTGGTTGGATTTTCTTTGGTTTTATATCTTCAAAAGGAAAAATTCTTTAACTTATCCCGTTCTGGGACTGATGTGTAGGTTCTACATGCAGCTTCCGCCTAGTGACGGTGTTAATTTTCAACCGGTAAAAAGTGGAGGTTGCTGTCAGATCAATCAATTTCATGCACGTCACGTTAGGATGAGGGTGCATGCATGCACCTTTATATGTATAAACTAACATAGGGGACAATTTGTACGCAGCTTCAAATATAAATTGTGCAATTTTTTTTTTTCTTTTTTCATATGTTATATATATTAGAATATATTACTAACTGAGAATATCATCCTAAATTAGAATATTTAATAAATATTCTAATTTATTAGTATATCTCAGAATATCTTTATAAATTAGTATATCTGTCAAATATGTCTAATTAGACTGATTATACTGATTGAGAATTATATGCAATTAGGATCAAATTATATATTCTCTTCTTTTTACCTTTTATATTTACATCCCTCACTTATAAGAGGATAATTATTATACAGTTTTATTTACATCTTAGAATTAATATAAAACTATTCTTCACTTTCCTCTGTTCTTAGTTTTATCAATATACAAAATAGTTTATTTTTTTTATTTGATTAGTTGAATAACTCTTGTTGTTAAAATAGTTTGTTTGTTAAAGCCCTCGATGGGCACATTAAGAATAATTTTTTTTTATTTGATTAGTAGAATAACTCTTGCTGTTGATCCATCAATCCAAAAATTTGATAAATTTTATCCTGCTTAACCATGTGATTAGACGACCAATTCGGAATCTAAATTGTATTTTTTGCATCATTGGTAGATCAACTTCTATATCTAGTCGACTAACCACGTGCCTTGGTCGACTAACTCATGCCCTTCGTCGATCGATCGGAGCGTTTATGTTTGACTGATAGACCAGCTCATCAACTTGGCCAAACCAAAACTGAACAAGGTAGCTACATAGAATTACATAAAAGCTGATTGATTGATAATTAAATAATAGAATTAAAAAAAAAAAAACAAAGGAAATTAAACATAGAAATTAATGCAAAAAATTACACATATAAAAATTCATATTACAAAATTTCTGTTTTCTGATCGATGAAAATTAAATAGTTCTTTAATTAAAATGCCCAAATCCCTATCCTTTGACGCAAATTCAGAGTTAATTAGTCTCTAGTTTGAAAGGGGATTTAAGCGTTATAATTAATCTAAATATATGAAGAAAAATTCATGAAAAAAAAATTAGCATGATGATGAAAAAAAGCATTATAACTAGATTCACTAAAGATCGATTCTCCGCTATTTTTGGAGTAGTTGGGATTTCCAGAGGGTTGGGAATATTTTTGGAGCTAGCTAGAGTTTAGTGATAATGATGCGGCTGAGGAGGATTGTTGAAGAGTCCCTACCTGGAAAATGAGAGATGCAGAAAAATAAGGAGAGAGAGAGAGAAATAAGGAGTAGGTGACTCTATTCGACCCGCACGCAGAAAAAATAATAAAAAAGGAGAGATAGCATTGTCATCCGATTTCAGGGCCTTTTGCATTGAGACGAAATTGTAGAGTGGAAATTTTACTCAACAATAGCGTACATGACTTACCAGTTCGCAAAATTAAGCCAACGCGCGAGATTAACTCAGTGGATGAGGCTAACTCAGTACGGAAGGTTAACTCAGTATGTGAGTTAAGCTAGCACTCGAGGCTAACATAGTGCGCGAGGCTAAGCTAACGCGCAAAACTAACTCAGTACACAAGACTAACTAATATGCAAGGCTAACTCAGTATGCGAGGCTAATTAGCCTCGCGTGAAGCAATCCAGAATGAGATTTTCTCTAGATTTTCAATAGAAATATACATCCAATCATATCCAATTACTACAAATTAAGAATTTCAAGTCAAATTATCATCCAGTTAACAGAAAAATCATATATTTGATTGGATTATCATTAAGAGAAGGATTTCCATCCTTTTCTAGATAGAAAGTTGTTACATTAACGTTGGTCTATAAATAGACATCGAAGAGGATTTAAAAAAGGACATTTGGCAGATCAAGCTATGCGCAAGAAGTACAGTCAAGCATAACCAATGCAGCAAGAACTAGGCCAGCCGCCACTCTTGTTCTTCATCAAGCATCTTCTACGCATCGGATCATCAACGAAATCCACAGGCATAACTTCATCGCCACTATAAGAACCCACAAATTTTTGTAAAAGAGAGTAATAAAATATAAATCCTCTCATTTTTGTTTTCTAATTCTCTTGTCATAGTATTTTAAAATTATTGTAATCTAGTAATCAATGACAATAAAAAGAAATGTAAATTTCACCAAACACAAAAATGGTGACCATAGTGGGAAACGTTTTCTTCACTGAGCAGGAGATTGTGATGTAGTCAATGCGAAGAAAATGGTCAAACTATTGAAATGCTGGTCGTAGAAGTTGACTAGTAAAAATATGAGGAATATCTTTCCTCAAAATCAGTCAATCCAACTTGAATGCAACATTATCATGGTGTAAATACTGAAATTAATAGATTGGATAATGGGAAACTCCCGTAAAATGGGGGGTTCCTTAGATCCATGGTTTCATAGTCTTTAGAATAGGAAACTCCTCTTCCCGTTATCGGGGTGAGTGCAGCCCTAACCGCCAAAAGTGAGTCAATTTCCAAATCCAAAAGAACTCAAATCCGGAATCATAACCACTGAGCAAGGCAAAAAGCACTTAAGGCCTACGTTGATAACTAAACTGAGGCAAAACACAAGATATTTGGCAGCCTCGCCTAATTTCACTTGCTAGAAGAAAACTAGAAAGCTAGGCTAGCTCTCAAATTGGGTGCAGAATGCGAAGCTAATGCAAAATGTGAAGCTAATGCAGAATGTGAAGTTAGTGCAGAACGCAGAGCTAACATAGTTAGCAAGGCTATGCCAGTGTACATGGATAATACGTGAGGCTATGCTAGCTCACAAAACTCATCTAGTGTATAAAAGAAAACATAAACACAAAGCTAAGTCTCAGCTCCGCATAGAACTAAGAAAATACAAAGCTAACCTTCAGCTTTATGTAGAAGAACCAGAATGCAAAGTTAAATCTTAGCTCCACGTAGAAACTCCAAAATGCGAAGCTACCTTACAGCCCCACATAAAATAGCCAAAACACAAGGTAAAGCCAGTGAAAAGATGTTGAACACCAAGCCAGTTAGCCCTGTATGTTCATTACGAAAGAAGCACAAGGTATTCCAACCTTCTATAAGTCTCGCAGTGTCTGAGTGGAGCCCACGTTATGGGCAGGACCCGCACTCAGAATATGCTTGTGACTGTAACCTTGAACGAGACTCCTAATTTATGTGAATATCTGATGAATAAGAGGAAATCAATGCAACTTCTACAACATGCCATTATGAACAGTTGATTTCAGCAGTATTGAGTAACTATTGCTGCAATCATCAAAGGCCATCCATGTTTTGCCATTTGACTGAACTAGAGCAAGGCATCACAAAAAAGAGGCGTGCCCTGAGGAAGAAGATCAATATTGATGATGAACCACTAGTTATGATCTTGAATATAGTCAGTAAAGGAAAGAAGCCCGTGAGAGGAGGACGTTCATTGAAGTTGAGGAACCTTACCATTAGACACGTCTTAGGACCAGGATCACTACTCACTAAGACTATAAAATGCTAGCGGGGGTTGCAGCAAAGAAAATAGTGATTATTCAGCCACAACATTGCCACACTCATATAATTGTTTCCACCAATGTAGAGCAATAGCCCACATGGTGGACAAGCCAGACAATATGACCATAGTATGAAAACCTTGGAATGTCTAATTCAAGCAAATTAATGAACTCAAGACAATGCTCTTAAAGATATTAGAGCTTCTAGAAAGGCACAGAAGATAAGACCAAGAGTTCCTTCTTAAAATGGCACTGGTCAAAAGGAGACAGAAAGGGAAGACACAATGTAATTGAAGGGGATGAAGAAGACGAACACCACTCCGACAATGAAAAAGAATTCAAATTCATCATTGATCCCCACACTTAGAAGATGAAAAAGATCTAGAGCCACTTAGAGGCCTAACGATAAAAAGGACCTATAGGAAGTAGCAATCACAAGACCCTACTCAATGGAGTGGGAGTCTACCTATTTTCCTGAAAAATATAAGCCTTTAAGTTATAGTCCTGTGACGGAAAGAAATTCCCAAACCAATATATGTACTATTTCTTATCACAAAGTAGCCATCTACTGTACAATGATCCCTTAATGACTAAGGTGTTTGTAGGTACCTTGCAAGAGTCTGCATTCACGTGGTTTATGCAGTTGCTCTTAGGGACTATCACAGCATGGTCAGATATTGAAAGAGAATTCTTGAGTCACTTTTTTGAGGACGATAGCAAGATATCAATCCACTCCCTTATAGCAACCAAGCAAAAGGAAGACGAAACAATCACGAGTTTCACAGAGTGTTTCTGAAAAATATCAGTGTGATGTCCACACGGCATGTCACAAGAGATGTTAGTATAGACTTGCAAGCACAATGATGAGTGCAATACATTGCATATTTATAGCCTCTATATTATCTATTTTTGTATATAAATAATACTACTTGGGTATTTTTAGTGTGTTTTTCAGGTAATCTGATTCATACAAGGAGATAGTATGAAATCAGAGCCGGATTAAGAAATCAAGTGCAGAAAAAAGTTTAAAGAGAGTAAAGCTATAAGATTAACATACGGTAGATACCAAATTCAAATACAGTCCAGATAATCAACAAGACATGATAATCATGTAGAAGAAAGTTTAATCGATTTACTCCAAATAAAGCCGCTAAATGGCGGTGTTTACAGCCATTTAGCGGCCCTAAAGGATCCACACGCTGAAATTTCTTCGGTGGCTTTCTTGTAATTTTTTAGTTTTTCAGTTCAGCTAGAATTAGGATTTAACTTCTGAAGCCTATATATTGGCCGTATCCTTGTATTCAAGGGAGAATTCTGAAATTTTGTACTCGTTTTCTGATTAATAAAGTTAGGGTTTTTTGCTGAAGGGTAACGTCACAACACCGTTCTCCAGAGGTAAGCCATTTCTTTTAATTCTTTATTTGCTTTTTTAATTGCTTTTTAGTATAGATTTATTCGCTTTCTATATTAGATTTAATTTCTTACTAGAATTATGAGTACTAATTAGTTTAGCTCTAGGATGTAAATGAAATTAGGATCCACCATGTAATTGCTTCCTAATATTTTTCTCCTCAAATAAAATAAATAAAAACATGATTTTTTGTAAAAAGATTAAAATAAAAGAACTAGAAGATTAGGACTTTGATAGTTTATATTTGAATTAGATTTCTTGATAGCCTATGCTTAGTTAGGGTTTGGGGTTGTTGATTTTATCTTTTTCATTGAATTATCTAAAGATTTAGTTTGTTTTTATGAAAAGTAGTATTTTTGATGAGTTATGCTTGCACACCACTTGATAGCTCATGCTTAGGACACTTTAAATAAATATTAAACTAAAAGATCACTTTTTTATGAAAGAAGAAGATAATAGAAGTAAATACATGGTTGAAAACTAGTGGATTCTAGATCCTAGGCTAATTAGAACAACCAAACTTCAACCTAGAATGTTTTGTTAATCTGTTAGACTATAGAATAAGTAAGAATTGCAAACCACTTTAGATCTCTGTGGGACGACCTGTTAAGTACTACAATCAACACTGTGCGCTTATAGTAATTTATCATATCAAGTTTTTGGCGTCGTTGCCGGGGATCAACGGTATTTTTCTTACTTTTTCTGATGTTTTACGGGATTAACAATGTGCGTTGAGTGTGCAGAGATAATAAACTGCAGACACGGGAAATTAAACAGGACTTAATAAGCATTGAGAGTGCACTTAAGCAAGAAGAGTCCAAGACTGCCTGCTTTGGCCGCCAATTAGCGGCACAAATCGTCATTTGGCAGCTATTCAAGTATAAAACCCCACGAAACTTTCCTGATATCTGTATTTTGTGTCACTGGGTCTGTAAAAAAATACAAAAAAAATATTTAGAAACAGTAGAAATTACATTTTTATTTGATCATATATATTCCACCGTTTTATCTCTCCATTACACCCCACTTCTTGCATTAGTTTAGGAAATTTACGTATACACTCACAGTCGCTAGTTCATACCACATTAGACCCGTGATCAATTTGATCGACTTGTGAGATTATATTTGCTCATGAGAGCCAAGATGGACCAACCGATCCCGATCCTTCAGGATCGATATTACCCGTTGCGCACATCACTTTCATCATGCATAAAACTTCCACACGCAGTGGGTAATCACTATGAGTTGAAGCCGCAGTACATTAGTATGCTTCCTAAATTCACTGGTTCTGATTCAGAAGATGCATATCTCTTTATCAGTGAATTTCAGGAAGTATGTGTGATGATAAAACTGCAACACTTATCGGAGGACGCAATTAAGCTCCGCTTCATCCCCTTTGAACTTAAGGATAATGCCAAGAAGTGGTTGTACAGTATGCCTACTGATTCAATTACTACTTGGGATGAATTCGTTACGGTGTTTCTTAAGAAGTATTATGCCACGCATAAGACGGCAAGGATACAAAATCAAATCAATCAATTCCGTTAAGTGCCAGGAGAACCCTTCTGGAAATACTTAGAACAGTTTAAAGACCTTTTAGCTCAGTGCCCTCACCATGCGATAGAAAAGTGGCGGTTATGTCAAATCGTGTACGAAGGACTCGATTACACATCCAAAATACTTCTTGAATCCATGTGTCAGGGGGAGTTTATGTGAAAAAACGAGGATGAAGCATGAGACTTTTTTGAGGACCTATCGTGGAAGACTATGCAGTGGGAGAGTCCCACTGAGAAGTTCAGTGCATCAACTTCTGCACATAAGGGTGAGATTCATAGCGTCGACAACTCTATAGCTGCCGAAGCTAAGATGGCAGCCCTTGTGAGGAGAATTGAGACACTGAAGACTCCTAATGCTCTACCAATGGGTCAAGTAAATCAAATTCAAGTTCCCACATGTTTTAATTGTGGAACTCCGAATCATGTTATTGAGGAGTGTCTATTATTAATGAATCCCATGGGTCACACACTTGAGCAGGCTAACGCCTTATATCAACAACCCATGAACAATTCTTATGCTTCTACATACAATCCTGGCTGGAGGAATCATCCAAATCTATCATGGGGTCAAGGGCAATATCAGGGGGCCCCTAACCCTAACATGCAGCCTCCAGCCCCTGGTCAGTTTCCAAGACCAAATGTGGATGCTTATCAATACCTAAACGCTTCAAATTATGGGAACAATCAGAATAGACCACCTGCACAAAACCACTCACATCCATAACAGGGGTCTAATATTGATCAAGAAAAGCGACTTCAGTCACTTGAGAAGCACGTTGAAAATCTTCTCAAGTCTCATTCCAAATTTGACACGCATATGTCCAACCTTGACACACACATGCAAAATCTTATGAAAGTGTCAACTGATTTTATTCAAAGTAAAGGTCAGCAACTGCTCGTGAACTCTCAATCTATAAAAAATATAGACCAACAGGTTGGACAATTAGCAAGTCAGATGAGTGAACGTGACCAGGGTACCTTTCCAAGTCAACCCATAACGAATCCTAATGCCAGTTCCTCAAACTCCAATTAGTTGCATATCTACCAATGCAATGCCATTCACACGCTTAGATCTGGTAAGTAAGTCGACAATAATGTAGCCATGCCTCTTGATCCAACTCCTACTATATCGCAGGCTACACCATCTCTTCCACCCTTTTCTCCACAACCATCTCCATCACCTCCATCACTGTCACATACTCATTTGGAAGAACCTGTTCCTAAACTGAAAGCACCATATCCCAATCGGTTTAGGAAGCCTTCACCACAAGTAGAAAAGATTCTTGAAACATTTCAGCAGGTGAAGGTTAATATTCCACTCCTTGATATTATACAACAGGTTCCTACTTATGCTAAATTCCTCAAGGATTTGTGTATTAAGAAACGAGCAAGAAACGTTCTTGAGAAAGTTTTTCTTGCTGTAAATATATCACATATCCTCTCTAACTCCTTGCCTATCAGGTACAAAAATCCAGGTTCCCCTACAATCTTATGCATCATTGGGAACACTACATTTAATAGGGCATTGCTTGATTTAGGGGCAAGTGTCAACTTACTTCCTTACACTGTTTATCAGCAACTGGAGTTAGGAAAACTTCAACCTACCAAGGTCACATTACAGCTAGCTGATCGTTCGATCAAGAGACCACTTGGTATGGTTGAAGATGTGTTCATTAAGGTCGGCGAGTTTATCTTTTCTGTAGACTTCATTGTCTTAGAAACTGAGCTGATCTCCAATTCACGAAATCAAATTACCGTTATCTTGGATAGACCATTCCTTGCAATATCAAATGCATTAATTGATTGTAAGAGTGGCCTCATGAAGTTATCGTTTGGGAATATGACTGTGGCATTGAACATATTTAATATGGATGAGCACGCAACGAGCTCCCTCATTGAGGTCAACATGATTCACGGTTTGCATTCTCATTTGACCTCTTGCACTGATGATGAACTCTCATTTGAGCAAATGTTCAAAGATGAGCTCATGTTATTCAAAGAATTGGCACATACTGATTCTATGTATGATGATACTTATGCAAGTTTACCATCGAATTATGAGCAAACTTTTGACGATTTTCTTGTAGAGGAGCTCGCATTATTTCGTGAGTTAGAAGAGCCACTACTACGTTCACTTGATCCTTTAGCACTCTTCTTAGCTCATGATATTTCTACATGTATGCCTGTTACTAACGATGATTGGCAAGTTTATAATAATGAATTCTTTAACCCAATTGTTAATGCATACATGTGAACAAAGAAAAAGCGAGGACGGCATAAGAAGCAGACAGGTAATCTCGTGACTTGTAGGAGGTTGATGAGATATAATAATGCACTCACTTCACGTTTAAAACGCACACACTATGAAAGTGGGAAGTGATCGAGAGGTCATAACCGCTCTCCATGCGTTAATAGGGTGGTGATATTGTGATCGTAACTTTTGCGACTCTCATTATTTATATAATATTTGTAAAATAGCTTTCATATTTATTTTACCACACCTGGTTTGTGTATGAGGGCATACACAAGTTTAGGTGTGGGAAGTAGTTTTTAGGAGATTTTTATTTTTTTAGGATTTTATTTTTATTTGTAGGATTTTTTTTTTTAGATTTTTGGATTTCTTTGTTTTACATATTGGGTAGTTTTTAGGGTAACTTGAAAAAAAATTTGAAAAAAAAACTTGTTTTCATCAATAGATTAACCTAATTACAGATAAATGTACAAATTTATATTTGAAATTGGATAGAAGAGTAGATTGGATGATACACTTTAAATTTTATAAAAATAGACTAAAATCTGAAAAATAAATATCGCTAATAGTGGTTTTGAGGCAAATACATCTACCTTTTTTTTCACTTCACAATAAGTTTATTAGGTTAAGGATAAAAATAATAACGATTGACTTCTCTCTCTAAAAAAAAAAGAAAAAAAAAGTGAGAATAAAAAAATGGGGTGAGCCTAATATTAAGGCAATAGCCTCGAGAGTGATAAAATAATGGGGTGCACCTGGTATTAAGGCAATAGCCTCAAGAGTGAAAAAAAGAGTATGATCTGAGTAATCGGGTATTTTGCACCTAAGTAAGCGTAAATATTCGCATGAAAGGTGAAATATTCTAAAAAAAAAAAAAGAAAGAAAATTTAGTATGAGAGAGGAGATGAATCATGAGTTAGAGTTGGAGTCCAAAACCGAAGTAGACTGTTTGACGTGCCCGTAGATCTATAGGAGCCAATAGATTATCTGTTAGCAGGTATTGAAAGATATGACTTAAATTTTTGATTAAAATGATAAGTGTATCTGATATGACGCTCGATTTGAAAATTGATAATCTAAATTCGTTCTTGAGTTTGTATATTAGTGAGATTAATTGATTGAAATATTATGAAAAAAAAATTTCTTTATTTGTATAAAATTTTTACTTTTCTTATTTTTTTGGTTATCCTTATTTTTCTTTTATTTATTCTTTAATCTATTTTCTTCATAAATTTTGTGGGTACATTCACTGTAAACCCTCACTCATCCACTAGGGTGACCTAGGGGTTTAAAGGCTTGTTGCACATGCTAAGTGCAATCGTGATTCCTGCGAAAGTGAGCTAGAATTTTTTTTTTTATTTTTAGGGTTAGGTTTTGCTCGAGAACTAGTAAAAGATAGGTGTGGGGGTGTGATGAGTGCCATACATTGCATATTTATAGCCTCTATATTATCTATTTTTGTATATAAATAATACTACTTGGGTATTTTTAGTATCTTTTTCAGTTAATCCGATTCATACAAGGAGATAGTATGAAATTAGAGCCGGATTAGAAAATCAAGTCCAGAAAAAAGTTTAAAGAGAGTAAAACTACAAGATTAAAATATGGCAGAGACTCAAAGTCAAATACAGTCCAGAAAATCAAATGTGCAAGACATGAGAATCACGTGGAAGAAATTTCAATCGATTTACTCAAAATAAAGCCGCCAAATGGCGGTGTTTTCAGCCATTTAGAGGCCCTAAAGTGGATCCACACGTGAGATTTCTTCAGTGGCTTCTTTGTAATTTTTTAGTTTTTTAATTCAGCTAGATGATTTTCGAAGCCTATATATTGGCCGTATCCTTGTATTCAAAGGGGAATTCTGGAATTTTGTACTTGTTTTCTGATTAATAAAGTTAGGGTTTTTTGCTGAAGGGTGACGGCCACAACACCATTCTCCAGAGATAAGCCATTGCTTTTAATTCTTTATTTGCTTTTTTAATTTCTTTCTATTATAGATTTATTCGCTTTCTAGATTAGATTTAATTGTTTACTAGAATTATGAGTAGCTAATTAGTTTAGCTCTAGGATGTAGATGAAGTTAGGATCCACCATGTAATTGCTTCCTAATATTTTTCTTCTCAAATAAAATAAATAAAGACATGATTTTTCTATAAAAAGATTAAAATAAAAAAACTTGAAGATTAGGACTTTGATAGGTTATACTTGAATTATGTTTTTTGATAGCCTATGGTTAGTTAGGCTTTGGGGTTGTTGATTTTATCTTTTTCATTAAATTATCTAAAGATTTAGTTTGTTTTATGAAAAGTAGTATCTTTGATGAGATATACTTGCACACCACTTGATAGCTCATACTTAGGGCATTTTAAATAAAAATTAAATTAAAAGTTCACCTTTTATGAAAGAAGAAGATAATAGAAATAAATACATGGTTGGAAACTAGTGGATTCTAAATCCTAAGCTAATTAGAACAACCAAACTTCAACCTAGAATCCTTTGTTAATCTGTTAGACTATAGAATAAGTAAGAATTGCAAAATACTTTAGATCTCTGTGGGACGACCTGTTAAGTGTTACAACCGACACTGTGCACTTGCAGTAATTTATCACATCACACAACTTTTAGATGAAGGTGTTTGTAAAGATCGAAGTAGTAGAATCCAGAACCCTTAAGAACCTAATCAAATAGGGAGAGCAGACAAAAGATATAATTTGTCGCGTAGAAAAATAACGCTCTATGAAGAATACTTCCACCAATAGACCGTATCCGTAGTTTTTCCAACATAAGGGAAAGGATGCCATGGTAATAGACACTACATCAGATCGTAAGTCCCAGAATAAAAAGGCAGAAGTTTCCTCAAGCAACGCTCCGAGCAGGTATCAGAAAGACAAAAGTTTCTCCAAGCAATGCTTCGAACAAGCATACTCCTTTAAAAACGAACATATAGCTACAGTGTTTCAGTTTGCTCAATAGGAGATGAATGCTCAAGCTTCCAGAAAACTGAAGTCTGGAAGAGGCAGGAAAGATTGATAATCCCAGATACTGCCCTTATCATCGAAATACTATGCACCCTACTAAAGAATGTTATATATTTATGGACAAAATTCATATGATCTAGTTGAGGCCTGAGTAGGAAAAGGTCTCCGCTAAAATGACAACTATCATGATCAGATCAATCAAATGTCCAGTAAGGATGTCCCTCATACATGCAAGAAAGATGGTGTTAGTCAATTACGAACTGCACAATCTAAAATAAAAAGAACTCTCTCTAGTTTCCACAAAGAAAGAAGATATTATATGGGTGCATCTAGATTTGTTAAAAAATGAGTAGTAGACATCCACAAATGGTCAAAAAAGGACTAAAGGGAAGTTGCAGACTTTCAACACTGTCTCCACGATGTTAACAGACTCGGAAGAAATTTATGACAGTGATAATGAGGCAGACTCCGAGCCCGAACTGGCAGTATATGATGATTTTGAGTATGAAATAAAATCACTTGAATTTGCCTCAATAGTTAGTAAGTAACTGACACCATTGATGAGGCAGGCAAGTGGGTTATTAATGAAACCTTAGATTTTGCTTATATGCCTATTGTTGTTGTTGTTCGACAAGGAAAGTTTATCAATATAGGATAAGTTAAAAAAACGAAGGGAAGACTAAAGAAAATATGGATAGAGATAATACGAAAAGATATAGATTTTAGAGGTTTAAATGAGATATATTACTTGATAGAAATGAATGGAGAATGACTATCAAAGTGATCGATCCGGCGTGATTCTTTTTTTGTTCATGTAGCCTACCCCAAATATTTGGGATGAAAGGCTTAGGTGTTGTTGTTGTTGTTGCCTATTGTTGCTTCAACTTCGTACCTTCTTAAACTACCATAGAGATAAATAAGTTATCTAAGTGTTAGCAACCTTTTACTTGCCAATTTGGCCATTTCTCACGGCACAATCCGAGATACTTGATGCAAAAGGCATCATTTTTGAAGTGCATGCTCGATGGCAAGACCAAAACCCAATAATATTCGAAAAAATAGAGTCATAGCCTAGTCAAAGTCCAATAATGAGAGTGAAGACCAAGTGTCTCTACAATGATGAAAAGAATGGGCTATGTACTTGGTTGAATTTCAATAAAGAGAGGCGAAATCTCTTATAGTCTTTCGTGCCATAAGGAAAGAATCCTGATTACTATTATAAGACTCGCAAAGGTTAGGATATGCTACAACTCCCACATCTTCAAAAAAAGAAATTTGAAGAATCTACCAATTCAGGGGATGGTAATAACACAACAGATTAGGATTCTGATATCAACACAGGTGCACTGTTCTAAGCCCTTGCAGCAAATATGACTTTTGCTAGTCATATTAACGCGAAAAATGTTGAACAATTCTTTCTGCAAAATGGCTCTTGGGCAAATCACTTCGCACTCGTCCAAAGGATATCGGTTAATATTGACAATAACCATACTTCTCCAAATGGGCTAAAATCGTCCCAATGAGAGAAGTCAATAAGATAAATATAGTCAAATTCATCAAATATCATGTGATCTACCATTTCGACGTAATCCGCCGAATCATCCACAACAATGGATCCCAGTATGCTAGTTAAGGTTTCATGTGATTTTACAATAAATTTAGAACCCAGGATGTCACCTCGTTTCCTTATAATCCGACAGTAAATGGTCTGGCCGAAGCCTTCAACAAGACCATCATAAAGTTTTTTCAAAAGTTCGTCTCTTCAAGTCGACACGACTGTGACGAAAAGTTAGGAGAATACTTGTGAGCTTATCGAACCATGGTCCGAACTCTGATAAAAGCTACACAATTCTCCTTGGTGTATGATTGCGAGGTTGACTTGCCACTTGAAATCCAGATTCCTTTATTGTGAGTCATATTAACTATGAGAATGATGACCGAGGAAAAGCATCAGCAACAGCTTCAAAAATTAGAAGAGTTGGGCGAAAAGCACTTAAAAGTGCAACAACTGATTAAATTATATCAAGCACGAATCTCGACGACATTAAATAAGAAAGTCAAACAGAGAACTTTTAAAGAAGGAGATTTGGTCTTACCTATGAAAAGACTAATAATCATAACCCATAAGACAGAAGGCAAATTCAAACACAAATGGGAAGGATCATTCGTGGATGAAACGGTCTATTCAAGTGGAGCTACCATCTAATCAATCAAGACGATGACAGAATAATGATATCTAGTAACGACAAATTTATAAAGAAATATTATATATAGTAGCATCACCCAAAAGGCTACAAAGGCCGAGAGAAGAGAAAATCAAAATCCTTGCTAATATTATCATACTAGGGGTAAGAGTATGAACATCCACAACCCAGAGCCCAGAGGCAATAGGAAGAGGAAATGTTTGGTCTATAATCCAAGCAAAACCTCGATAACTCATTTTGCTGAGAGAAAAAGCATAACTAGCCGAACGCAACTAACGATCGATAAAGGCATGCTAAATCCATTGATAATTAGGGGTTAACTAAAAATTCTATGAACCTATCATGCTAACTTTTTACTTCTGACAGTGAGATTTGAATCATCTCTCTCACATTACTTCACGCGATCTCCGATACGAACCTTTCATGTTAAACTCTTATCTTTTACAGTGAGACTTGAACCATCTCACTCATGCTATATCTGTTCGCAGCAGAAATTTGCTTTCCTTCCATTGAATACAACTTTGATTACAATGAAAGTGAACAAGAAAAAGAACAAACGAGAGGATTTATATTTATCGCTCTCTTTTACAATAAAAATGTGGGATCTCATAGCGATGAAATCTAACTAGTAGTTCTTTTTGACAATCTGACGACGATGATCTTCTCTCTTGAAGATGACGGCGGCCGACTTGATCTTGATCTTCTCTGGTCTTCATGAATTCAAGGCTCTCACGCGTAACTTGAATTCTCTAAGATGCGAAAAAGATGATCGAAAAATATCCCTAGGGCTTCCTCAAAGGGGTATTTATAGCCTTAGGTTAATATGAGAGTTTCTATTTAAATATAATTTGTATTCATCAAGGATTCTAATTAAATATCTTAGTTTTGATTTAAATCTCTTGATTTAGAGTTCTGATCGGACTTAATTTGGGTATTGGATAAGCCCAAATCTTAATCTCAATCAATTTATGATTCTGGTTATCTGCTCACGCGGAGCTAATAAACCAGAACGCAGAGTTATTGATTAGCTCCGCGTTTTACTCATATGCGGAGCTAAAAATAACCAAACGTGGAGCTACAAAGTTAGCTCCGCATTCTGTTATGGAAAATCCCATTTTACTTGGAAATTTTCACTGCCAACAGAGCCCACTCCAAAATTTTCAAAATGGCTTAGAAGTTAGAAAATTTTGAAGTACTTTGGATATTTAAACTGAAAACGTGGAGTTAAAATACCAAGTTATCTTCGCGTTTTGTATACTTGTGCGAAGCTAATAGCTTCGCGTTTCAGTGGGTAACTGCTTAGTAATTGCTTCGATTCTCGCACCGAATACGAAGGGGCGGGTTTTCTCATTTAAATAGAGTCTTTAACTCTTCTTCTTCCTCACTTCATTCGAAGAATTTTCCAAGGATCAGGGCTCAAGAACTCCGGCGATCAAAAACCCTAGCAACCGACCAGTTCTTCTCCCATTTTCGTTCAATTTTCTCCAAAATTTCGAGATCAATGACGCCCAAGAAGATCGCAACTACTTCTCGTGCCTCCTCACCATCGGCGGCCGGCACTAGCAGCGGTGGCAATGGGCGAGGGAGTGGCCGCAGCAGCAAACCAGCCCACGTTGTGCCAATCAGAGGTAAGAACCTCTGGATTTGGACACTTTAGGACATTTCTGGAGTGATTTGGCTCGGTTTTGACCGGCCAATCACTCCTTTACCAGCAAGATCGCTGTTTTCCGGCCGTACGGTTTGGAGAAGAAGAAAGGCCTCTGGCCTTCTTCTACACGAAGCTATCGCGTTATCCTCGCGTTTGAAACGCGGGGCTATTTTGACTAGCTGTCGCGTTTCAACGAGAGGCTATGAATTTTAGCTTCGCGTTTGTAAACGCGAGGCTATGAATTTTAGCTTCGCATTTGTAACCGCGAGGCTATCTCCTTAGCTTCGCGCGGAGTTATTTTTAGTTTCGCGCGGAATTATTTTTAGCTTTGCGTTTTAGTGAAATGCGAGGCTATCTCCTCAGCTCTGTGCGGAGTTATTTTTAGCTCCGCGTTTCTATACTTAGAAGATTTTTCTAGATTTCTCAAATCTTTTTCTAACTCTTGATTTTTCTTTTGCAGTGGGGTATTCGGTGGACGCTCTCCCCCATAGGCACTACTTCGGATTCGCTGGGAGTGCGGATCTGATGGCCCAATTCCGTTTCACCACTGTTTTAGCTGCATACAACCCGGGCCTGAGGGAGTGCAGGGAGAAATTAATCAGGTACCACCCTGCTGCTGCACGGGAGATTATCACCGATGCAGCTTTCGAGGCTACAAACTGAGAAGTGTTGGAGAAGCCCGTTTTTCTCTTTGGAGATGCAATGGGGCATTCAGACTTGATCCTTTTTGAAAAGGAGTGCATGTGGCTCTACCAATCAGGCAACCTGCTGATGTTTCTGCCTAGCATGGAGCACAACTATCCTCTGGTCTATCTTCAAAGGCTAACCATGCACCGTGAATTAGAGTGGGGGCTGAGCCAGGAGTACGACTGCGTCTCTACGGGCAAGTTGGGCGCACATGGGGCTTACTAAGATGGTCCCACAAGATGCATCACTAGGTTGCTTTCGAGAAGAATCACCAAGGAGCACCCAGTAGAAGAGGTTCCAATTCGCGCACGAACTTTCCTAAGTGAGTTCATGGAGCAAGGAGGCCAATACCCAGCCAACGACTTTAGGATGCTTGGCTGGATTTATTCTTCTGACAATATGTGGTGGGCCCGCCTCGTCCAGTATATGATAGACTCTCATGAACCAGTTCTGAAGGAGATTGGCTTATACAGAGCTATCAGAAATGTTCAATTTGGGATTCCCTATAGCTCCTACCATTTCTTCAGTCTCCTAGAGATGTACAACTCCGAAACCAGCACCTTCTTTATACCAGTGGGTGAGCTAGGATTTGCTCTCCACGAGATATTTGAGGTGTTTGGGTTGTCAATAGGCGAAATTCCTTACGAAGAGTACATTCCTACCACTGAAGAGCTAAATATGCTAAAAGCGAGGGACGAGCGCATCTATACCACTTACTGGAAAATGATGTGCCATTACCACATCTGCGCCGACATGGCAGGTGTGCATAACCAGGGTATCGTCACAAGATGTGGGCCGATTATCTTTATGCAAACCTAAACTCCAAAGAGAGTTCAGCAATAGTTTACTGCTATGCTTCTGTTGACGCCAAGGAGATTGATCGCCGTATCGCCAAGACGCGTGTCATATTCTATACTGCTGAATCCAACGAAGGTGGATTCAATCCTAGCACCGTTTTCAAGAGTTTTCACTACCAAGCTTAGTTCCCAGTATTCAATAGAGATCTTATTGTTGGGTTTCTGATGCTCTGGTTGAAAAGGTGAGTCGTGCCCGTCATTGCTAAAAGAGGCAATTGCAATGAATGTGGTGTATCCAGGAGTTCTTCTTGCATACGGCCGACCCTTCAGGCTCCTTCCCGCTATGGTATGCAACCTACAGAGTAGACTACGAGCGCTCTGTAATGGTTTTATTACCACCGACAAAGGGAAAGGGAAAGGAAAAGGCAAGTCGAAGGAGACTCCCAAGGCGAAGACTCCAAACCCCAGAGTAGAGATGCCTTATACCTATTTAATGGCGTGGCTTGTCATGAACGGCCCCTCTTTGATGAGTGCGGCTGATCATCTCTCAGGTGACAAGCCCTTCGTTGTGGAGTTATACGAGCGCTCCTTATGGAAGAGTCATTACATGTCTCAAATCCGGAAGACACTTCGCCAACATCAGAATTACGAGATCTTCCAGTGCTTCCCTGACTTCCCCGGTGGAGAATACAGGTTGAAATTCAAGGATATCTCGGGAACAGACAATTTCACCATCTTATCCTCAGGAGCATTCTGGTGGCTCCTCAATATCCGACCCGGGCACTTGGTGTATCGTCAAGACACCATGTGTTATATTGAACCGTACACCCCGAGCCACTTCGCTAGTCAGTTTGGGTACTCTTAGCTCTATGTGGGTAACCCAAACAAGAAGCTGGCCTACGAGGGGAATTTGTACGAACTTGCCCGCGGCTGGTTCCACTTTGTAGCATGTGAGACCAGGGCTGAATTCGTCTTGCCTCAGAAGTCTCCCGAACTGAGCATGATGCTGAGCTTCTGCACGTGGTACAGTGTCGCCAACGCTGACGTACCCAATTTCTCCATTAACTGGAGTTATTGCAAAGAAATAGAGGCCTTTTACTCTAACCGCAAGGGTGCTAAAAGAGTAAGAGTGAAAAGAATGGACGAATTTCTTGGTGCAGCGGCCGACCCATCAGATGTTGGCGACTCTGATGATGATGACGATGATGGTGATGATGATGACGCTGATTTTGGAGGTGCTCCCCAACCCGTAGTCACTCGTTCACGGAGTCCGACTGTCAAACGCCGCGGAGCCCCGAGAGAAGGGCCTGCCAAAAAGAAGAAGAAGTTGCCCCAGGAGCTCTAGTAGTCCCCCAAGAGGCAGTTGTCCAGTTTGCCATGGACCTGCTGGCCTCAACTCTGTCATCTGGGCCGGCAGAGGAGAATATGCCCGGTGAAGCCCCTAATGCCCCTGATGCTCCTGCTCGCCTATCAACTGAAGATTTTTGTGAGCACGCTGCGACGCAACCGTCAGGTGGCGAGACAGGTGTGCTCTTGGTGACGACGACGGCTCCTCCTTCAAGTCTAACCACAGAACTTGTATCTCCTGGTATGGTTCTCTCAGATTTTATATTCTATCTTCTGTTAATTTTTTCTATATTATATGTAACACTCCTTGTTTGCTTTCTGAGATGTAGGTAGTCAACTCCACTCTCCTATGTACTCAACTACCAGGGCGGAGTCCGAGGAGTTGGTCGACTATTTTGGCACCACCGGCTAAGTGGGTGGTCTGGGTAGTTCGGCGGAGGAGTTTGGCGTGGATTATTTTATGCCAGCTCCTCTCTCTGTTCCTACTTCAGCTCCTTCAATCGATAAACTTGGGAGTGATGATAGGACAGAGGTCGTCATCGCGGCCGCAGCAAGAGAGGCCTCCTTATCTCCAAGTCTGCCATCTCCAACACCAGTGGTCTGCTCCGAGGATACTTTTCCAGTAGTTGTTGGTGTGCCCTCTGCTCCTTAGCCAGCAATATTGACGCCGTCAACGATAATGGCTGTCGAGACACCAGTGACTCCTCCTGCTCCAAGTCATCTGCCAACAGGAGATGAGAAAAATTTGAAGTTCTCGTTCGAAACCACTTCTGCCACAGTAGGAGCTTCGGGTGAAGATTCTCCATCATCTACTCCTACCGGTGGTGCTGCTCGAATGACTTGTACTAGCGATATTTCGCCTCAGGTTCCCAGTTCTGCCAAGTCTTTATTGGCTCTATTGGCCCCTTATGTCATGAATCTGGTACAGGAATGGACTTCTTCTTCCTTGACTCTAACAGAAGCTACTCCTCCCCTGACGACATCTTCCTTAACACTGCCTGCTTTGAATTTAGACACTGCTGATCCTCTTGAGGAGTTCTTCAATCACAGTGTCAACGATTTTATGCGGCTTCTAAGGAGATGTATTGGGATGATCCTGGACGGAAGAGATTTCTTTAATCTTGGACGCCCAATGTTATCCAGTTATCTGGATAATATTGAAAGGATCGGGGGACGTGACCGAGCAGCTCTTTATCGGGCCCGCCTAGAAGCTTTAGAGGAGCAAATAAATACGCTAAACACAGTTCGCCAAGCGAACGTGGAAGCAATCACTGAGATCAAGTTGGCGCAGTTTCAGGCAGAGCTAACAGCTCGTCAAGAGGAGTTGAGGTGACAGGAAGAATGATGGTCGGGGGAGTTGGCGGAGCTACAGGCCGGCCAGGAGTCAATTCTTAGGGGGCTGGAGATGGTGGATTTCGAGATTGAGGAGAGCCAGGCCGCCATCCTAAGAGCCCGAGAAACTATCGCTAAGGCCCAAGCTATTTTAGAAGCTAGCGAGTCTCGGCTAGGGCAATATGACGATGATTTGCGCCGGCAAGCTCAACACTCCGTGGAGGAGACTCGTCGTTGAGTTATTAATGAGACGACAAATAAATTAATGCTTTTGGGAGAGCCTTAACTTCCCTATTTCTTTACCTGCATTTATTTATTCTTTGTAATAAAGAACTCAATCATTCTTTAAATTCTTTATTTTTTTGTAACTTTATTCTTTTAATTTATGAATAAAGATAATTCTTTTGATTCTTTCATCTGTTGGGTACAAAATTTGTGATGTGATAAATTACTGCATGCGCACAGTATCGGTGTAGCGCTGTACAGGTCGTTTCACGGGGGTCTAAAGTGTTTTGCGAGTTCTTACTCTTTCCTTAGTCGAACGGACTAACTATGAGATTTTAGATCGAGAGAAAATTAGTTAAGTTCTAGAGGTTAGTCTAGGATATCGAATCCATTAGAATAATAGCCTAACAATGAATTATCTCTTTCTTCATAACTTTTTAATTATGCACGGTTAAGTAACATAATAAAAAGTTGATCTTTTTAATTTGATTTTAATCGAGTGCCCCTAAGTATGACCTATCAAGTGATGTGCAAACATATACCATCAAAGATAACACTTTTCTTAAAAACAAATCATATCAAGTAGAAAATCTCATAAACAAAGAAAAGAAATAAACTTCAAACCCTAATCTAAGTATAGACTATCAAAAGACCAAACTTAAATATAACCTATCAAAGAATTTAGTTTTACAAATTTACTCAATTCAATTTATTTATAGGAAAATCTCTATTGATAATTCTAAAAATAAACAAAGAGTAAGAATTCCAAACTTCATGTAAGTATAGATTATCAAAATATTAATTAAGTATAATCTATCAAAGAATTATGATTTGTAAACTCTATCTTTTATTTATTTATAGAAAAATCATAACTTTATTTCTTTCTAGGAAGAAGATGAGATAAATCCATGTTAGGTCTATTAAATTAACTTCATCTATATTCTAGGGCTAAAGAAAATTAGCTACTCATATTTCTAGTAAGCAATTAAATCTATTTTTATTTATGAAAACATGTAAATCTAATCTAGAAAGCAATAAAACCTATACTAGAAAGCAATTAACTCTATCTAAAAAGCAAATAAATATTAGAAAGCAATGGCTTACCTCTGGAGCACGGTATTGTGGCCGCCACCCCTTCAGCAAAACCCTAATTTTATTAAATTAAAACGAGTACAAAACTTCAGGATTCTCTTAGGATAAGTCAATATACAGGCTTCAAAAAATAAACCCTAATTCTAACAGAACTGAAAAACTATGAAATTACATTGAAACCACGGGAAAAAGCTCGGCGCATGGGACCCATAATTGGCCGCTAAATGGCGGTAAAAACCGCTAACTAGCGGCTAAAGTATGCCAAAAAATCATGAAACATTTTCCTTGTGAACACCTTGTCTTTTATATTTAATATTCCTGACTGTTTCGACTTTGGGTCTCGGTAGAATCGTAGTCTCGTAGTTTTGCTCACTTTAGAAACTTTTTTGGCTTGATTCCTACTCCAAATTTGATTTCATGCCATCTCCTTGTACGAATCGGATTACCTGGAAAAGACACTAAAAATACCCGAGTAGTATTTATTTATATACAAAAATAGATAAAATATGAGAGTAAAAAATACAATATATGATATTCATCATACCCCCACACCTATTTTTTGCTAGTTCTCGAGCAAAACCTAAATCTAAAAAGAAAAATAAAAATTCTAACTCACTTTCGTAGGAATCGCGATTACACTTAGCACGTGCAATAAGTCTTTAAACCCCTAGCTTACCCTAGTGGACGAGTTATATCTCGTGAGGGTTTTCAGTGAATATACCCACGAAATTCAAGAAGAAAATAGATTAAGAAATAAAGAAAAGAAAAATAAGGATAACCGAAAATCAAGAAAAATATAAATTTTATACAAAGGAAAGAAAAAATCTTTTTTTATGATATTTTCATCAATTAATCTCACTAATATACAAATTCAAGAACGCGTTTAGATTATCAATTTTCAAATCGAGCGTCATATCAGATACACTTATCATTTTAATCAAAAATTTAAATCCCATCTTTCAATTCCCACTAACAGATAATCTATTGGCTCCTATACATCTACGTGCACGTGTGATAGTCTACTTTGGTTTTGGACTCCAACTCTAACTCATGATTCATCTCTTCTCTCATAACAAATTTTTTCTTTTTTTTCTTTTTTTTTAATTTTTTTAAAGAATATTTTACCTTTTATGCGAATATTCACGCTTGCTTAGGCGCAACATACCCGATTACTCGGTTCATACTCTTTTCTATTTTTTAGAATATTTCACCTTTCATGCGAATATTCACGCTTACTTAGGCGCAAAGTATCTGATTACTCAGATCATACTCTGTTTTTCACTCTTGAGGCTATTGCTTTAATACCAGGCGCACCCCATTATTTTATCACTCTCGAGACTATTGCCTTAGGCTCACCCCATTATTTAGTTCTCACTTTTTTTTTGTTTAGAGAGGGAAGACTTACTCAATCATTATCATCATTGTCCTTAACCTAATAAACTATTGTGAAGTAAAAAAATAGATGTATACTTGCCTCAAAACTACTATTATTGGTATTTATTTTTCAGATTTTAATCTTTTTCATAAAATTCAAAGTGTATCATCCAATCTACTCTCCTATCCAATTTCAAATCTAAATTTGTTCTTTTATCTGTAATTAGTTTATCTATTGATGAAAATATATAATTTTTTTTAATTTTTTTAGTTTTTTTGTTAATTACCCTAAAAACTACCCAAAGTGTAAAATAAAGAAACCTAAAAATAAAAAAATAAAATCCTAAAAAATAAAAATAAAATCCTAAAAATCCTAAAAAAAATAAAAATCTCCTAATCCACTCCTCACACCTAAACTTGTGTATGACCTCATGTACAAACAAAGGGTGGTAAAATAAATAAGAAAACTATTACACAAATACAAATAATGAGAGTCGTAAAAAATTACGATCTCAATATCCTCACCCTATTAATGCATGTAAAGCGGTTACGACCTCTCGATCGCTTCCCACTTTCATAGTGTGTGCGTTTTAATCGTGAAGTGGGTGCATTATTATATCTCATCATCCTCCTACAAGTCACGAGATTATCTGTCTGCTTCTTATGTCATCATCGCTTTTTCTTTATCCACATATAAGCATTAACAATTGGGTTAAAGAATTCTTTATTATAAACCTGCCAATCATCGTTAGTAACAAGCATATATGTGAAATATCATGAGGTGAGAAGAGTGCTATATGATCAAGTGAACGTCATGGTGTCTCTTCTAACTCATGAAGAAATACGAGCTCCTCTACAAATAAATCCTCAAAAGTTTGCTCATAAACTAATGGCACATTTTCACAAGTATTATCATATATAAAATTAGTATGTGCCAATTCTTCTAATAGTATGAGCTCATCTTTGAATATTTGCTCAAATGAGGGTTCATTATCAGTGCAAGAAGTCGAATGAGAGTGCAAATAGTAAATCATGTTGACCTCAATGAGGGAGCTCGTTGCGTGCTCATCCATATTAAATATGTTTAATGCCACAGTCATATTCCCAAACGATAACTTCATGAGGCCACTCCTACAATCAATTAATGTATTTGATGTTGCAAAGAATGGTCTACTCAAGATAACAGAAATTTGATTATGTGGATTGGAGATCGGCTCAGTTTCTAAGACAATAAAGTCTACAGGAAAGATAAACTCGCCGATCTTAATAAGCACATCTTCAACCATACCATTTGGTCTCTTAATTGAACGATCAGCTAGTTATAATGTGACATTGGTAGGTTGAAATTTTTCTAACCCCAGTTGCTGATAAACAGTGTAAGGAAGCAAATTGACACTTGCCCCTAAATCAAGCAACGCCCTATCAAATGTAGTGTTCCCAATGGTGCATGAGATTGTAGGGGAACCTGGATCTTTGTACTTGATAGGCAAGGAGTTAGAGAGGATATGTGATATATTTGCAGTAAGAAAACCTTTCTCAGGAATATTTTTGCTTGTTTCTTAGTGCACAAATCCTTGAGGAACTTAGCATAAGTAGGAACCTGTTGTATAATTTCAAGGAGTGGAATATTAACCTTCACCTGCTGAAATATTTCAAGAATCTTTTCTACTTGCGGTGAAAGCTTCCTAAACCGATTTAGATATGGTGCTTTCGGCTCAGGAACAGGTTCTTCCAATTGAGTACGTGATGGTGATGGAGGTGATGGAGATGGCTGTGGAGAAAGGGGTGGAAGAGGTGATGTAGCATGCGAGATAGTAGGAGTGGGATCATGGGGCATGGCTATATTATTGTCCACTTGCTTGCCAGATCTAAGCGTGTGAATGGCATTGCATTGGTGGACATGCGAGTGATTGAAGTTTGAGGAACTGGCATTAGAGTTCGTTATGGGTTGACTTGGAAAGGTACCCTGGCTACGTTCACTCATCTGACTCACTAATTGTCTAACCTGCTGCTCTATATTCTTTATAGATTGAGAGTTCACGAGCAGTTGCTGACCTGTATTTTGAATAAAGTCAGTTGACACTTTCATAAGATTTTGCATGTGTGTGTCAAGGTTGGACATATGCGTGTCAAACTTGGAATGAGACTTGAGAAGATTTTCAACGTGCTTCTCAAGTGATTGAAGTCGCTTTTCTTGTTCATTATTAGACCCCTATTGTGAATATGAGTGGTTTTGCACAGGTGGTCTATTCTAGTTGTTCCCATGATTTGAAGCGTTTTGGTGTTAATAAGCACCCACATTTGGTCTTGGGAACTGACCATTGGCTGAAGGTTGCATATTAGGGTTATGGGCCCCCTGATATTGCCCTTGACCCCATGATAGATTTTGATGGTTCTTCTAGCCAGGATTGTATGTAGGAGCGTAAGGATTGTTCATGGGTTGTTACAAGGCATTAGCCTGCTCAAGTGTGGGACCCATGGAATTCATTAATAATGGACACTCCTCCATAACATGATTTGGAGTTCTGCAATTAAAGCATGTGGGTCCTTGAATTTGATTTATCTGACTCACCGGTGGAGCACTAGGAATCTCCAATGCCTCAATTCTTCTCATAAAGGCTGCAATCTTAGCTTCGGCAGTTATAGAGATGTCGATGCTATGGAACCCACCCTTATGCGTAGAAATTAATGCACTGAGCTTCTCAGTGGGACTCTCCCACTGCATAGTCTTCCACGATAGGTCCTCAAGAAAGTCCCATACTTTATCCTCATTCTTTCTCATGAGCTCCCCCTGACACATGGACTCAAGAAGAGTTTTGGATGTGTAATCGAGTTCTTCATACACGTTTGACACAACCGCCACTATTTTATCGCATGATGTGGGCACTGAGCTAATAAGTCCTTAAACTGTTCCAAATATTTCCAGAAGGATTCTCCCGGTACTTGGCGGAATTGATTAATTTGATTTCGTATCCTTGCCGTCTTATGCGTGGATAATACTTCTTAAGAAACACCATAACGAATTCATCCAAAGTAGTGATTGAATCAGTAGGCATACTGTACAACCACTTCTTGGCATTATCCTTAAGTGCAAACGGGATGAAGTGGAGCTTAATTGCATCCTCCGATAAGTGCTGCAGTTTTATTATTACGCATACTTCCTGAAATTCACTGATAAAGAGATTGCATCTTCTGAATCAGAACCAGTGAATTTAGGAAGCATACTAATGTACTGCGGTTTCAACTCATAGTGATTACCCGCTGTGTGTGGAAGTTTTATGCATGATGGAAGAGATGTGCGCAACGGGTAACATCGATCGATAAGGATCGGGATCGGTTGGTCCATCTTGGCTCCCATGAGCAAATCTGATCTCACTAGTCGACCAAGTTGATCACGGGTCCAATGTGGCATGAACCAACGACCTTGAGTGTATGCGTGAATTTCCTAAACTAATGCAAGAAGTGGGTTGTGGTGGAGAGAGAGAGAGAAAAAAAATGGTGGAATAGATATGATCAAATAAAAATGTGATTATTACTGTTCCTAATTTTTTTTTTATTTTTTTTAGAACCAGAAACACAAAATACAGTACTGGAGAAAAGAAGAAATCAGAATTCACCAAGATAACCGCCAATTGGCGGCTTTTACCGCTGAATAGTGGCCAAAGTAGAGGATTTAACTCTCTACTTTCGGCTGATTAGTTCAGAGATTCTTTTTATTCATTTTGTCTTCTTGTATCTGCAATTTATTGTCCCTGCACACTCAACACACACTGTTAACCCGTAAAATGTCAGAAAAAGCAAGAAAAACACCGTCGATTCCTGGCAACGGTGCCAAAAACTTGATGTGATAAATTACTGCAATCGCACAGTATCGATGTAGTGTTGTACAGGTCGTCCCACAGGGATCTAAGGTATTTTGCGAATTCTTACTCTTTCCTTAGTCTAACGGACTAACTATGAGATTTTAGATCGAGAGAAAATTAGTTAAGTTCTAGAGGTTAGTCTAGGATCTTGAATCCATTAGAATAATAGCCTAACAATGAATTATCTCTTTCTTCCTAACTTTTTAATTATGCACGGTTAACATAATAAAAAGTTGATCTTTTTAATTTGATTTTAATCAAGTGCCCCTAAGTATGACTTATCAAGTGATGTGTAAGTATAGACCATCAAAAATAACACTTTTCTTAAAAACAAATCATATCAAGTAGAAAATCTCATAAATAAAAGAAAAGAAATAAACTTCAAACCCTAATCTAAGCATAGGCTATCAAAAGACTGAGCTTAAATATAATCTATCAAAGAATTTTGATTTGCAAGTTTACTCAATTCAATTTATTTATAGTAAAATCTCTATTGATAATTCTAAAAATATACAAAGAGTAAGAATTCCTAACTTCATCTAAGTATAAATTATCAAAATATTAATTAAGCATAATCTATCAAAGAATTATAATATATAAACTCTATTTTTTATTTATTTATAGAAAAATCATAACTTTATTTCTTTCTAGGAAGAAGATGAGATAAATCCATATTAGGTCTATTAAACTAACTTCATCTACATCCTAGGGCTAAAGAAAATTAGTTACTCATATTTCTAGTAAGCAATTAAATCTATTTTTATTTATGAAGCAAATAAATCTAATCTAGAAAGCAATAAAATATATACTAGAAAGCAATTAATTCTATCTAAAAAGCAAATAAATATTAGAAAGCAATGGGTTACCTCTGGAGCACGGTATTGTGGCCGCCACCCCTTCAGTAAAACCCTAATTTTATTAAATTAAAACGAGTACAAAACTTCAGGATTCTCTTAGAATACAAGGATAGGCCAATATATAGGCTTCGAAAATCAAAACCTAATTCTAACAGAACTGAAAAACTACAAAATTACATCGCAGCCACGGGAAAAATCTCGGTGCATCGGGCCCATAATTGGCAGCTAAATGGCGGTAGAAACTGCTAAATAGCGGCTTAATTACGCCAAAAAATCATGAAACGTTTTTCTCGTGAACGTCGTGTCTTGTATATTTAATATTCCTGACTGTATTCGACTTTGGATCTCTGTAGCATCATAGTCTCGTAGTTTTGCTCACTTTAGAAACTTTTCTGGCTTGATTTCCTACTCCAACTTTGATTTCATGTCATATCCTTGTATGAATCGGATTACCTGAAAAAGATACTAAAAATACCCGATTAGTATTTATTTATATACAAAAATAGATAAAGTATGAGAGGAAAAAAATACAGTATATGATATTCATCAATTTGCTTGTACAACAAATAACTTGTCATTTTGTTTAAACAATGCAAGGCTCATCTGCGTAACTTAGATCGTTGAAACCAACAAGGTCAAAATTATTGACCCCAGCAAACCTCTTTTAAACTGAGCTAAATGACGGTTTGGTGAGAGTGTTTAACTACTTATACCAAGTTGATTGGGTCAGGATCGGTAACTTAGACAGAGGTGCTTAATTGCACATGCCTTAGTTTGATGGAGGTAGTTCGAGGCTCTTATGAGTAATTTGAACTTGCACATGCCAAAATGATCGGGTCATAATCATCAGATTTTGATAGAGGCACCTAATTTCACATGCCTAATCCAAGTGCTCATATGCGTAACTTGAACAAGTGGATGGTTATACTTGTAGGGATATGAACCAGATGTGATAGTCACCCTATCACCATTCTGGTTCATTAGGCATAGTATTTCTTTAAAAATTTGCTGTTGATCGGCATCATCATTCTATCACCATTCTGATTCATTAAGCGATAGGCTCTACTAGAGTATATCGTCTCCACGATGAACGGTCCTTCCCACTTGGGTTCAAATTTACTCTTAGTCTTGTGGGTTAGAATCATTGGCCTTTTAATAGCCAGAACCAAGTCTTCTTATTTAAAGGTCCTTGGTTTAACGTTCTTATTGAACGCTTGCAAGATTTGGGCTTGATACAACTCAATTTGTTGTTGAGCCCGGAGACGTTTTTCATTCAACGCTTCTAATTCTCGCAATCTCTGTTGATGGCGTTCTTCTGTCGTCATCTTTGTGGCTAGGGCCACTCTTAATGATGGTATCTGGACTTAAAGGAGCAAGACGGCCTCACTTCCATAAACTAAGGAGAACGGGGTAGTTTTTGTTGTTGTGCGAATGGTGGTGCGATAAGCCCACAAACACTCTCTTAGCTTTTCATCCCAGTCTCGTTTGTTGGAGGAGACGAACTTCCAAAGACGTTTAATAATAGTTTTACTAAAGGCTTCAGCCAATCCATTTGCCACAGGGTTATATGGCATTGAAGCAACATCTTTGATCTTGAACTTATCACAGAATCTTGAGAATCCCTGACTGATGAACTGCGGTCAATTATTGTAAATGATTCTTCGGGGGACGCCAAAACGGTAAATGACATGATGCTTAATGAATTTAATCACATCCGTCGTTTTTACCTCTCTCATGGGCACGGCTTCGACCCATCTTGAAAAATAATCGGTTATTGCGAGAATAAACCGATGTCCTCTGCATGACGAGGGAGTTATTGGCTCCATAATATCTATTCTCCATGCTTCAAATGGCCAACTAGCAACGGTACTGTGCAAGTATTATGGGGGTTGATGAATGAAATTAGTGTGTACTTGACATTCATGGCACCGTTTAACATATGCCATTGCATCTGTAATCATCTTCGGCCAGTAGTATCCTAACCTTCTTATGCGGTCTCCGAGTTTTGGACCGGGCTAATGAGCTCCACATACTCCATTTTTTGTTTCTCTCAGCACTTCATCTGCTTTTGCCTTTGATATGCAGCGTAGTAGAAAACCATCACTTGACTTTCTGTATAAAGTTTGAAGTGTATGAGCATAATAAAATTTTTGAGCCTTCCTCTTTATTGAGGCGGCTTCCTTCGGATCCTCTGGCAATATCCCATATAAGGCATAATCCACAAACGGGAATCGCCAATCACGGGGTTCCAGAGTTAAGTTTGTCCGGCACACTTCCCTGGTTTGGAAAACCGTATCCAGATGGAGAAGTTCTCTGCTACCAATAGTGATGCTTTTAGTTTCACCCGGCGGGATTGCCAATGTTGCAGCTAGTGCAGTAAGAGCATTCGCATAGACGTTCTAGTTCCGAGATATGTGATAGATATAAATTTGTTCAAAATATTCTGCCAGCTCGATGGCTAGTTATGATAGGGGATGAGGGCTTCATATTTGACTTCATACTCATCCGTCATCTGGTTGACGATGAGCGTAGAGTCTCCATATGCCTCTAGATAGTTCACACCATATTGCAGAGCCATTTTTAAACCAATAATGAGCGCGTTGTATTCCGCCACATTGTTCATACATGGCTCTGTTAATGAGTAACCATTTGGAAGTATGTGTTTGATGAGTATCATGTATTGTATTTTTCCTCCCATATTTTATCTACTTTATATATAAATAAATGCTGCTCGGGTATTTTTAGTGTCATTTTCAGGTAATCCAATTCGTACAAGGAGATGGCATGAAATTAGAGTTGGAGTCAGAAATCAGAGTCCGAAAAGTTTCTAAAGTGAGCAAAACTACGAGACTACGATGCTGCAGAGACTCAAAATCAAATACAGTCAAGAAAATTAAACGAACAAGACAAGATGTTCACGAGGAAAATTTTTCATAATAATTTGACGCTAATTAGCGGTTTTAGCCACCATTTGGCGGTCAAATGGTGGATAGACACGTGGAATTTTCTCCCGCGGCTTCGTTATAATCTTGTAGTTTTATAATTGTATTAGAATTGGGTTTGGATTTCCAAAACCTATATATTGGTCATATCCTTATATTCTAGGGTTTTATGCAGTAGTTAATGTAGATTAGGATTTATTTTGAACTCGTCTTTCATTAATAAAATCAGGGTTTTACTGAAGGGGTGGTGGCCACAATACAGTGCTCCAGAGGTAAGCTCTTGCTTTCTAATTTTTATTTGCTTTTTAAATAGATTTAATTGCTTTCTAGTATAAATTTATTTGCTTTCTACATTAGATTTTATTACTTTCTAGAGTCATGTGTAGCTAATTAGTTTAGCTCTAGGATGTAGATGAAGTTAGGATCCACCATATAATTACTTTCTAATATTTTTCTTCTTAAATAAAATAATAAAGACATAATTTTTCTATAAAAAAGATTAAAATACAAGAACTCAAAATTAGAATTTTGATAGGTTATACTTGAATTAGGTTTCATGATAGCCTATGCTTAGTTAGGGTTTGGGGTTGTTGATTTTATTTTTTCATTGAATTATCTAAAAATTTAGTTTGTTTTTATGAAAAGTAATATCTTTGATGAGTTATACTTGCACACCACTTGATAGCTCATACTTAGGGCTCTTTAAATAAAGATTAAATTAAAAAAATTAAATTTTTATGAGAGAAGAAGATTATAGAAGTAAGAACATGGTTGGAAACTAGTGGATTCTAGATTCTACGCTAATTAGAACAACCAAATTTCAACCTAAAATTCTTTATTAATCCGTAAGAATATAGAATTAGTAAGAATCGCAAAACATCTTAGATCCCTGTGGGATGACCTATATAGCGCTACAACCGATACTGTGCGCTTGAAGTAATTTATCACATCAAGTTTTTGGCGCCGTTGTCGGGGATCGACGATATTTTTCTTGCTTTTTCTAACGTTTTACGGGATTAACAGTGTGTGTTGAGTGTGCAGGGACTAAAAAGTACAGATAAAGGAAAAGAAACAGGACGAGCTAAGCGTGTTGAGTTCACGACAAAAAGAAGAGAACCAAATTCTCTCTATTGGCCGCTAATTAGCGGCATATACCACTATTTGGCAGTAGTTAAGGTACGAAACGCCACAAAATTTTCCTGATATCTGTATTTCCTGTCTCTGGTTCGGTAAAAAAAATTATTTTTTATTTTAGTTTCTTTTCCATCTCTCTCCCTCTCCACCTTTTCCAAAATTTTTTTTTTTAAATGTTTCAAAATCAAATTGGTTGCTATCATTGTCATAATCCATATCATAATTATTATTAGTGTCTATGGATAGGAAGTTAGTAAAGATTAGGTCATAATCAAATTTACAACACGTATAATGAACCTACGAGCGCTTCTTATACACAAAATTATAATTATGAATGGATGAATAATTCAAATTTTTCATATAATCAAGAGCCATACCAAGAGAGTTCTCCATCTGATCCTTTCTTTATGGGCTATTCATTTTCATGTTCTATTTTTAATCATGAACAAGATATTCAATTGAACATGTTAGATGAAAGATTAAAAAGATTAGAAGCGAGATATGCATGTCATGAGAATCTACCTCCAACCACTTCATATCTGTCATCAAATATGTACATGGATCCATCATATCATTCTTCAAATTTCACTCATGATCTCGAGATGCAATTATTTGAGAAAAATAAGGAAAATTATGATCATGAGTCTGAGGAACGAAGACGTAGAATTGAGTAAGGTATAGAAGGTTTGCTAAAATCATCCTCTTAAAATTCATCCTCTAAAACTGCAGCTTGTATGGAAGATCTTCTCAAAGCGATTTTTCAAGCTAAACTTTTTAGAGATCAACCATCTAATAGTTTGAACATATCTAATTCCAACGAGCAATCACTCCAGTCATCTTCTGAAATAGATATGATTCAAAATGATTTAAATAGTTTTGTGCATGATGAGTCTATAATTCAATATTGTGATCAACCTATTCTAGACCATTGTGAAAATAATTATGATGAAACTGGTGATAAAGAAAATATTTTGCTTGATGATTTATCTCATGGTGAGCTTGCTAGTGACACATTATCATTTGATTCTTTTGATGAAAATTGTGAAGAAATTTGTGAAAAATAAATTTTATCCCTTCATAATAACTTGACTAATGATAAGTCCACTAGTATATCATTTTCTTTTGAGAATGTTGATGACAGATTTGAAGAAAATTTGCATGACAAGCCTATAATACTTGAAGATTGGAAGGAACTACAAAAAGAAGAGATTATGGTACCTAATGATCTGAAAGGGCGATCCAAAAATGAGCTCATGATTCTGCTTCATCAAAGTGAGTATGTTATTACACAAGTTGATAAAACAAAAATACTTACTAATATGAAAGATACTCGTGGATGGAATATGAACGATGGTAAAGGTACGCTTTCCAACCTCAAAATTTTACTATTGAATAAAAGAAAAAAGACTAGAAATAAATTAAGAAAAATAAAAAATAAGATGGAGAGACTAAATGCAAAACTGACAAAAAGGCTAAGTTCATCCATATCAAAACGTAAAAGAACACATTATGAGAGTGGAAAGTGATCAAGAGGTCATAGCCGTTTGAATTTTATAATTAGTGTATAATATTTGTATAACAGTTTTCTTTTTTTTATTTTACCACCCTTGGTTTGTATATGAGGACATACACAAGTTTATGTGTGGGGGAGTATATTAGGAGATTTTTATTTATTAGGATTTTAAGGATTTTATTTTTATTTTTAGGATTTTTTTTAAGATTTTTGGATTTCTTTATTTTACACTTTTTGTAGGTTTTAGGATAACTAAGTGGGAAAAAAATAATTAAAAAAACTGAAAAAATTGAAAAAATAATTTATGTATTTTCATTAATAGATCAACCTAATTACAGATAAAGAAACAAGTTCAGATTTAAAATTGAATAGGAGAGTGATTGGATGATACACTTTGAATTTTATGAAAAAAATCAAAATCTGAAAAATAAATACTGCTTATAGTAGTTTTGAGGCAAGTAGACATCTATTTTTTACTTCACAATAGGTTATTAGGTTAAGAACAAAAATGATAACGATTGAGTAAGTTTTCCTTCTCTAAACAAAAACAAAGAAAAAAAGTGAGAATAAAATAATGGGGTGAGTCTGGTATTAAGGCAATAGGCTCGAGAGTGATAAAATAATGGGGTGCGCCTGGTATTAAGGCAATAGCCTCAAGAGTGAAAAAAAAGAGTATGATCTAATTAATCGGGTATTTTGTACCTAAGTAAGTGTAAATATTCGCATGAAAGGTGAAATATTCTAAAAAAGGAAAAGAAAAAGAAAAGAGTATGAACCGAGTAATCGGGTATGTTGCGCCTAAGCAATCGTGAATATTCGCATGAAAGATGAAATATTCTTAAAAAAAGAAAAATAACAGAAAAAAAGAAAAAATTGTTATGAGAGAGGAGATGAATCATGAGTTAGAGTTTGAGTCCGAGGCCGAAATAAACTATCACACGTGCACGTAGTTGTATAGGAGCCAATGAATTATCTGCTAGTCGGTATTGAAAGATAGGATTTAAATTTTTGATTAAAATGATAAGTGTATCTGATATGACGCTAGATTTGAAAATTGATAATCTAAATGCGTTCTTGAGTTTGTATATTAGTGAGATTAATTGATGAAAATATCATAAAAAAAAAATTTCTTTCCTTTGTATAAAATTCCTATTTTTCTTGATTTTCGGTTATCCTTATTTTTCTTTTCTTTATTCCTTAATCTATTTTCTTCTTGAATTTTGTGGGTATATTCACTGCAAACTCTCACGAGACACAACTCGTCCACTAGGGCAACCTAGGGGTATAAAGACTTGTTGCACGTGCTAAGTGCAATCGCAATTCCTGCGAAAGTGAGTTAGGATTTTTATTTTTCTTTTTAGAATTAGGTTTTGCTCGAGGACTAGCAAAAGATAGGTATGGAGGTGTGATGAGTATCATATATTGTATTTTTCCTCCCATATTTTATCTACTTTGTATATAAATAAATGCTACTCGGGTATTTGTAGTGTCGTTTTCAGGTAATCCAATTCTGTACAAGGAGATGGCATGAAATCAGAGTTGGAGTCGGAAATCAGAATCCGAAAAGTTTCTAAAGTGAGCAAAACTACGAGACTACGATGCTGCAGAGACTCAAAGTCAAATACAGTCAAGAAAATTAAACGAACAAGACAAGATGTTCACGAGAAAAATTTTTCATAATAATTTGGCTTAGTTGAGCTGCTAATTAGCGGTTTTAGCCGCCATTTGGCAGTCAAATGGTGGATGGACACATGGAATTTTCTCCCACGGCTTTGTTATAATCTTGTAGTTTCATAATTGTATTAGAATTGGGTTTGGATTTTCGAAGCCTATATATTGGTCGTATCCTTGCATTCTAGGGTTTTATGCAGTAGTTAATGTAGATTAGGATTTATTTTCTACTCGTCTTTCATTAATAAAATCAGAGTTTTGCTGAAGGGGTGGCGGCCACAATACCGTGCTCCAGAGGTAAGCCATTGCTTTCTAATCTTTATTTGCTTTTTAGATAGATTTAATTGCTTTCTAGTATATATTTATTTGCTTTCTACATTAGATTTTATTACTTTCTAGAGCCATGTGTAGCTAATTAGTTTAGCTCTAGGATGTAGATGAAGTTAGGATCCACCATGTAATTGATTTCTAATATTTTTCTTCTTAAATAAAATAATAAAGATATAATTTTTCTATAAAAAAGATTAAAATATAAGAACTCGAAGATTAGGACTTTGATAGGCTATACTTGAATTAGGTTTCTTGATACCCTATGCTTAATTAGGGTTTGGGGTTGTTGATTTTATTTTTTCATTGAATTATCTAAATATTTAGTTTATTTTTAAGAAAAGTAGTATCTTTGATGATTTATACTTGCACACCACTTGATAGCTCATACTTAGGGCTCTTTAAATAAAGATTAAACTAAAAAAATCAAATTTTTATGAGAGTAGAAGATAATAGAAATAAGAACATGTTTAGAAATTAGTGGATTCTAAATCCTAGGCTAATTAGAACAACTAAACTTCAACCTAAAATTCTTTGTTAATCCGTTATTATAGAATTAGTAAGAATCACAAAACATCTTAGATCCCTGTGGGACGACCTGTATAACGCTACAACCGACACTATGCACTTGCAGTAATTTATCACATCAGTGTTTATGTGGGGATATCAGTACAACCCCCACTCCGGCAGCAGACCATCTGGCAGTATCATCAAAGAACATCTGTCATGGTTGTTCTTTGCTAGTTGTGTTGACTTCTGACGTCTGTTTAGAGTTAGACCAAATTGGATGGTCTGCTAGAAAATCGGCGATCGCTTGTCCCTTCATGGCTTTTTGAGGAACAAAGTGTATATCATATGGCGATAACAATAATACCCATTTCGCCAATCGGCTGTTTAAGGACCCTGGTTTTGTTATCAGGATTTTCAAGGGATTAACCCGTGATATGACATGAATTGTTTGCCCTGAAAGATAGTGTCGTATTTTCTGAACAGCGAACACTAGGGCTAAACATTCATTTTCAGTCGGAGTATACTGATGCTCGGCCCCGATCATTGTTTGGTTTAAGTAATAAAGGGCATGTTCATGACCATGCTCATTATGTTGAACAAGTAATGCTCCTAACGCATTATCCATAGCCCTTACATATATGAGGAACGGTTACTCAGGGATAGGTGCCATGAGGACGAGAGGCTTGGTAAGGTATTCTTTGAGATCGTCAAACGCCTGTTGGCATGCCTCATCCGATACGAAGGAAACCTCCTTTTTCATGAGTCTGGAAAATAGCTGGCATCGTCCTAATAGGTTAGAGATAAAGCACCAGATATAGGCCAGTTTTTCTTGTAACCCCCTTAATTCTTTAAGATTGCGGGGAGACGGCATCTCGTTGATCGCTTTTACTTTTTCATGATCAAGGAAAATTCCTTCTGAGGTAACTATGAACCCAAGAAATTTCCCGCTGGACACCCCCATGAAAGACTTGGTAGGGTTTATCTTCAAGTGATGTTTTCGCATAAGACCGAAGGCTGTTCTTAGGTCATGAAGATGATCTTCTTTGTTCTTACTTTTGACCGCCAAGTCATCCACATAACAATCTACCGTTTTACGTAGATGTTCTTTAAATATAATGCTCATTACAAGTTGGTAGGTGGCACCAGCGTTCTTTAGCCCAAAGGGCATTACTGTGTAATAGTATACCCCAGCAGTGTTCTGAAGGCCATGTGCTTTTCATCATTTGGTTTTATTTTTATCTGATTGTAGCCTGAGAAGCCATCCATAAAGGACATCTTCTCGTAATCGCAGGTGTTATCAATCATTACATCGGTAATTGGGAGTGGGAATTCATCCTTGGGGCATATCGCGTTTAGATCCTGAAAATCGATGCATATCCGGATCTTACCATTTTTCTTACGAACTGGCACTATATTAGCCACCCAATTAGGATGTTGCTCTTCACGGATAAATCCTAATTTTATAAGCTTATTAACCTCAGCGACTATCGCCTCTATCAATTCCGGTCGAAAACGCCTCTGCTGTTGCTTAACTGGCTTGGCGTCTTCCTTAATATTTAACCGGTACGTGGCGATTTGAGGGTCAAGCCCGAGCATATGTTCATAGCTCCACGTGAACACATCTATATACTCCTTGATAAGGAATATAAGTTCCTCCTTTTCCAGGGGAGTCAGTGTGTCGCTTATGAGAATGGGCTTCAGGTTCTCTTCTATTCCCATAATAACTTGTACTAGCTTATCTTCCGTAGGCGGGTCACGCTGTTCAAAGCGGACATCCCAAAGGGTATCCTTGTACTTAGCTGAGGAATCATCATGAACATCGATCAGTTCCTCATCACTTTCAGGTGCGGCTGAAACTATAGTTGCTGTTAAAGATCGAAACCAGGCACCAGTACTTAGATCTGAATCATGGTTGAACGGATGTAAGTCCTCGTTAGCCGAAGAGCTTTCTTCATATTTGTGTGGTGATGAGGGAGGAGTAGATACATAGCCCAACCACCTTCTAGTTCTCTGATAATAGTCTGAGCTCTTCCCTCTTGGTCTAAACGAGGGTATGAGATTTCGTCGCCCTTCGCCAAAGTTCAATCCCAGTTTTTGGGTGAAATTATAACCCATCTTATCTATTATTTGTCAGGATTTCTGTTAATATAAGTGAAATTGAGGTGATGTTTGTTCATCACTTTCACTACTTTGTTTTTGGTTAGGCGATGTGATCACTTTGCCGAATACAATCGGTTTATGCGATACATGTCGCGGAGGTACTTCAAAGAAGTGATCTCGTCCTTTTGTTATTTTAGACCAAGAGATGAGAGACGACCTTATTGGCCAGGGATATGCCACCAAAACTTTAAGTTCGGATAGGTCATCTGTCTCGGTGGATGTACAAGAAGGCTCAGCCTCTGTAGCTACAGCAAGCTCGTAGACTAATTTTATATTTTTATTAATAATCCGCTCATCCTCTACTACATTGGCTACATTATTATCAAAATTCATTTTAAGATTTATGCGAGCGTTAATTTCGTAATCACCCCCGTTATCCTCTTCCGGGGATTCGTACTCAGTATCGGCCTCGTTGCCACTTTCGTCGGGTTCTTGAGGCCTTTTACAGTTATTTTTGGAGACTTCGTGGGCTGGCATATAGAGCATAGTATCTGTGAAGTAGTTCTTCAATCCTTTGAACGGCTGCCTATCTGCAACTAATGTTCGGACTTCTCCTTGATCATCGCAGTATTTCATGCACTGGTGGAGAGTCGACGGGACTATCATATAGGCGTGTATCCATGGTCGCCCCAGTAAAATATTATAAGACGTATCTGCATCTATAACATAGCATATAACTTCTGTCCTCAAATTTCCGATTTGACACCGAAGTCCGATTTTGCCAAGAGGACAGCTATCATTAGCGTTAAACCCATATATAGTAGTATTTGTCGGTGTCAAACGATGGGGAGAGATTCCCAATAGTTGCATCAGTCTTCTGAGAATAATACTTAATGCAGAGCCCAGATCGATTTGAATACGGTCCACCTTTGTGGATCAGACATATCCAGTGAAATATAAAGGCCTATTATACTTTATATTTCTTACATGCATATCCTCTGGAGAGAAAGTAATTTGCGGGATCTGCCTCCTCACTTGATGACAGCGGGGGCAAGGGTCCTGTTTTTGGTCAGCTGGTTCAACAATGTGAGATAAGAATAACTCAGAGTCTGCCAAGGCCTCTCTTAACGCATCGCGAGTTGGTTTCGACAATCGCAACAATACATAAAGCGTGACTCGAGCTGGAATATTTGCCAGTTGAACTATTATATCAAACTTAAATGCAGCCTCCTTGGCTTCTTCGTCTCTTGCAGGATTTTTCTGGAAACGAAATCCCTTTTGTTTCGCAGTCTTCGCGAGTTCCCTGTATATATTCTTCGGGTCTACTCTAGTGTAGTCCTTGAGATATGGTTTACCAGATCGAGTGCCGGAAGGGCCCGCCCCATCTTGTGAGTGGCCATAGCTTCGGGCCATCTCATATATATATATATATATATATATATATATATATATATATATATAGGGATTACTGTAGGTGAACCGCCAGCTCAGGAAAAGTTACGTGAGCTAGCGACAAAACTATAATGATCCAATGAATTTTCTTCAATTTTTTCTTCAATTATAATCTTTATTTGCTTAACTTATTTCAGATTAAATTTCACAAATTTTGAAGTTCATTTACCCTTTTATCGAATGCATACAAAATATCTTATTCATTGCAAACCGTTAATTTTGTATTAACTTGATTGAGGACCAAATTAGAGCTAAAACCCAAGAAATTGGGTATGAGTGAACTCTAGGGGGTCGAGATCATAATCCAAAAGAAAATTTTTAAAAAGATTATTATAGATAGTGGAAATGAACTGCAGCTCAGGTAACTTGCATTAGCTATCAGCTCATTTCCATTTTTCTCATATATATATATATATATATATATATATATATATATATATATATATATATATATATATATATAAAGGCTGATTGAGTTCTTCCTAAATCATGCTCAATGAAGCGTACTTTGTTGTGCAAAACTTTATGGAGAAACAACCTCGAATCCTTGGGCTAATTGAAAATAACTAGTACTTGGAAGTGCCGTCTGTTAGGACCAATAATGGCATAAATAATGTATATCAGATCTTTTTGTGAGTTAAGCTAGTTGGTTACGCAGAATTTCGCTTAGCATCATAAAATCTTTGTAAAGAAGGGAAAACTTTGATCCACTTTTACCTTGAGAATATGGTTTGAATCATGTACTACTCTGTTGCTCATGAATCTTCTTGTTTGGTATGCAAAGTCACTAATGTATTAGGGCTACTTTCTAATGAGTTTAGGTATCAACTTATATTTCTATCTAGCTAAACAATGTGTTTTAACAACTAATCCCTAATCCCACTCACAAATTTAACTACAACTTTCTTTTTTTGTGGGCAATTTAACTTCAAATTAACAAGTGCAACTTGGGCTGCTGACAAGTTGTATATGTAAATGAATTTAGATTTGTTCGGATAGATTCTTGCATAACGGTGGCTCCTTGTTGTCGAGATTACAAACAGATTATGATTAAATTAAAGATATATTAGTTAGCTAAGCAATTAGGTCATGATAGAATATTTCTCATGGTCCAGAATTTCTTGTGACGAAGAAAAGACTTCGACCTTTTTTTTTTTTTTTTTTTCCCTTAAGAATAAACTAAAGGAAATAATATCATAAATTTCCTTTTCAGAGTTCATCTCTTATTTCTTCTGCAATATTTCTAACTGCTTCAAGTCTCCGAAATGCAACGTTGAGTATGTAAAAATAATACCTAAAAATTAATAATATCCTCTTGTTTGGATTGTACCGCGAACAAAATAAGCGAGCAAATATGTAGACTCCACAGTTGATGATAACTGTCTTAAAAGAAGAAACAAATTCAGTTAAGATTATAATACAAAAGTAGGTAAATTTAACCATGTGTAACATAGCATATAGATGAAGTTGACAGTTCTATTGTCAACATAGATTCATCTCCTCTCATCATGCTCGATATGACCTAATTCTGTCCTTTCTTTTTTTTTTTTTTTTTCTTTAATATAATCTTTAGCTCCTTAAGATGTAACCGAGAATGGAAGTACGATAGAGTGGGTGACCGACGAAATCATCCCCACCTCAAGCCTGCCTACTGTTATACTTCATTTGGTAGTGACTGATTAGTCAGTTTGTGTCTTTGATCAATTGCCTAGGTTCATCTCTCCCAGTTCTTTAACTTGTTATATATGGTGGCATTAGGTTTCAAATTAGTGTTTACGACGTCAGCTGAATGATTTGTCAGAGTAAACTTTAAACAACTATTTAATACTGACTAGTTAATGTGTGGTTTATTGGTCAGTTTTTGCTCAGATAGAAAATGAGTTCAAGTGATCAGCCACAGATCTGGTTATTGATGGAGTATATGTAACTGTATAAGTGAATATAGAAGGACAAGAGGATGTATTAGTGTTAACTAATGAAAGAGTTAGAAGTGGACTGAGAGCCACACAACATGTATTATTCTATACGGTAGCAACTGAAATATGTCACTAGTGTTAAAAATATTCCTTTCAAAAGTTTATATTTTCTTTCTTAATTAGTTAGCGGTATGATATTAATGTGATTTTTTTTTCCTGAACATTGTCAATTTGATTTAATACATCTCGCTATCTGTGACCGTGTCGGTTAATGTTAACATGTTGTGATTTGGTAGCTTGATTCCCGCCATTTATATGTCATTTAGCGAAGTGTTAAACTGGGACAGAAACTGGACCCATGTTTATTATGTGCATATTTTTTTTCTATGTGAAGTGCTTGCTTGGCCCATGTTCACTCCTCGGCCTTGTTCACACGGAGTCGATCCATTGGTTTGGGTTGAAGGGCTAAATCTAGTACTCGACGTATTTAGAGAATAGAAACTTGGTAGTTATATAGACCATGTTTAAAAAGACTCACAAAATAAAGGAGACCATCGGGAGTTATGACCAAATATTGTCCCTCCGATTCGAAGTAAAGACACAAAGATATGGATATCCATGATTTCTAGTAAAGTCGATTGAGCTATCGCATTCAGTATTGCATGAGGCTTGTTATCCATGATTTCATTATATGGATATGTACATATCCCGTCAAATGAGGAGATGCTTCATCTATCGGGAGAATCGTCGGGAGATAATATGGACGCTAACTCACTAGAGCAGGGGTAGAGAAGCACTTCAGAGACACGAGGTAGAAGGGATTGATACGTAGGATTGTTGTATTTTATAGATTTTATGTAACTTTAATTAGAACTTTTATTATGTAAACTTATGAATGGGTCTTCTATTAGAGGTCCATAACTCTTATTGTCCTATTATCTTCTCTTTAATGGAACGCGGAGGGTTATATCCCGCCGTTTATCGTCAAAAAAATAAAAAGTCGATAGAACTATTACTTTATATCTTGTATAGTAGGATTTAGAGTAGTAGTTATATAACCTAGTAATTAGGAGGGATGTGATTAAAACTTTCTTCATACTATTTTGACTAGTTATGTTTTTAATGTATGTAACCGCAAGGGCAAAGGGTAATGATGACAATTACCGGTGGTCAATTCTCAGAGTAGATGATTCTTTCTCAACTCTAGTTATACTTAAACGAATTAAAAAGGAAGCAAGTGGGATGATTATGTATGCCTCATTAAGTACTTTGCAAGTACCGAATTGCTTTCACAAACCTTATGCTAAATGGTTAACTTATGAAAGCAAATATCCAGGATTTATGTTCACTAAGCATACAAGCATATCTAATCGATTATGTGTCTTTCCATGGCACACAATTCATATAAGTTCAAGTTCTATGAGTTAAAAATAGAAGTTTTACTGCTCATCAATCTAATACCATTTAGTTACATATTAAATGTATAGAGCTTGTGGACCATAAAATAACCTATAAGTCTAAAAAAAACAATCAATAAGAGAAAAATAGTTGAAAGTAAATATGATGACTATATCCATTAAATCAATAAGTCAAAATTATATTTCTAAATATAAATTATCAAAATAGTTGTTACTAAGCATAACCTATCCAAAAAGAATATTTCTAAGGCATAGATTATCAAATATAGTATTATTAATTATAACCTATCAAATATCTATTTCTTAAATATAGATTATCAATGGTCAAATTTATGAATTATTATTTCAATTAGTCTAGTTATCCATGTTTAGGTTTAAAGAGTAGAAATAAAAGAGAGATTTAACTAATTAAATATGTTGTCTGTCATGATCAAGTTAGTTTAAAATTAGCTACTCATGAAAGTAAAAAATAAATAAACAAAAAAGATGTTGGCTTGAGTTGTCGTTGGAGAGATTTTAGAAGCAGATTTAGATCCATTCAATCAAGGGTCAACCTTTTTTCTTACCAGCCAAATTTGGATCTCTTCAATCAAGGGTCAACCTTATTCAAGCCATGCAAATTTGGATTCCTTCAATCAAGGGTCAACAATTCTAGCCTTGCTGATTTGGATACTTTCAATCAAGAATCAATTTTTATTCTAGTCATGAAATCTGTATTGCTAAAAATTTTAGCAACTTGTATGGTATAAATATGTAATCCATCACTATAAAGAATATGAATGAAAATATATACATTTCTTATCAATAGTTGTCATGGTATCACAGCATGGTTCCATCCTTGTACCCTTTGGCACCAATCACCTTTAAATCACAGCTTTTTTTTTCTCTTCCACTATGAGTCATGACAAATGATGGTGACTTTGGTGCATTCCATACAGAATCAATTCCTCATACCGACTGTATTCTTACCGAATTGACTACTGAAATGGCCAAATTTTTGACCAAAACTTCAACCCAAATCCTTACCATTGAAACTTCTACAGCTCCAATTAGCATAAAGTTGGACGATACAAGCTATGTTCCATGGTCCCAAGTTGTTGAGATATACATCTACGACAAAGACAAGTTGGGATATATTGTTTCCCACAAAACTTGAGCTTTCTTTCATTACCATCGATTTATGATTAAAATAATCTCAAAGTGCAACAAAAGAGAAGTAACGGAAAATCAAACGAGAGGATTTATAACTTATCATTCTCTTTTACAAAAAATGTAGGTTCTTAAAGTGGCTATGGAGCGTCGACCTCGTACTCTGTTAATGATTCGATACTTGAATTGATAACGATTCGATACTTGAATTGATCTTAAACATGGAGAATTGATGGAGAACAACTACTGGCCGGTGGCTTCTTGCTACTGGTCAGCATACTCTTGTGCGTAAATCAATCTGTCAATGATCTTCAAAGTTGCAAAACTCCTCACTTGACCCCTATATATAATTATAGGAGTTTTCATAGGAAATATGGATGGAATTCTATCACAATTCGATCTCTGATATTGTATTTTAGTTGGATTTGAAATCCTCAATTTGAAGTAATTAGATACAATTGGATTTAAAATTCTGTTAAAAATCCAAAAGGAAACCAACTCCCGCTGACCCAGCCTCGTGCGAGGCTATTATCCATGCGCGAGGCTATTAGCCTCATGCGGGGCTATTTAGCCTCGCGTGCGCGAGGCTATTTGCCTCATGTGGCTAAATTCCTTTGAGTTTAATATTTTTCATCATGCAAGACCCCCTCCAAGTTTTTAAAATTTCGTTTGTTGATTTTTAATGAGTTTTGAAATACTTTGGATTTTAATTCTTTACATATTCCATCACACAAACTTCATTTGTACGCGAGGCTAATTAGCCTTGCGGAACTGATAGCTTCGCGGAGCTCATAGACTCGCTGGGCTGATAACCTCATGGGCCTAAGTAGGCTTGTGAGGCTTTAACAGCCTTGCAAAACTTTTGCCACAAATTAAGCCTACCTGGATGCCATTTTCCCTTTTTTAATCATCCCTTCATCTTCTTCTTTTTATTCATTAAAAAGAAATCCATCTTCTTCTCTTCAAGAGCTCTCCAAATTCTGTTTAATTTTTTTTCAATTTTCTTCATTCTTTCTTCGAATTCTTCCTCTATTCACCAATCAATGACACTAAAGAAGGTGGTAGTTGGCTGGAGTGATGCCTCTTCTCGTTCTCGATCGTCAGTCGCCAGTGTTGGAGTCGTTCATCCCAATCTTGGAGGTAAAATGCCTTTTAAACCTCATTCACTTCCTCTTTTTTGAATAGAAATCAATTATGAAGTTTTAATTGACGATTTTTGCCATGATTTTTGGAAAAATTTGGCCAAAAAGATGTTTTTTGCTACTGGCAACAAATTGCCTTGATCTCTCTTTGACGCAAGGCTGAATAGTCTCACATTTAGTACGCGAGGCAGACAGCCTCGCATCTAGCTACGCAAGGCTATTAGTCCCATGTTACACTTCTTTTACGAGGGGCTATTTAGCCTCACGTTTTCTTCTCCATATGCGGGGCTATTAGCCTCACATTTCTTTACTTAGAGAATTTTTTGTAATTTTCTTTCTGAACTTCTGATTTCTTCCTTGTTATCTTGGCAGTGAACTACACAACTTCTCTAACGAAGTATCATCACTTTGGCTTTAGAGAAGGTCTTGATGGTGGAATTCAACTTGGATTCCATAGACCAATCTCGTCTTTCACTCTGGGTAGTAGCAATGACCAAAGAGATAGGCTATCTAGTTGTAGCCTGTCTACTTTAAAGAAATTGATAAGTGACGTACCGCTTGAAGGCGCAAATAGGGAAGAACAGGAGAAGCCAATATTTCTCTTTGGTGACTTAATATTGGTCTCAGATGAGTCTCTGTTTGAAGACGAATGTAAATGGCTTCGTCAGATGGGAGATATGAGGATGTTCATTCCAAAGATGGCGAGGAGTTGCTTATTAACTTATCTTCATAGCATATTCGTCCCTTGTCAAATAGGGTGGATTCTTACCAAGAACCAAGATGGCATTCCCGTCGATAATTTCGGCAGCCAAGGTCCTTATCAAGACTGTCCTGGTAGATGCCTGACTGATCTATTTCTGGGGCGAGTGGGAAAGGACTTTCCTCTCGATAAGTTGCTTCAGCTTACCAGCACCTTTCTCAATGATTTCTTGAAGTCGAAAAGACAATATCCTGCCCACAACTTTCACACTTTTGGATGGATTCACTCTACCGATAGGATGTGGTAGAGCATAATGATTAGCTTCGTGCTCTCAAACTTCAAAGTCTTCCTAAAGGATATTGGATTGTATGGGGCCATCAGAAACGTACACTATGTTCTTCCTCATAGCACCTATTATTTATTCAATGTTCTAGAGATGTACAATCCTAAGTCTGGAATGTTTGTTACTCCTATTGGTGAGCTCGACTTTGCTCTCTACGAGATATTTGAAGTTTCTATACTATCGATGAGGGAGCTGTCATATGAGGAGATAGTCCCGACTACGGAGGAGTTGCAATGGATGAAGACCCAAGATCCCCGAGTATATGAAATATATTGGGAGGTGATGTGTCATTTCTGCATCTGTCAGAAGGTTTCAGACACAAGAAACCAATGTATTAGCCAAAAAACTATGGGCTAACAACCTATTTTAAGATATACATCATCCTGAGTTTGCAGTAATAGACCCTCTTAACCAAGTTGTTGTCGAATCAAAAGCCACAGAATAATCGAGATACTTTTAGATTGCAACAGACATACGATTTTAAAGATAAACAAGCAGTCATATTCTTTCATCTACTAAATAAAAAAGAGATGCTCAAGTTGCCCAAAAATCGAAAGGTAAAGAAAGCTGGAAAAATAGATGATCCCAAATATTGTCTCTACCACAAAAATATTAGGCACCCTACTAACAATTGCTATGTCTTGAAAGAAAAATTCAGTCATTCATTGATGCAAAGATGATCCAGTTGAGATCTAAATAGAAAAAGGTGTTTGCAAATATGGCTACAATTACCATATGATCTTTAGAAATTCTAGCTGGCGTAGCTCCAATCCCTACAGGAAAGATAGTGGAGAAGAATTATGATCCATACAATTACCATCAAAATATTGGGCACCCTACTAACAATTGCTATGTCCTGAAAGAAAAATTCATGTATTCATTGATGCAAAGATGATCCAGTTGAGACCTAAATAGAAAAATATGTCTGCAAATATGGCTACAATTACAATAGGATCTTTAGATATTCTAGTTGGCGTAACTCCAATCCCTACAGGAAAGATAGTGGAGAAGAATTACGATCCATATAATTTGAAGCAAAAAGGACTCTCTTTGATTTCTAACAAAAAAGGAAAAATCATGTGGGTACACCTAAACCTGCTAAAAGACGAGCCATGGACTACTTCAACTAGTTCGAAGAAAGCTAAGGGAAAGACTCGAACTTCTAACACAATATCCATACTTGGTGAAAAGACCAATCTGGTACCACCTCACTTATAGCCTCCGAAGTTGAGATAATGGTGATGACCAGTCATTCGAATGATGCAGGACAATCATTCACCAAGTCTGGAAAGAATTCCCTTAAAGACTATTTGAAAGTTGGGCTAAGTAAATTGACAGAAGTGCCTGAAGCACTGCCCACTAAGCAGAAAGAACTTCGCTTTCAGAAGGATTCAAAAAAGGATAGTGAGGCAATGGAGGTACCATTTCGATTCGATGTGTTAGCCTAGTTAGCCAATATTTCTGCTCGAATTATTCTGTATGAGTTTCTGCAATTATCAAAAGCAACAAGAGATGTCCTGAGAGAAGTCTTAACTGATTTGGAGACTTTTCTTGCACAAATTGCGGAACCATCTGTAGACAAAGAAGATCCTTGCCCGCATTGTCACCAAACAACATGGAAAATTCCATATATAATGTTTTCACCCTAAGATATGTTGGTAAAGAATTTGATTCACAATAGACCTCTATACTATTCAAGGTATGTTGGTTCAGCTAAGGTGAACCAGATCCTAGTTGATCCCAGTTTTGCATTGAGCAACATCTCTCAAAGGTTGATACAATTTTTGGGCATCCCCGATAGTAAGCTGACTCCCACTAACATTGCCATATATAGATTTAATATGAACAACAGTTATCTTTTGGGCAAGATATGACTTCAATACCAAATTGGAGATTTAAAAATAGAAGTCACGTATTATGTCATTGACGCCGACACGTCTTACAACATCCTTCTTGAATGCCCATGGATCCATGCCAATATGGTGGTACCATCAACACTTCATCAATACATAAAGTATTTTGATAAAAACGGAGAGGTTCACGCATTGATAGTAAAAAAACAACCGTTCAAGGGGTTGGAGAACTATTTCATAGACGTTATGCCCATGAGATCTCTGAGAAGCCCGCCGAAGAGAGCTATGACAGTGGCAATGAAGCAGATTTGGAGCCCGAGTCCGATGAGGACGATGATTTTGAGTATGAAATAAATCCATTTGTAATTGATATAGATAAAGTGGATGTACTCAGTGCCCAATGAGGTAGGCGAATGGATCATTAATGACAACGTACGGTTTACTTATTCACCTGCTATTGCTTTGGATTTTGTCCCCTCCTGCACCAATACAGAGGTAGATAGCTTATCTGAGTTAGAGACATTGACGATCTTTCACTTACCAATGCAGTCATCACTGGCTACACAATAAAAAATAGCTAATCCAAAAAGTGTTGTCTTTGAAGTGCCTCCTTGAAGGCCAAATAACATCCCATAATATCTGGGAGAGTTGAGTCGTGACCGATCCAAACCTAAGTGATGACAGCGATAACCAAACATCACCATAGTTCAAATTTTGTGGACCAAATTCTCATCAAATGTTAAAGAAGATGGGTTATGACATGAATTCCAAACAAGGTCTGAATTTTGGCAAAGGAAGGAGAAAACCCTTTATGCTCATTTATGTCGAAAAAGAATAATCCTAATTATTACCATAAAACTCACATGGAGTTGGATTATGTTATGCCCTCAGAAGCAAAGCTAAAATAGCCAATCAGTCCAGAAGGCGACAAGGACACAATGAATTAGGATTCAAACATAAGCATCGGGGCAACATTCTGAGCTCTTACATCAAATGTGACCTGGCAAGCAGCAATATAGAAGAACAACACAGGTGACGACTTCAAGAATTAGAAATAATAGATGAGAAATACTTGAAGGCACAATAGAAAATTGAGCTATCCAGGCATGCATTTGGAAAGCCTTCAACAAGAAAGTTAAGTGAAGAGCTTTTAAAGAATGAGACTTGGTCTTAACTGTTAAAAGACAAATGGTTATGACTCATAAGACCAAAGGAAATTTTGAACTTAAGTGAGAAGGACCTTTCATGGTGGAAACCATCAACTCAAATGGAGCTTATCATCTTATCAAGTAAGATGGTGATAGAATGATGATGTCTATCAATGGCAAATTCCTAAAAAAAATACTACATATAAAAATATAGTTCCTCGAAAAAAACAAAGAAAAACAAAAAAAAAGAGGAAAAAAGGAACAAACAACATGTGTAAACGTATATACAAATATACATAATAATTTTGCCACCCAATGGCGGCGAGAAACTCAACTCTATCATACTTGAGTTAAGAGTTTGAAATCAACAGCCCAAACCTCAAAAAGCAATGGAAAGAGAAAACATTTAGTATTTAAGCCCCAACAAAATTCTCGATAACTCATCATTCTGAGAGGAATAATATGACTAGCCTAACACAAACGGTGATTGGTAAAGACACTTTAAATCCGTTGATAGTTAGGGGTTTACTAAAAATCCCGTGAATCTGTCATGTTAAGTTCTCATATCAGACAGTGAGATTTGAACCATCTCATTCATCTTACGAATTATCCCACAAACACTTCGACAATAATTGTTTTGTGATCTTGACTCGATCGCCAGATTTGTTTGCTTTCCAGGCGAGTCATCCTATGATCCTGATCCAATCATTGATTATGTCTGCTTTCCAGGCGAGTCATCCCATGATCCTAACCTGATTATTGATTCTGACTGCTTTCTAGACGAATCACTTTGTAGGTATATCAGTCATACCTCTGTCTATGGTTTCGTGATCCTAACCTAATCACCAACTATGTCTACTTTCCAGGTGAGTCATCCCATGATCTTTTGATTATGTCTGCTTTCCAGGCAAATCACCATGTAGGTATGTCAGCCATATCTCTGTTTACGGTTTCGTTATCCTGACCCAATCACCGACTCTGTATGTTTTATAGATGAGTCACTCCATGATCCTAACCTGATTATTGATTATATCTATTTTCCAGGTGAATCACTATATAAGCATGTCATTCATACCTCTGTCTACAGTCTTGTGATTCTAACTCGATCATTGGCTCTATCAACTTTCCAAGCAAGTCACGCCATGATCCTAACCCGATCATTGATTCTGTCTGCTTTCTAGATAAATCACTCTGTAGGTATGTTAGCATACCTCTGTCTACAGTCATGTGATCCTAACCTGATCACTGGCTCTGTCTATTTTCCGAGCGAGTCACTGATGATCTTGACCATAATTGATTCTATCTACTTTCTAAGCGAATCACCACATAGGTATGCCAGTTATATCTCTGTCTACAGTTTTGTGATCATAATCTAATCACCGACTCTGTCTGATTTCCAGGCAAGTCAATCCCTAATCTCACGTTGATTATGTCTGTTATGCAGGCGAGTCACTTTCATAATAAATATCAAAACTAAACTTGTTGTGGCCATACTATACCCATAACAAGTTCCATCTTCTGCAACTCTACCCATCAAAAATCCGCGAATTTATAATTTAAATTCTCACATTGATTTTGCCTGTTATCCAGGCAAATCATTCCCATAACGATCATCAAAAATTCACCTTGCTATGGAAGTGACATAACCTTAGCAATCTCCATATATCGCAAATCTCATTTTGGAAAATCAACCACAAACTGATATCAATGTCAGTCCTTACGAATATCATCAAAACATGCATTAGAAGGACCTAATCATATCATATAGAAATTTTCAAAACAACACAATATATTGAAACAAATTAAAATATTTGTTTTCTATATAGTACAAAAGAGAAAAAGCGAGAAAGCAACAAAAATAGTCTTATTCTTCATCAAAACAAAACAAAGGAAGAGGTTTAAAAAGATTTTACCTTCAAGAATGGAAAGAACGGCTCCAATACTAGCAACTTATAGTCGAGAACGTGAGGGGGCTACGCTTTGGCTAACTACAACCTTCTTTGGTGCCATTAATCGAAGAATAAAGCAAGAATTCGATGAAAGATTGGAGAAAATCGAAGTAAATTTGATGGAATTTGAAGGAGTTCTTGAAGAGGAGGAAATGGATTTCTTTGAAGAAATAAGAATAAGAAAATGAAAGGGCAGTTTTTAAAAGGGAAATGGCATCCAGAGAGGCTTAATTTGTCGCAAAAATTTCACAAGACTATTAAAACTCAGCAAGGCTATTAGCCCCATGAGGCTATTAGTCCCGTGAGGCTATCAGCCATGCGAGGCTAGTAGCCTCGCGAAACTAATTAGTCTCGCATGCGAAGGAAGCTTGTGATAAAATTAGAAGAATTAAAGTCCAAAGTATTTCAAAACTCATTAAAAATCAATAAACGAGACTTTGAAAACTTTGGAGGGGGTCTTGTAGGATGGAGATTCTTCTTGAAGCATGACGCAGCAACATGAGGCCAATAATAGCCTTGCGCACACGAGGCAGGCAGTCTCGCGCACGTGAGGCAACCAACCTTGTGTTTCACGAGGTTGTAGCCTCGTGAGGCTAAGATAGCCTTGATTCCAAAGAGGGTTTCCTTTTGAATTTTTACTAAAATTCCAAATCCAATCATATCCAATTACTCCGAATTGAAGACTTTAAATCCAACTGAGATACAAGATCAGAGAAAGAAATATGATAGAATTTCATCCTTATCTCCTAAGGAAACTCCTAAAAGTATAAATAGGGGTCAAAAGGAGAATTTTTGGGGAGAGAGAACTTTGGTAAATTGATTTACGCACGAGGGCGTGCCGATCAATAGTAAGAAGCTGCTGGCCAGTAGTTGTTCTTCATCAATTCTTCACATTCAAAATCAATCCAAGTATCAGATCATCAATGGAGTACGAGATCGATGCTCTATAGCTACTTTAAGAACCCACACATTTTGTAAATGAGAGTGATAGACTTATAAATTTTCTCGTTTGATTTTCATTTGCTTCTTTTTATTGTACTTTAAGATCTTTGTAATCATAAATCAATGGCAGCAAAAGGAAGCGCAAGTTTTGTGGGAAATGGAAGGGGCAAGATCTAGCACTAGGAACATTTTAGAGAAAAGTTCTCCTTCAGAGTCTACTCCTATCACTACAAACACAGTAACTCCAGGAGGACCTCCGTCCAAAATTCTTACTTTGGCCAGCTCGTTGCTGCACCTGCTGGCGCCACATATCTCAGCAATGATAAGTGATCAGACTCTACCCATAATCACGATATCACTACTTGTTGTGCCTCATCCTACCCCTGCTTCATCACTAGTACCGTTTTCTACTCAAGTTGTTCCTGATGACAATCCATTCTAAGAATTTTTCCAGCATAGTATCATAGACTTCTTGTACTTGCTGTGTAGTGTGTGTCTATATTCTTGGAAGATCGTCATTCCATAGAGCTCGAGTGCCCAATGTTATTGAACTATTTAGATAACGTCGAGAACATTAGAGGTTCTGAACGAGCTGCTCCTTATCAGGCCCGCTTGACCATCCTAGATGAACAAGTCCAAGCACTGGACAGTCTCTGATGGGCCAACATAACTGCTTTAATGGAGATCGAGATTGCTTGCCAAAGGACCGAGATAATTGTGCTTCAAGAGGAGTTTAGACGCAACGAGGAAACTTGGTCTATAGAAGTTGGTAGCCTCTGGGTAAATCAAGAGGCTATCAATGAAGAAATAGAGAAGGCGAGATTTGAACTCAACGCCAACCAAGGTACGATAGATCGCGCTCGCCAGACTATTGCTAAGGCTCAAGCCATATTGAGGCCACCCAAGCGAAGCAAGACGAGGTGCTGAGAAGGCAAAACAAACTTGCTCTGCATCATAGAACACTTCAACAAGGGGTCAACATGTGGAACAAGGCCATTGAGGAGGCTAGGGCACAAGTTACTTAGCAACTGACCATCAATGAAGACGAGTTGCGCCTCCAAGTGCTAGCATCAATGGAGGGAACTTGTTGAGAGGCTATCGAGTAGATGGAGGCAAGCTTAAGGGCTCTGAATCTTTAAGCCTCTTTTCATTTCATCTTTGTCTATTTTGTTTTGAAGAATAAGACTATTTTTTGTCACTTTTTCTGCTTTGTCCTGCAAATAAAATAAATATTCTAATTAGTTTTAATATGTTGCATTGTTTTGAAATTGTCTGTGTGATGTGCTTATGTCCTTTTAATGAATGCTTATGCTATTTGTAAGGACTGACATTGATAGGGGTTTGTGGTTGATTTGAAAAAAAATAGAATCTGTGGTATATGGAACTTGCTAAGGATATGTCATTTCCATAACAAGGTGAATTTTTTTGATGATTTTTATGGGCTTGACTCGCCTGAATAACAAACAAAGCCTATGTGATTTGCCTGGGTAACAGGCAAAATCAATGTAAGAATGTGAATCCTGGATTTGTAGATTTTGGAGGGTAGGGTTGCGGAAGATGGAATTTGCTACAGGTATGGTGTAGCGATAGCAAGTTTAGTTTTGATTTTTGTTATGAGAGTGACTCGCCTGGATAATAGACAGAGCCAGGGTGATTTGTCTAGGTAACAGACAAAATCGACTTGAGATTATGGAGTGACTAGCCTTGAAAGCAGATAGAGTCGGTGATCGGATTATGGTCATGGGGTGACTAGCCTGAAGAGCAGACAGATCCGATGATCATATCAGGATCACAAAATCGTAGACAGAGGTATGGCTGATATTCATGCGGGATGATTTGCCTAGAAATCAGACAAAATAAATGATCATGTCAGGATCATGAGGTGACTCGCTTAGAAAGCAGACATAGTCGATGATCAGGTCAGGATAAAAAAAATCATAGGCATAGGTATAGCTGACAAGACTATAGGGTGATTTGCTTGGAAAGCAGACAGAATCAAGGATCGGATCAGGATCATGAGATGACTCACCTAGAAAGCAAACAGAGCCAATGATCAGATTAGAATTACAAAACCGTAGACAGAGCTATGGTTGATATGCTTATGGGTGTTTCACCTAAAAAGCAGACATAATCAATGGTCGGGTTAAGATCATAGAGTGACTCGCCTGGAAATTAGACAGAGCCTATGATCGGGTTAGGATCATAAAACGATTATTTTCGAAATATGTATGGGATGATTTGTGAGATGGGTGAGACGATTCAAATCTCGTTGTCAGAGTAAGAGTTTAATATGACGGATTTATGAGGGGTGACTGTGTGAAGTAATATGGGTGAGATGGTTTAAATCTTACTGTCAGAAATAAGATCTTAATATGATAGGTTCACGAGTAGCAAACCCCCAGCTATCAATGGATTTGAACTGGATTTACTAATCGATATTTGCGTTGGGTTAGCCATGTTATTTCTCTCAGCATGATAAGTTAAGAGTTTTGTTTGGACTTAGGTGCCAAACGTTCCCTCTTCTCTTAGCTTTTTGAGCTTTGAGCTGTTAGTTGTCATACTCTTATACCCAGTATGATAGGGTTGACGAGAAATTTTGAATTTCTCTTCTCTTTACCCTGGCAGCATTGAGGGGAAAAAATTATTATGTACTTACATATATATATATATATATATATATATATATATATATATATATATATATATATATATATATATATATATATATATATATATATATATATATATATATATATATATATATATATATATATGTTTTTTCAGGAACTATATTTTTTTTTGGAATTTGCTACTGATAGGAATTATCATTCTATCACCATTTTGATTGATTAGCCGATAAGCTCCATTCAAGTAGACAGTTTCCACCACAAAGGGTTCTTCCCACTTGGATTCAAACTTCTCTTTAATTTTATGAGTCATGATTATTGGTTTTTTAACGACTAAAATTAAGCCTCTTTCTTTGAAGGTTCTTCATTTAACTTCTTGTTAAAGGCTTTCGAAATGCATGCCTGATATAGCTCAATTTGTTGTTGTATTTTTAGGCGCTTTTCATCTAGCATTTCTAATTCTTAAAGTCATCGACGATGTTGTTCTTCTGTCATTATTTTTGTAGCCAATGCAACTCGCAGAGATGGTATCAAGCTTTTGAATGGCAAGGCAGCTTTGCATCCATATACTAAACAGAATGGTGTAGCCTTTGTTGGAGTTTAGATTGCGGTTCAGTAAGCCCACAGGCATTCCCCTAGCTTCTCATCCTAATCATGCTTGTTAGAAGAAACGACTTTTGAAGGAGCTTGACGATAGTTTTATTGAAGGCTTCAGCTAATCTATTTGCTGCCAGGTTGTATAGTGTGGATGCAATGTTTTGCATTCTGAATTTTTGACAGAATCGCATGAATCCCTAGCTAGCAAATTGGGGGCCGTTATCATAGATAAATCGCCTTGGCACTCCGAAATTGTATATCACATGGTGTTTGATAAATTTAATGATATCCGTTGTTTTAACTACTCTCATAGGGACGACTTCAGCCTATTTAAAAAAGTAGTCAGTTATGGTAAGTATAAATCGGTGTTATTTAGATGATGGAGGAGTAATCGATTCAATGATGTCCATGCCCTAGACTTTAAATGGCCAGCTAGCAATGGAATTGTGCAAATATTCTGGCAGTTGGTAAAAGACGTTGGCTTGTATCTGGCAAACATGACATCATTTCACATAGTTCACCGCATCTGTGATCTTTTTTGGCCAAAAATAACCAAGTCTTTTTATACGATCCCATAGTTTTGGTCCTGGCTGGTCAGCCCCGCAGGTGCCGTTGTGTGTCTCCTCCACTACTTTGCTGGCTTCTTTCTTCAAAAGGCAGCGTAGCAAAATACCGTCATGCAATTTCTGGTACAATGTACACAATGCTGCATTTTAGTAGTATTTGCATATCTTCTTTCGAATTGAAACCATCTTTTTATGATCTTCTGGGAGTATTTCATACAATGCATAGTCTACTAGTGGAAAGTGCCAATCGCGGGGTTCGAGTTTTAGTCCAACTTTGTATACTTCTTCCTCTTCTAATAGTGTCTTAGTGTACAAAAGGTTCCGACTCTCTATCTAGATTTTGTTTTTTAGACCCGGGTGGTACGGCCAAAGATGCAAGAGCATCCGTGTATACGTTCTCGTGCTTAGGCACATGACCAATGTGGAATCGTTCAAATTTGTTGGCCAGTCTAATTTCTGCTTCAAAATAAGGGATAAGGTCTTCATGCTTTGCCTTATATTCTCCGGTCATTTGGTTGACGATGAGTTTGGAGTCTTCACATGCCTGAAAATATTTTACCTCTAGTTGCCAAGCTATTTGGAGACCAACAATGAGTGCAATGTTATTTGTGCATGACTTGGTAGGCGAATACCCCCTACGTATTACATGTTTGTGGGACTTATCAATACCACCCCCACTTCGGCTGCACTTATTCTTACTGCACCGTCAAAGAACAGTTGTCATGTCTGTTCTTCATAAATTAGATTGGCTTGAGTGATATCATCAGTGATGCCTTTGTGGATTTATGAGTTATCTGCAATAGGATATTCTTCAAGTAAGTCTGCTATCGCCTGTCAGTGTACTGTCCTCTGAGGAGCAAAGTGTATGTAATACGACAATAGGAGAAGTGCCAAATTTGCTATTCTCCTATTCAACGCACCTAGTTTCATCATGAGTAACTTCAATGAGTTAACCCAAGAGAAAAAATGAATTGTTTATTCGGCTATATAGTGTCGCATTTTTTGAATTACAAACACTAAAACCAAGCATTCTTTCTCGATCGGGTTGTATCTATGTTCAATGCCAATCATGGTGCAGCTTAGATAATAGATGGCCTGCTCTTGACTTTGGTTATTGTGTTATGCCAATACGGCTCAGTGGGCATGGTCCATTGCCAGTACATATATGAGAAAGGGTTTCCCTGGCACCGGAGCTATTAGAATGGATGGATTAATGAGATAATTCTTTATATCATCAAAGGCCTGCTGATATGTTTCATCTCAAATGAATGACAGTCGCTTCTTCATGAGTCTCGTGAATAGTTGGCTTCGTCCTAACAAATTTGCGATGAATTGTCGAATATAAGTCAATCTCCCTTGCAACCCTCTGAGTTCTATTAGGTTACGAGGTTCCTGCATTTCTTGAATCACCTTAACTTTGTCAGGATCAATGTGGATTCTTTTTGAGGTTATGACAAATCCCAAGAATTTTGCAGTAGAGACCCCATGGGAAGATTTAGTGGGGTTCATCTTTAACTGATACTTCCTCATGATGTCAAATATAGTTCGCAAGTCTTTTAGATGATCTTTCTTTTCTTACTTTTGATCGTCAAGTCATCTACATAACATTCTACAGTCTTTTGCAGATATTTTTGGAAGATAATGCTCATTGCTCATTGGTAAGTTGTGCCAGTGTTCTTTAATCCGAAAGACAACATTGTATAATAGTATATCCCTAGTGGAGTTCTGAAGGCTATATGCTTCTCATCTTTGAGATGCATTTTGATCTGGTTGTATCCTGAGAAATCATCAATAGAATACATTCTCTTATATCCGCATGCATTATCTATCATGACATCAGTTATTAGTAATGGAAATTCATCTTTAGGATAGGCGGCATTAAGATCTCAGAAATCTATGCATATCCAAATCTTGTTATTCTTCTTAAGTAGAGGAATGAAATTTGTCACCCAATCTGGATATTGTTCCTTGCAAATGAAACCTTAGTCCATGAGCTTCTTCACTTCAGCTTCTATTGCTTCCATTAATTCTAGGCAAAAGTGTCTTTGTTGCTATTTTACAGGTTTAGCTCCTGGCTTGATATTGAGCCAGTGGACTACGACTTCTGGATCTAAGCCCAGCATGTCCTTATAATTCCAAGCGAAGACGTCGATGTATTCTTTTATTAGAGTCAGTAGATCCTTATTCTTGGATGAAGTCAGGTTCTCACTTATAAAGACGGACTTTGGATTCTCTTTCATCTCCATGTTGATTTTAGTTACTTTATCTTCAGTTGGTGGTTCTTGTTGCTCGAACCAAATGTCCTATTGGGCTTCCATTTGTTGGACCCATGGTTCTTCTAGTGAGAGAAACAGATCATTATCTTCTACATTGATACTTGCCGAGGTAACTTTTGCTGTAAGAGCTTGGAATATTGCTCATGTACTTGTGTCCAAATCCTAATCCGTTGTGTCTCTGTCACCATCTAGATTAATTGGCTATTTTAGCTCTGCTTTTGAGGACATAACATAACCCGACCCCCTGTGAGTTTTATGGTAATAATAAAGATTCTTTCCTTTCGGTACAAACAAGTGTAAAGGGTTTTCCCTTCCTTTGCCGAAATTTAGGCCCCGTTTGGAAGTTGAGTCATAACCCATTCTTCTCACCGTTTGTTGTGAATTTTGTTCATAACACTCGAACTGAGGTGATGCTTGGTCATTGCTATCATCTCCTAGGTTTGGGTCAGGCTACGACTTAATTCTTCCAAATATTATGGGATGTTGGTCTGGCCTTGAAGGAGGCACTTGAAAAACAGTACCTTTCAGGTCAGCTAGTTCTGATTATGCAACGAATGATGACCATATTGGCAAGTGAAAAGTCATCAACGTCTCTAACTCAAATAAGTTATCTACCTAGTGCAGAAGGGCACAGAATCTGAAGGAACAACAGGCAAATAAGAAAATCCTAAGCTGTCATTAATGACCCATTTGTCTACCTCATCGCTGGCACTAATTACATCCACTTCATCTATATCTATTACAAATAGATTTATTTCATACTCAAAATCATCGTCCTCATCAGTCTCGGGATCAGAGTTTGTTTCGTTGCCACCGTCATAGCTTTCTTTGGTGGGCTCCTCAGAGTCTCATGGGCATCTTGATATAATATGGCACCCGTGAAGTAATTCTCCAACCCCTTGAATGATTACTTTTTTGCTACCAATGTATGAAGCTCTCCGTTTTCATCAAAATACTTCATGCATTGATAGAGTGTTGATAGCACCACCATATTTGCATGGACCCATGGACATCCAAGCAAGATGTTGTATGATGTGTCTGCATCGATGACATAATACGTGACTTCTGTTTTTAAATCTCCAATTTGGCACCGAAGTCGTATCTTGCCCATGGGATGACTGTCGGTAGTATTGAATTTATAAATAGTGGGAGTCAAATGACTAATGGGGATGCCCAAAAATTGCATTAGCCTTCGAGAAATGATGCTCAATATAGAACCAGGATCAACATGGATCTGGTTCACTTTGGTTGAACCAACATATTCTGAATAGTATAGAGGTCTATTATGCTTTAGATTTTTTACTTGCATATCTTTGGGTGAAAATGATATATATGGGATTTGCCTCGTCGTTTGGTGATAGTGCGGGCAAGAATGTTCTTCACCGACAGACAATTATGCAATCTATGCATTGAAAGTCTCTGAATCAACTAGGCTTCCCTCAGAGCATCTCTCGTTGCTCTCGACAGTTGTAGAAGCTCGTACAAAGTAATTCGAGCAGAAATATTGGCTAACTAGGCTAGCATATCAAATCGAAATGGTACCCCCATTGTCTCACTATCCGTTTTCAAATCCTTCTGGAAGCAGAGTTTGTTCTTCTTAGTCGGTGGTACTTCAGGCGCTTTTGCAGATTTACTTGGCCCGACCTTTAAATAGTCTTTGAGGTAATTCTTCCCAAACCGAATGCCTGATTGTTCAGCCTCATTCGGTTGAGTTGCCATCACTGTTGTCTCGACCTCTGAGTCTGTAAGTGAGGTGGTGCCAAATTGGTCTTTTTCACCGAGTATGGATATTGTGTTAGAGGTTCGAGTCTTTCCCTTGGCTTTTTTCGAGCTAGTTGAAGTAGTCCATTGTTTGTCTTTTAGCAAGTCCAGGTGTACCCATATAATTTTCCCTTTCTCAGTAGAAATCGGGAAGAGTCCTTTCTCCTTTAAAGTATGTGGGTTGTAGTTCTTCACCACTACTTTTTTTTGCAGAAATTGGAGTTATGCTAGTCGGAATTTCCAAGGATCCCATGATAATTATAACCACATTTGCAGATTTTTTTTTTCTGTTCAGGCCTCAATTGGATAACCTTTGCATCAATGAGTGCCTGAATTTTGTCTTTTAGAATATAGCAATTCTTGGTTGGGCGCCCAATATTTTGATGGTGTAGGCAACACTTGGGATCATCTGTTTTCCCAGTTTCCTCTGCCTTTCAATTTTCAGGCAACTTAAGCATCCCTTTTTTATTTAGTAAGTGAAAGAATGTGACTTCTTGTTCATCTTTGAAAGCATATGTTCGTTCAACACGCGATCTAAAAGAATCTCGATTATTCTGTAGTTTTTGTTTGCAGCGGGCCTTATAATCATTGCTTCTTTTTCCTTTGGCAGATGGTTATAGATGTGGTCGGCTAGTGGACATCCTCCTCTGCGCACTATGTTCATCGATATGTAAGATTATATCTTCCACTTACTCTCCTTGTTTGACCAAATCTTTCCAGATTTTGGACTCTATCGCTCCCATCTTAATGAGTATGCTAGTTTGGAGATTATGCTTGCAAGGTTTTACTACTGTTTCTTGTGACATACTATGAGGACATCGCTTTGACATCTCTTGGAAATGATCTACGAAACTTTTTTAGATCTCGTCCTCTTTTTGTTTGTTTATAAGAAGAGTATGAACCGAGATCTCCATGCCATCCTCGAAGAAGCGATGCAGGAATTCCTTCTCTACATTAGACCACGATTGGATAGTCCTTGGGGCAACTGCATAAACCATGTAAATGCAGGATCTCTTAAGGTACTTGTGAAGATTTTGATTATTATAGGATCATTCCCCATGAGATGACCTATTTGTAACAAAAAATAGTATATGTGCTGGTTGGAAGAACTTTTTCATAAAAAGATTCTAACTTTAAAGGCTTGTATTTTTCGGAGAAAGGAACCGATTCCCATTCCACTGGATATAGTCTAGTAACTCCTACTTCTTGCAGGTCTCTCTATGTATCAGGGCTTCCAACTGGTCCTACATCATTTGCATCTTTTCTGTGTATGAGTCTAAGATGAAGTTAAATTCCTCTTCCTTTTCTGAATTTTCACTGGTCGTCTCACCATCATTCTTTGGTGGTTCATCAGAGGGTTTCTCTATTTTTCTTCTAAATTCTTTTGTATATTTTCTAGTACCTTTAGAAGCAGTGTTCGGAGTTCGCCAATACCTTTTTGTTGTTCTTGAATCAACCATTCTTGAGCTTCTAGCCTCTGATTCATTTCATTGGAGCTCCCTATCATATAGACTATTGTTTCTTCAAATTGGGAAGATCCATGTGACCAGGGCATTGCAGTAGCTGAATGATTGTTAACTCCTTCATCTTCTTTGTCCGAACCCCCAACCAACTCTTGTAATTATGTGGTGCTAACATCCTTGAGTTGAGGCATGTATAACGACATGCTTCTGCATCAGAGGAGTGCCTGTCACCATGTGATTTCTTTCCTTTACTCACCATGTTTGAAGTCATAAAAAGAGGTTCTTTGTTGATAGTGACACTTCGTCTTTGAACATGCCTTCTTTTAGGTGTATTTTTCTTTGGTTCAGTTATCCAACTAATAACCAAGGGCATAGGTGGACCCCAATAGCAATTATTAGTACTGTGGAGATTATTTGTTCACATCGATTTGGTGGATGGGACTATGCCATCATCCTCTTATTGAGGAATTCTCGCAGATCGGCTGCTTGCTCTGGAGGTGCTGAGAGAACTATGCTTCTAGAATAAATTTCTTTTCCTTCCGGCCTTTGTGAGACCCCTTGTAATGTTTATACAAGTTGGTAGGTGTGGAAGTATAGAATCCTTGCCATAGTTGGTGTCTTGTCCTAGTCTTTGTGCATGCTTCGTGAGGCTGAGGCTTAGGTTTGTGTTCTGGACTTTTTACGTGGGGCTGAGAAACCTTGCGTTTTACTTTTTACACACGAGGCTGAGTAGCCTAGCATTTAGAGCCTTCTGCACAAGGCTGATTAGCTTCGCATTGCAACTATTGTACGCTAGGCTAAATAGCCGAGCGTTTTGATATAGCCTCGCATTTAGACAATTTTACGCTAGGCTAATTAGCCTGGTGTTTTAGCCCTTCTATGCTAGACTGATTAACCTGCCGTTTCAAACCAGATCCATTTTGGACTTGGTTTTTGAGCATTCGTCGTCGTGCTCGATAGTTCTAGTTCCGAATCTGAGTTCTGGTCAGACCTGATCTTGGCTTCTCTTCAGCATCTTGTGCAGCATAATGGGAAGAAATATTTTCTTTTTCAAAATTTTTGAATTTAAAGATCCGAATAGCACCTATTCAACGGGAGTCCCGTTGTCATTCGAATTTGTCGTTTGGGTCTTTTCTTGTTCCAAACTCAAAAATCTGAGTTACTATTCAACGGGAATCATCTCGTCATTTAAATCCATTGCTTGAATTTCTTCCTGTTTCGAACTTCAAGATCTAAGGAGCTAATGTTCTACGGGAGTCCCCTAATCATTCGAATTCATACTTAGGTGATTGAGCTATATTTTTGCTGGACTTACCGATCTTGAGGACATGTATTCCTTGTATATTTGTTGATCGACTTCTACGATCAACACGTCCACAGACTTACAAATTTGCGTAGCATCAGATTGGGTCACGATTTTCTTGTTAGTGTAGAAGACTCTTCCATTGTAATCGCTAGTTTGTTTCTTGCAAAACTCATACTTCTTTTAATTGACATCGATTTATGATTACAATAATCTCAAAGTATAATAACAGAGAAGTAAAGGAAAATCAAACAAGAGGATTTATAACTTATCACTCTCATATACAAAAGGTGTGGGTTATTAAAGTGACTATGAAGCGTCGACTTCATACTCCGTTGACAATTTGATGCTTGAATTGTATCTTGAACGTGGAGAATTGATAGAGAATAGCTGCTGGCTAGCAGCTTCTTACTACTGGTCCGCATGCCCTTGTGCGTGAATCAATTTGCCAAATGTCTCCAAAATTGGCAAAACTCCTCTCTTGATACCTATAGTTATAGGAGTTTCCTTAGGACTTAAGAATGGAATTCTATCACAATTCAACCTTTGATCTTTTATTTCAGTTGAACTTGAAATTCTCAATTCAAAGTAATTGGATATGATTGGATTTGGAATTCTGCTAAAAATCCAAAAGGAAACCAACTCCTTGTCGACTCAGCCCTGCGCGCAAGGCTATTATCCCCGCGCGGGGCTAATAGCCGCGCGGGGCTATTTAACCGTGCACAAGGCTATTAGCCTCACATGCACAAGGCTATTAGCCTCACATGCATGAGGCTATTTACCTCGTGTGGCTAAATTCTTTTGAGTTCAATTTTTTCATCCAACATATATAAATAGCAAATTTCTCCAACCACATCTATCTCTTACACCTCCTATCGAGGCTTCCAATGGAAGTTTGTCTTTTTCAGACAAAGGTAACCATGGTAATGCTCTCTTTAGCTTCCACTGTGGTGCATATAGAAGTTCTTGGATTTTCGATTTTCGATTCTGGAGCCACTGACCACATGATGTTTGATGTCATGCATTTTTCACAGATGTCCCCACCATGGTGCACTAGTATTGCAAATACTAATGGTGTTATATATTCGGTCACAGGGGTTGGCACTATGATGTTATCACCAACTTTATCATTATATAATACTCTACCTGTTCCCTCTCTTTCCCATAAATTGCTCTATGTCAGCCAAGTTATCAAAGACTTAAATTGCATTGTACTCATTTATCCTACCTTTTGTCTTCTTCATGATATTCTGACCAAGGAGATAATTGGGCATGGTACTAAGAGAGGGGGCTATATTACATGGATGATTTCAATGTTGGCCAATCACATCACATGCATGATCCAAGTGGCATAAAAGAGCAATAGATTTGGCTTTGGCATTGGAGGTTAGTACGTCCATCATTTGGTTACATTAAGCATTTATTTCCTAATTTGTTTTCACATATGCCAAATTTTGATTTTATGTGTGATACTTATATTTTGGCTAAAATCCATAGAGTTCACTATCGTTTGAACATGAACAACAGTGATGTTCCCTATACTTTAATTTACTCAGACGTGTGGGTACTTCTCCATCTCCATCTTCTACTATGTATAATATTTGCTAGTTTGTGATATTTGTTAATGATTGTACTCGCATGACTTGGCTCTACTTGTTGAAACATCAAGATGAAGTATTGAGTGTGTTTCAATCCTTCCATGCAATGGTTCAGACCCTATTCTCAACAAAAATTAAGATTCTCAGATCCGATAACGGTGGTGAATATGTTAATAAGCAGTTTCGTGATTATTTTCAACATCATAGTCTTATCTATGAAACTTCATGCCCATAGACTCCTCTAGAGAATGGGGTTGCTGAAAGAAAAAAATACCATATTCTTGAAACTACTCGGGCTCTGCTACTTGGAGCTCATGTGCTCAGCTGACATTGGGCAGATGTCATTGCCACTACATCTTCTCAACCGGATGCCATCCAAAGTTCTAAATTTTAAAACTCCATTACAGACTCTGTCAACCTATGTGTCCCTGCCTTCCATATTGATGATTGCTCCCTAGATTTTTGGATGTGTCGTCTTTGTACACTTTCATAAGAATCAGCGCATGAAATTTGATCCATGTGCAATTTGGTGTCTGTTTTTGGGGTATGCCTTACTCCAAAAAAATTAAAGGTACTATGATCTAATCACTAAACGGACATGTCATTATGGATACTACTTTTCTTGAATCAGATACCTATTATTCCCCTTCGTTATCCAATTCTTCTCTTCAAGAGAAGATGCAAGATGAACAGCCAAATTGGCTGCTATTTGAATGGCCAAGTTTTCATGACATCAAAGTTCCAGTTAATGAGGAAACTCCTACATGGCTAGATGTGTCTTCAGATGAGGTACATCCTACATAGCTAGTGTGCCTTCATATGATGATATCGCCCCCAGAGTAAAAGGTTGTAATGCCCCATTTTTCGGAGGGATATGGAAACGGAGTGCGTTACCGACGGGCACGTGTAAGTCGACATGCACGAGGCCTATAAGTATGTAAAAGTATAAATGAATGGAACTAAATACTAGTCATTTACCAAAATCTTGGAAGTTAGTCTACTATCATATAAAAGAGAAAATATACATGCCTAATATAAGAAGCAACAAGTACAACACTTATACAAAAGTTGGAAATAAAGTCCCAAAGATTTGATACATAGAAAATTAAAAATACAAAAGCGGAGGCCTAGAAATTTATTGTTGCTCGGCTTGCTTCAGAAAGTACGGGTCATGCAATGGTGAATTCTCGCTCACATTTTTAGTACCTGAGCGTCTGGGGGAGCTCAGGGTCAAACCCGGCAAGTAAAACAATAAGAAGTAGGAAGCGTGTAATATAAACAAATAGGTAAAATATGAGTGTGGATATAAAAGTATGCGCATGTGTGGAAAATATTAAACAATTAAGTAACAATATCAAACAGGGATATACATGCATATCAAGTCTAAATTAATATATGATTTTAGTTTATATTTTGAACTAAATGGTGAAAAAATAGACTCAAGTAAAATATGAGTGTGGATATAAAAGTATGCGCATGTGTGGAAAATATTAAATGATCAAGTAACGATATCAAGAAAGAATGTACATGCATGTCAAGTCTAAGTTAATATCTTATTTTAGTTTATATTTTGAACTAAGTGGTGAAGAAATAGACTCAAATAAAATATGAGTGTGGATATAAAAGTATACGCATTTGTGAAAAATATTAAATGATCAAGTAATGATATCAAGCAAGAATATACACGCATATCAAGTCTAAGTTAATATCTTATTTTAAAAAAAATAGACTCGTATCGTGAAAGCACCCGTGCATACCTGGGACCCGGCCAAGATGCTGGCGCTGAGCCAGCCGTGCCACTAAGCACTCAAGCAGATACCAATACTGAGTACTCGGTCGTTCCATCAACATGGACTAAACAAGATATGATGGCTCAGTACCATCCAGGCGCCCCTACGGATGGGCCCATATTTCGATTGCGCAACCTATCATAAACTTTTCACGATACAATATTTGTCCACCCTTTAGTTCTTCCTTAATCCAAACTTTCAAGTTATATTATATGGAAATCAATCTGGAATATGATGAACCAATCATGTCAAGATTTTTACATACACATGTCTAGTAACAAGCAAGATGTGGTCCATGTCAAAATCAAGTTAATAGGCAAGTCAGGATCCATGACATTATCAAGACATGTGTATGTACAAATAAGAAAAATTCAGTATATTTTTATATATCTTATACAAGCAACTAGTATATATATGTCAAGCTAAGCATGATGATGTATAGAATGTTAGAATGAATATTATGAAAATAATCATGTATGTAAGCCACACATAAATACAAGTATACATATAAACACGTATGTAAGTAAATATTAGGATGTAAAAATACCTAGGATGATCATGTATGTGAATCATGCATATACAACTATACATATAAATACATATTAAGTAAGTGGGTACTAAATTGTAAAGATGGGAATTAAATAAGTTTAACACTATTATAACGATTACTTTAACAACATATTGATTTTCTAAATTCTAGCATTATTTCATATTATGAAAAGTAGCAAATTTATTAAATCTTACTAATGTATATATATTTCAAGTAAATATGGATTAGCATAAAAAGAATTATGACCTAACATAATATCTCGTATAAAAGAAATATTTTAACAATTTAATGTAAAAACTTATTTGAAACCTTCTCTTTAAAACATGATTATGAATACACATATATATACCTATGTTCTAATGGCAAGTGGAAAGTGATTTAAAATCATTGCATTATATATGAAGAACTTATATGAAAAATTCAAATGTATATCCAAATATGATGAACATTTATAAAGGTAGTATTTTTATAATTTAAAAATAAAGTATATAGTTTAAATTTATAACTTGTAGTTTAAGAATGAGAGATTATAAAGAAAATGATAAATTCGATATATAAACATAGAGTAAAGTGTAAAAATCATATTTTTATTTTTTTAGAATAATCATAGAGATTTTTGTATAGAGATATTATCTTTTTAAATTTTAACAAATCAAGATTCTAAGTTAACCATAAACAATTAGAGTTAGAAAAAAACATGAGAGTGGATGTGATTTTATTTGTTTTGATGGGTTAGGAAAGAAAACCCTATCTTGAGACTAAAGAACTTCTTTTTCTTCTTTTCATTTTCTTCTCTTTTCTTATTCTTCTTCTTGAGAGTTGGAGGCTAAAGAACTTCTTTTACTTTTTTCCTTCTTTTCTTTTCTTATTCTTCTTCTTGAGAGTTGGAGTAAGAAGAGGTTAAAAAGAATGAAAAATAAAGGAGAAATATATAATAAGGAGAAGAAATGAAGAGAAAAGGGAAAAAAAATATAATAAGACAAAGGAGATATGGGAGTAAAAGGATGGCTTGTCATGCTTGGCCAAAAGACAAGCATGAGACAAAGGAGATATGGGGGTAAGAGTATGGCTTGTCATACTTGGCCAAAGGACAATCATGATGAAGAAAGATATGGGTTAGGTAGATTAGATTGACTTCTTAATGATATTTTACACTATATTAACCATATAAATATGGGAGTATATTTGAGATCCATAATTTGGGGAGATGGGGTATGGGAGGTATGGGTAAATAAAAAGAAAATAGGTATATGACAAATGACTATAGATTTTTGAATTTGTTTATGGCCATAAATTCAAATTAAACTAATGCAAATAAAGTCAAACTTCATTTTACAAGTCAAAAGAAGAAAGAATAGTCAAAATATGTGTAGGACCCACCGATGATTAAAATAATATTATTTTAAGTGACTATCTTAAAAATTCCAAGAAAATTACAAAAAATATATAGAAAAATGAGACAACACAACGCATTTATCTTGGGATTAATCTAATATCAAGAATGTAAGTTATATTGAAATTAGGTTGTTGCAAAGGTACACTGCCTGATATGGAAATATAACCCCTCTCTTATCAGTAACTGAAGGCCCATCTCATGAGAATATCCTTGAGATAAACTCTCCTACACATCAAAATTGTACAAGTATCTTATTGGCTATACTTTACCTTTCAAGTATAATCGTGGCAAGAAACCAAATAGATATTCTCCAGATGTGAGGGAACAAAGGTCAAAATATCCAATTGCTAACTATGTGTCCACAAAAAGACTTTCCCAACCCAACTCCTCTAAAAATTTGTACATAAACTTTCTTCATGCCATGTTCTAACTAGTGTTCAAAAAGCTCTGACAGACCCTAGGTGGACTAAGGCAATGAAGGAAGAAATGGGGGCACTATTGGAAAATGAAACATGGATTCTTATTATCTGAAGGAAAGAAGATGGCAGGTTGTAAGTGGGTATTCTCCATCAAATACAAGGCAGATGGTTCAATCGAAAGGTACAAAGTAAGGTTAGTAGCAAAGGGATATACGCAAACCTACGGCATAGACTATCAGGAAACTTTCTCACCAATGGTCAAGTTAAATATTGTAGAGTCTTATTATCTCTTGCTATCTCTTGCAGCTAATCTTGATTGGCCACTTCACCAGTTTGATGTAAAGAATGCCTTTCTTTATGGTGATCTTGAGGAGGAAGTCTATATGGATGTTCCATCGAGATACACGATAACATCTAAGACTAAGGTTGTGTAAAAATTACAGCGACCACTGTATGGACTTAAGCAATCACACCGAGTTTGGTTTGGACGCTTTAACTTGGCAATACAAGTAACTCAGATCATACACTATTTCTAAAACATCGAATGGGAAAGGTGACAACTTTGATAGTCTGTGTACATGACATGATTGTTAAGGAGACGATTCAGAAGAAATATCAAGACTCTAAGGGTAATTGGAAGCTGAATTCGAGATGATGAATCTAGGAACTCTTAAATATTTTTTGAGAATTGAGGTTGCTCGATCAAAGGAAGGTATATGCCTCTCCCAAAAAAATACATTCTAGATTTACTATCAGAGGTGAGATTGCTAGAATGTAAACCTACGAACATACCCTTTGTCCAAAGCCACAAACTTGGAGAGTATCCAGAGTTAGTGCCGACAGATAAAGAGAGGTACAAGAGATTGGTAGAGAAGCTCATTTATCTCACATACTAGGCCAGATATTGCTTAGGTGTTGAGTGTAGTAAGTCAATTCATGCATAATCTAAGTGAAGATCACAAGGATGCAGTGATCCGAATTCTTTGCTACTTAAAGTCTTATACTGGAAAAGGACTTATGTTTTCAAGGAATATTCATCTAAGGGTTGAAGGCAATATAGATGCAGACTGGGCAGAAAATATGTCAGACAGAAAATCCACTTCATGCACTTTATGTTTGTTGGCAGGAATCTTGTTAATGGAGAAGTAAGAAGCAAAAGATAGTGGCATTGTCAAGTGTTGAAGCTGAGTTCCGTGGGATGGCTAAGGGTCTATGTGAGTTTTTCTTGCTCAGAAGATTGTTAACAGAACTTGGCTTTGCTCTTACATGCGAAATGAATCTATTTTACGACAATAAGGCCGCTATTGACATTTCTCACAACCTAGTCTAGCATAATCGGACAAAGCATGTGGAGGTGATTCGGCATTTCATCAAATAGAATCTTGAATCCAATATAGTTTGAATCCCTTTTGTGAAGTCAGAAGTCCAGTTAGCAGACATACTTACGAAAATTGTTTTCAGTAAGAACTTTTACAGCTCACTAGTTAAGTTGTGCATCAGAGATCTTTATGCACCAACTTGAGAGGAGTGCTGGTGTGAGTAGTCGTTGGAGAGATTTTAGAAGCAAATTTTAATCTATTCAATCAAGAGTCAAATTTTATTCTTACCATGCAGATTTGAATCCCTCCAACCAAGGGTTAATCATATTCTAATTATGCATATTTAGATCCTTTCAATTAAGGGTCAACAATTCTAGCCATATAGATTTGGATCGCTTCAATCAAAGTCAATTTTTATTATAGTCATGAAATCTGTATTGTCAAAAATTTGTAGCAATTTGTATGGTGTAAATATGCATTCCATTATTGTAAAGAATATGAATGAAAATATATACATTTCTCATCAAAAGTTGTCAAAAAATAGACATGATTGACAAAACAAAGAAAACTTTAATAAAAATACCAGTTACAAGGTTCTAACTATAATAATATGCCGGCAAATAGAAGAAGTATCCCACAAAATTCTACAAATTGGCTCTCCCTTACAATATGTGTCATTCCTTAAGTAGACCAAGGAGGCAGGTTATTTTATAATTATCATATAATAAGACTAGGAAGAGAATACTAAAGCCGCTCGTCGAAGTTGGTTTAGTGTTGGAGTCAGTAAGGCCACTTGATGACAGCGAATACCACTAGCTGGCGATCAAACTAGCTTTGCGAATTCAAGCAGTCCAAACTATTTGGCTGAACCGATTCTTTTAGGCTCTGTTTGGTTAGAAAGACAATGGAAGAATGAAAAAAAAAAAAATGAAAGGGAAAGAGAAATGAAAGAAAATAAGGTGGAAATTAGTTTTTTTTTTTTATGTTTGTATTGGTAAGAAATATTTTCTTTTCTTTTAAATTTTCTCTCAAACCAAATAATAGAAAATATTTTCTTCCTTATTTCCATTTCTGTTCCCTTATTTTCCCTCAAACCAAACAGATCCTAAGCAAATTTGGTCTATCACTTTCTTACTCCCGATGTCTACTCTGGTTTGTTTGTATCTAATTTTATCTTCTCCAATCTCTATAGGCTTCAACCTTCTCCAATCTCTATAGGCTTCAACCTCTGCTTGATGAATGTCAGACGACTATGAAGCCTATGTTTGAGCCTCTTATTGTTATTTTGTCATTAAAAATGATAACTACAAAATACACTAGACAAACTGGAGCAACACTCAAGGCTGTGTTTGGATTGAGGGAAAATGAAGGAAAAGAAAAGGAAAGGAAAAGAGAAAAGGAAATAAACGGATATGGAAATTGGTTTCTTTTTTGGCTGTGTTTGGATTGAGGGAAAATGAAGGAAAAGAAAAGGAAAAGAAAAGGGAAAAGGAAAGAAATGGATATGGAAATTGGTTTTTTTTTTTATGTTTAGTTAGAAAGAAAATGGAGAAGAAAATCTTAAGAAAACTTTGAAAGAAAGCAATTTATTATGTTTGGTTGATCAATAGAAAATTAAGAGGAAAATATACTTCTAATTAAATTATAGAAAATTTTAATATTAATTCACATATTATTGATATAATTTCTAATTTTTAAATAATTAAGCATATAATAACTCAAGAGTTCAAAGTTAAAACATACTTTGGAACTAAAACTATAAGAAAATTTCTGCAAAAATATGAAAAACGAATGCAACATATGAGAATAAAAAGATGAGAATAACAAAAGGACTAGGTTATAATGTTTGAACTTCTACAAATTTGGAGTGTTTTAAACCTAAAATTTCTTTGCTCAGCTGGTAATAAATCAACTATTGCAACGAAAAAAATGTCTCTGTTCATTTTTGTCATGCTTCTTTTTTTGTTATTTGGACATTTTCTGTTCATTTTTTAGCGGCAACAATAGCAATGCCATCAGCAACAACAGCAGCATAAATAAGCAGCAAAAATCAGCAGCATCGACAACAAAAACCAGCAGCAGCTTTAAAAATCAGCAACAGCAGCTCTAAAAATCAGCAGCAACAACAGAAATATAAATCAGCAACATAAAAATCAGCATCAGAAGTTTCCCAAAATGTTAAACAGTTTGTACAAGAATTTTTGTTTAAATAGATACCCAAAACATTTTGATCTCAAAACATGCTAATCCAATATTTTTTAAAATCAGTACACCAAAATCCAAACTCAGACAGAAGTTTCTAAAATAAAATCTAAATACTGATATATTTGGCTCTTGCAACACATTTTCGAAGTCCCAAAGTTTTTGTTGCTTGAACTAAAACTTAATAAATTTGACAAAATATAGTTGCTAAGAAGGACGTAATTCATCGCATCAATCATTCTTAACAAATTTTTTGATCCAACTCTAACTCGTCATGGTCATTCTATTATCTGTAATACAAAAATGAACACAATGAGCATGATTGATATTAATTCTGCTAAAGTGAATACAATGAACTCAATCAAGAGAAGATACTACACATAAATTGTATTCTCCATACTAGGCAACATCTAAGTACAGATATAACAACTTAATTATTTTAATTGTAGATTTATATGTAGATTCATGATTAAAAATGGCTAACTAAAAATATAATGTGCAAAGAATATTACCTCCTAAGCTTCAATTCCAACCATCTTTTCCTTCGATTGATTGGCAAACCAATAAAAGTCCTTCCCCGAACTGTATCATAACAAAGATAGTCATATGCTAAAACCTGTGAATCTTCATCCAACTCTTCAATCTTTGAAACCTCCTCTAATATTTCTTCTTCCGTATACACGCGAGGTGCACAACTCACGATTGCGGAGGCAACTTAGTCTATTCTAGTTTTCAGCATATGAAAATCTTTACTGATGTTGTGATTTGAAACTCCATGCTTTATTTTATATGTCACCTTAGATGAGCACGTCTTGGGAACTTATTCTTGGTGACCTGAAGTTGCAACGAATTTTATATCATTTTCTTGACTGATCTCCTTATCACTCTCTTGCTCGGTATTAATAGAATCCGATACTTCTTTCTCTTTTTCTAAGCGAATATGTCTTCCTTTTATAGTTTCAGCACCAAGTCCCGTAGCTCTATCCTTGCCATATTGCAAGTTCTCAAAACTTGGCACGGTTTTGCATTGATATTGTGCAGTCTTTGCATGTGACTATTGTACACAAATAATAAATAAGATAAAAACTAAGTCTTGTTGCATTGGAAGCAAACTAGAAACTTGGAAGTTAAAAAGAACATGTTTCAAATGCACATTGTTAAACTTAGAAGCAAATTTGAAACTAAGCAAGCATAGAAAAAACCTTCAGCTACATTATTATCCCAGCTATTTGTCCAAAATACATTATGGCATTCATGCATATACCGATAACTACAGATCAAATGGAGAATATATTTCTTGCACTCTCATCAGAGCACGCAGTGTTTCAGGTTGGATTCTGGGTGCCTAGTGGTACAGGCATGTGATGGCTTTTTCAAATATGTTCTCATAATTTTTGCTGATTTAATCCTGTTTCTCTTCATTATATGCCTCCTCATATACCTTCAAAATGAAATGCAATAGGTATCAGGTCAGAAATTTCATCTCATATATGGATGACCAAAACAAAAGCAACAGAACTTCAAATCTGCCATCATCCTAATAGTAGCCTGATGATTGGTCTCCGGCGATATGGTGAAACTTGAGCAGTCGTTAATACCAAGAGACGGTATATCTCCTCTGGCTCGATTACATCGTTGTTCTTTATCTTGTATAAGAGGTACGAGGCAACATATTAAAAAACATGAAAAAATTTAAATGTTGGGACATGTAGAAAGAAAAACGAGAGTAAATATAAACTCAGGGCAGCTAATTTGCACAAAATCAAGTGTACTAATGTGATAAAAGGTCCAAATACAAGTTTAACAATAATCCACTCAACTTGATGGAGAGTCCGGTGTCAAGAACACCACAATTAAACAGTACCCTGCATAAAAACTTGTTGGCATCCGTAACCAAAAGTCATATATGCAGTGAAACACAACAAATCATAAAAGATTGCCATTTTAGAAATCTAACAGGCAAGATTAGCACAATATCTGCTGTCAGATTCTATAAGCACAATAAATAATACGGTTTAAATCATGCATCAACAAACAACCATAATCTGAACTCAGAGATAGGATAACAAACTTTTGGTTCTACATCCATCCTTCTAGTGACTTTATTAAGTGCAAAACTACTGCCAAAGTTCAGCATATCTTGAAAGACACCCAAATACTTTTTAAGTGTCTTTATACGATTTTTTAAATGAGCTACACTAACTCTAATTACACACTTCACAAATAACTCATCACATGCAGCTTGGTAAGCAATATTTGGGAAACTCTTATCAGTTTTTAGTTCCCATTGCATCTGTCCAATTAATAATTATCCATCTCAGCTGTCCATACTATGTTCTTCAAACTTGACTGAGTTTCTAATTGTGTATCCATCTCAGCACCCTGCAACAATATTCACAAGAATTAAATAAATTGTCCATCTTATACATCCTAGCAACAGAAGTTACAACAGAAGTTATACATCCGAGCAGATAAACATCCGAGCATGTAAAGGGAAATAAGTAGATTTGTTAAAACTGTAATAATTTTTTTAAGAGTGCAAATAAAAATAACAAAAACATGACTTCATTATTTAACATAGAGTAATCAAAAGATAAGATCTTAACTGAAATCATTCCTTGATTAAAATATTTACAAGATAAGCAATCTAATAGAATTTTATAGTTATTTCTAGAATTCCAACAAAAAAAAAGTAAAACTCTACAAACCAGTAATTTCTCCACATGTGATCGGCTATTCTTTGTCTTAAAATTTCTCATTGTCTAAACTCTTCGTCATTACTTAAAATAGGAGCTTCTTCCCCATCATCTCTCATTCGATACTGAAATTTTTTGTTGACTTTTGTAATCAGTCTTTCATCTGGATCAATACTCATTAGGTAATTATGAAGGATGCTACAAGCATATATGATGTCCTTTTGTATTTCTATTCGATAGTGTGGCTCTGTTCCACTTCCTAAAATTGGAAATCGTTTCTTCAACACTCCAAAAGCACGCTCAATTGCATTCCGCAATGAGGAGTGGCGATGGTTGAGCACCTCATGACTATTTTTAGGTTACCGAGTTGAATATTCCTTAAGGTGATAACGTATACTTCGATATGGAGTAAGAAATCCTGACCTCAACATAAACCCTGCATCAACTAGATAATATTTTTCTAAAATAAACAAAGATAGGATAATTAGTATAACATCTATAGGGTTAAGGTATTTAAGTGTTAATGAACTTGTTACATATATGTGGTTCTCACTTTGAGGAACAAATAGCTTGTCCTGTCTTGTCAAGGCATTGTTTAGCAATCAAGAGTCAGAAACCTACCCTTCCCAACCAACCAAGATATCGGTAAACTTTAAGTTAAAAGTGCATGCAGCTAGCACATTTTGAGTAGGAAAATCTTTCCGACCTCGATATCTTCTCGTATCTTCTTTTGTCACTTTCACACAAAAATGAGACCCATTGATTACACCAACACAATTCTATAACAAAATCACAAAGTTTTATTAGCATTTAGCAACTTCTACAATTAGTATATTGCATTGTAGCATTTGTTTTAGAATTTTATCTTAAAATAAGGCATAAATCTTGGATTGTTCTGTATTTCTGATGGAACTTCAGAGTTATCCAGTTGGTTTAAAAATTGATCTTCAAGTGATATTATAGCTTTTAAAACCTTGTGAAAGTGGAGACTAACAGTCTCACTAAAATGCCTAAAGTAGAATTTGACTAATTTATTGTTCCAATTATGGGAAACAATTTGAATGAAGTTTGCAACTTGTTCCTCCACATAACAACGCCTAGTGTCATGAAGACACAAAGTTTCTCGAAGCAATTGACACAACCTAACAAAAGTGTCAACCCCCATACGCAATTGTTCACGATAATCACTGTCACTTTGTCCTTTGAGTCTTTCCATGAGTAAATTTCTATCTTTATCTTGTTGTGACAAGATAGATCTATCTATATATTGAACTCCATATAATGTTATTACTTTAGCAACTAAATATGAGATGTAAACAACCATACTTCCAACTGCACATTTTATCTTCGTCATTTTTATTTCCCACCTATCTTCCTCCTTTATCTACAAATTAAGACAAAATATTATAATTCAAGAAATTATTATTTGTGAAGAAAAGTCAAATTTCTACAAAATTGCATCTTACGAAGAATTGCTACTGATGCAACATTAACGATATCGAAGAACTTGTCTACCAAAGTAATTTAATGAAACTATGCTATTTTAGTTAAAGCATTATTGTCTAGACATTGCAATTTGCAAATTGTATGTTGTATAACTATTAGAAACTAACTCTTGAAAGCCAAATGAAGTTCCTTTCGATTATGACAATTTATTTTGGAATCATAGTCAGAACTCATATGCTTCTTCGGCTTATCTATCCATCTTCCAGTTATCTAATCGACTAAATACAAGCATCAAACTACCCAAAAGTTTTGTCGTGCAAGCCACAATATCAGCCACTTGAATGATGCACCACCATCTCTTCATGACATTATATCATTGCTCAACACAATATAATTATTACCGGTGCTTTTTGAATTGATCATCATGATAAGTAAATTGAAATCAGGATAATGTTAAATTTCTAGGTTTCAATGAGATTTCTAGATAAGAGTGTTTGTAGGGAGGTATCAAGAGAAAACAGCGTGTGTTAAGTATCTCTTAAAATCATTAAGGACATGTGCTATGAACAAACACATACCTGTCTTAATTCAAAAAAAACTTGAACAAATACCCCCGTGTAGAGAATGAGAGCTTGCTTGCTTAACCTGGCTAGGCCATCATTCACCTTCTTTAGTCTAATTTTGATACATATATAATATCTGCAGAACTTTTGTTGTTTGGGGAGCTGAATTCTAAATTGTTATAGTTTATGAAAAATATATGTGCTGACAGTCTCAAACAACCAAAAAAAAAAAAAAAATACAACGGACTAATTATTAAAAGTTAACTAACCACCATAATGATTTTACAGTGGAGTGCTTTGTCTAATTATTGACCAGTCACCACTCATTCATCAACTTTAGATTTTGGGTGCACCAAAACTCTCATGTTGTGAGGATTTAGGCTATAGAAGGAGGGGTAAAGGATATGTTTTTACTGCACCACTAATACAAAGTAATTCATAAAGAAAACTGGATACAAGAAAGCATACATTAATGAGACTGACATTGATAAAAATAAAAAAGAGAGAGAGATTAAAATAGACATAAATGGAGAGGAAATATTCATGAGCCACCCCTGAACTATCTATCATCTACTTGTTGTCTGCCAAAGTAATTTGAAAAATACTCAATTTGGGCATTGTAGATCCAAAAAACTTATAAAAACTTACATCCATTGCTAAATCAAATGATCTTTTTGATCCAACCATAATATCAAAATCTTCTTCCTCAACAAGTGGGTGTTTAAAAAAAGAGAATATGGGTCAGTAATTGTTGGAAAAATTTACAAATAAATAAAATAGAAAAAAAATGTACATAGCAAAATCAAAAGAAATTTGCTGAAATCTAGCAATAAGATGGCCATCGAGGGGTCTATCGCATGTTCTATAGGCAAATATTTGCTAAGAGAAACCCTAGAAAACATCAAGTTTGCACCTCTTTGAAGTTTTACAAATGATTAATGATTAACTAAAGATTAGATCTAGCATACACAATTTAAAACCAAATAGAAAAATAGTTTTATTAAAAGATCAAAAAGATTTCATCTTTCAAAGAAAAGAAAGATCGAGATCCGGTCACAAACGCTAAACTCTAGCGAGAATTTTGGTGGATGGATCGCAATCGGAGCTCAAATCGTCCACAAAATGACACATTTTGCATGCAATTTACAGATCTAGGGTTAGGGTTTCGTACCTTTCACGGTAGAGGAGCGAAGGGTTCCGAGATTGAGAAATTTTTCTCTCACTTTTCGCAGTCGAGGTTAGAGAGACAGAGAGAGAGCGAGTGAAGTCGGAGATATCGGAGAGATGAGAGGGCAAAGGTAAGGGAGAGAAACAAAGAGATATCCTGAAAAATTTTCTCATTCTTTTTCCTTTTTCTCTCGTATCTCCTTTATCTTACATTTTCTCTTGGTTATGAAAAAGAAAAAAAAAAAAAAAAAAAAAAATCAAACATATTTTCTCTCACTTTCTTTTCCTTTTATCTTCTCTTCAATTTTTCCTCTAACCAAACAGTGTAAAGTTACTTTCGCTTTCCTTTTCTTTTCTTTTCCTTCACTTTCTCTCAATCCAAACACAGCCTTATTTGAATACACAAAAAAAAATATAAAAGGTTGCAAATAATAGAATGAACCAATACTTATTGGATCATCATATCTAATTTTTGCTAGTTCTCGAACAAAATTATTCGTAACTATGCTACTCGCTTTGGAAGAAATTGTAATTACACTCAGCACATGTAACAAATTATTAAACAACTAAGCTACCTAGGTGGACGAGCGTTGATGGGAAAAAATTGATGAGGGACCCACATCTGTCAATATCTCAAAGAATCTAACAAAATCTCAAAGTGGATGAAGATCTCAGATCTAATTAAATCCAAATTAAATCTAATCTAAATAAACTAGCGACTACAGTAGAAGACTCTTCATATCAGAAGGGTTAAGGTGAAATCCAACATTCAAATATGGAAGCAACTGATCATGGAATTTTTAATCAACGAACCCCCGGAATCCTAACTGAAAAAAAATCCAATCTTTTTCACTCGGTTCTCTCTTAAAACAGACAAGAGTTTTGAATCAAAAGCACTTGAGGACTAGTTTAAAGATCAAAATCTCGAACAGAACCCTTGGACGAAACGAGTGCACAAGACGAAAAAATTGGATTTTGACAAAGTTGAGTCCTCTCCATCTCCACGCCCCCACCACCATCGGTGCCATTAACCAAAAAATCAAAGAGGGGAAACAAGCAAATAAAAGAAAAAAAGGCGTAACCGTAGAGAACACCAAGCCCCTAGCTCACCCTCTCTCTGTTTCTCTGTCTCGAAATCATAATAATGTCATATCCGAAAGTGAAGCTCCTCTGCAATTCGGCTGCAAGATTCTCTCGCGGTCAGAGATTCGGCCCTCCGCGGCAAGCCACTACTCCTCTCGCGGTCGGAGGGGATCCTCATTGATCGCATCTCCGACAGCTTCCCCGATGCTCTGTACTTTGCAGCCAACATCATGGTCGACTCTATTGATATCCCCTCTTATCGCGTAGCACCATTGAAGATGCTTAACATGTGTAACATTATTTAATGGTGGCAAATTCTCAGAGGGCAATTAACATCTTCCCAATATAGTGGCAAACTCTCATAGGGCAATTAACATCTTCCCAATACATGAAGAAAGCGAGAAAATCCCAAGTAACATCAATTTCATATATCTGGTTGCAGCTTGTCTAAAATATAGATGATTACAAAAGGTATCATTGACAGCAGATATCTAAGGACCCATAGAGGGTCAGGGTATATTGCAACTCTTACTTCTTGTAGGGGGTTGAAATACATTATAACTCTTGTTTCTTTAAAGACAGAGTTTGTTAAAGTAAGGAAAGCTGCATCAGGAGTGAGAGCAGTACCAAAATCTATCCACAAATATTTGATCCTTCTGGGGGTACTCACTCATGGAGTACAGCTTATAATCAGCCTCCAAATAAGCTCAACAGCTGGGGGTGAAATGTCTCAAATCGTATGGTGACTCTAAACTCATCGTCAACCTGATGACATGAGAGTATAAGGTTAGACATAAGGCTCTCATACCCTACCACTAGACAACGATTGAATTGGTTGACAAATTTAAGAAATTTTACATCGACCATGTGTCACGACACAAGAAAGTGTGTACACAAATGCCCTGGCATCACTCGCCACAACTTTGACATTACCTCCTAGGTCGAGCAAACACGTCACTATTAAATGTCATAACTTTCTTAGCCCCAAGACAGTACTGGAGACAGGCTAAGTATACCAAATCGGAATGAGTTTCGAGCCCCGAGATTGGTGCTTCTCATTTGTAGGCTCTGCACTGCATGATGTACTTCTGGAAGATCCAAAGGAAACAATCTCAATAAAGAAGAAGGTAGCTAAACTCTCCATAATGCAGAGCTACAAACCATATATAGCAAATCACATGATAGTATCATGTTTTGCTACCTCTTAAAGAAGGAAGCTCAAGAAGTACTAAAGAAGCTCATGACGAGTGCAGGGCCTACCAGTTAGGACCCAAACTTTGAGACTGCATAAGAAGACTTGGCTATTTCTGTCAAAAATGATTGCATAGTTTCGAGCCAATCACTTTGCCCTCATTTAAAATACATCAGCTTATACTGGCGACAACCATTACACCTTTAAATGGGCTGAAACAGTCCGATAAGAGAACTTAAAATGAGACGAATTTATTTAATTCGTCAAACACGATGTGACCTACGCTTTGGCGTACCTCAGCAGATTATCCATGATAATTGGCCTCAGTTTGCCAGTCATGGCCTCTCATGATTCTGCAACAAGTTTAGAATCCAGATTGTTGCCTTAACACCCTATAGTCTACCAGTTAATGGTCTAGCCAGAGCTTTCAACAAGATCATTGTGAAGCTCCACTAGAAGTATGTCTCTTCAATTTGACGCAATTGGGACAAAAATTTGGTGTATGGTCGCGAGACCGTCTTGCCTTTTGAAATCCAATTTCCATCTCTGCAAGTTGCATTAGCCACAGTAATGACAACCGAAGAACAGCGTCAACGAAGGCTTCAAGTATTAGAAGCACTAACAAAGAGCACTTAAAAGCACAATAACAAATTGAATTATGCTGAGCACGTATGTTAAAGGTATTCAAAAAGAAACTCAAAGAAAGAAATTTCAAAGAAGACGATCTAATTGAAAGATTAATGATAATGACCAACAAGAGCAAGGATAAATTCGAATCTAAATCAGAAGGACCCTTCATGATGGAGATGTTCTACTCAAATGGAGCTTCCAAAATGGTGACAAAATGATGTCGCCTAGTAATGGCAAATTTCTAGCATCAGCGGAAGGCCACAATGGCCAACAGGAAGAAAAGATCAAAATCCTCACCAACCCTACTAATGAGTGTCATATATTGCATATTTATAGCCTCCATATTGTCTATTTTTGTATATAAATAATGCTACTCGGGTATTTTTAGTGTGTTTTTAGGTGAAACCTATTCCTACAAGGAGTAGTATAAACTCAGAACTAGATTAGGAAATCTAGTCCATAAAAGAGGCAAAAGTGAACAAAGCTACAAGAATATAAAGTTACAGAGAGCCAAAATCAATTACAGTCATTCAAATTAAAGGAAAAAGGCTAGAACTTCAAGTAGAAGAGAGTTGAAACCCAGAAGATACTCTTTTGCCGCCAATTGGCGGCAATTACCGCCAATTGCGGCAAGTTGGGACCCACATGTGAGGAAATTTTAACAGGGTCTTAGATCTAATTTTTCAGCTACCTACTTATGCTCAGATTTGGCTCTCCAGAGTCTATATATTAGTCATATTCTTATAATATCGGGTTCTTATACAATTTGGTACTCTTGATTATCAATAAATATTAGGATTTTGCTAAATGGATGATGGCCGCCATACCGCGCTCTAAAAGTAACTCTATTATTTAGAAGTGCTTTCTAGTAAGTAAAAAACTTTAATTTGCTTTTTAGATAGATTTAATTGCTTTTAAATATGAATATTCAATGGCTTTCATAAATAAAAATAAGATTTTGATAATTAGAACTATGAGTAGCTAATTTAATTTAGTTTTAAGATGTAGATAAAACTAGAAATCAACCATATAATTGCTTTCTACTATTTTCTTTCTAAAATAAAATAATAAAGATATGATTTTTCTACGAAAAGCTTAAAATACAACAACTCGTAGATTAATATTTTGATAGTTTATACTTGAATTAAGTTTTCTGATAGTCTATTCTTAGATAGGATTTGAAGTTATTGATTTTTTTTCTTCTTCATAAAATTATCTAATGTTTTAGTTTATTTTTATAAAAAGTAATATATTTGATAAGTTATACTTATACGCCACTTGATAGATCACGCTTAGAATACTTTAAATAAAGATTAAAACTAAAAGATCAGTTTTTATGATAGGAAGAAAATAATAAAAGTAATACTTGGTTGTAAATTAGTGGATTTTATATTCTAGGCTAATTAAAATAACTCGAAATCAACTTAAAACTCTTAGTTAGCTCGTTAGAATAATAGGATAAGGAAGATAGTAAAACATCTTAGATTCTCGTGGGAACGACATGTTTGTGCTACAACTAACACTGTGTACTTGCAATAGATTTATCACATCAAGTTTTTGGCACTGTTGTCGGGAATCAACGGCATTTTCTTATTTATTTTTTTAATATTTTATGAGTTAATAGTGTGTGTTGAGTGTGCTGGAACCTGAAAGTTCAGATAAAGGAAGAAAAAAGGAACGAGAAAAGACTTAAAAGTACATTGCAAAAACCAGGGAGCCAAACTCCCTTGTTTTGCCGCTAAACAATGTTAATTGCCTTCATTTGGCGGCAAATTTGATGAGTCTCTTCCCCTTTTCTCTCTAGTTCTGTATTTTGAGTCTCTGGTTCTGTAAGAATTCAAAAAAATAAAAAAATTAGAAACTATAGGATATCACATTTTTCTTTGATCATATTTCTTTCACCGTTTCATCTCACCACACCTTACTTCTTATATTAGTTTAGAAAATTTACGCATCCACTCACGGTCATTGGTTCATGCCACATTGGATCTTTGATTCATTTGGTCAACTTGTAAGATTAGATTTATTTATGGGAGAAAAGATGGACCAACCGATCCTGATCCTTTAGGATCGATGGTACCTGTTGCACATATCATTACCGTCATATATCAAACTTTCATACATAGCAGATAATCACTTTAATCTGAAACCGCAGTACATCAGTATGCTTACTAAATTCACTGGTTCTGATTCTAAGAATGCATTATTAGTGAATTTCAGAAAATGTGCGTGATGATTAAACTGTAACACTTGTCGGAGAATGCAATTAAGTTTCACTTCGTTCCATTCACTCTCAAAAATAATACCAAGAAGTGGTTGTATAGTATGTCTACTGATTCAATCACTACTTAGGATGAATTTGTTACAGTTTTTCTCAAGAAGTATTATCCCACGCACAAGACGGCAAAAATTTAAAATTAAATTAATCAATTCCGTCAAATGCTGGGAGAACCCTTCTGTAAATACTTAGAACGGTTCAAAATTTTATTAGCTCAGTGCCCCCACCATGAGATAGAAAAGTGGCGGTTGTGTCAAATCGTGTACGAAGGGCTCGATTACACATCCAAAACTCTTCTTGAGTCCTTGTGTCAGGAAGAGTTTATGAGAAAGAATGAGGATGAAGCATGGGACTTTCTTGAGAACCTATCATGAAAAGTATGCAGTGGGATAGTCCCGCTGAAAAACCTAATGTATCAATTTCTGCACATAAGGGTGGGATACATAGCGTTGACAGCTCTATATCTGCCGAAGCTAAAATTGTAGCCCTTATAAGGAGAATTGAAGAATTGGAGACTCCTAGCACTCCACTGATGGGTCAAGCCAACCAAATTTAAGTTTTCACATGTTTTAACTGTGGAACTCCGAATCATGTTATAGAGGAGTGTCCATTATTAATGAATCTCTTGGGTCTAACACTTGAGCAGACTAATGCCTTATATTAACAACCTATGAATAATCCTTACACTCCTATATATAATCCGAATTGGAAGAACCACCCAAATCTCTCATTGGGTTAAGAGCAATATCATGGAGACCCCAATCCTAACATGCAGCCTCCACTAAATGGTCAGTTCCCAAGACCTACGTGGGTGTATATCAACACTCAAATGATACGAATCAAGGGAACAACTAAAATAGACCATCTACACATAATCAATTATATCCATAGCAGGGGTTTAACAATGATTATGATAGATGGTTAATGACACTTGAAAGGAATGTGGAGAACATTTTCAAGACAACGTTCAATTTAGACACACAAATGCCAAATTTAATAATAAAAGTGTCTACTGACTTTATACAACGGACCGATTAACAACTTCTTGAAAGTTTTTAATCGATCAAAAATATAGAGTAGTAGGTTGAATAGTTAGCCACACTACTGAGTAAGCAGAGGTCAAGTACAATTCTGAGCTAGCCAATAATGAACCTCAACTCTAACTCATCTCAGTCTATTTCATTCCATGTTCAACAATGCAATGCCATTCACATGCTCAGATCTGGCAAGCAAGTGGACAATAATGAAACCATGCTCCCTAATTTTACTATTATTATTCCGCTAGCTATACCATTTTTTCCATCTATTTCTCCACGTCCATCTCCATCACCTCCATTACCATCACATGCTCATTCGGAAGAACCTATTCCTAAGCCAAAAGTATCATATCCCAATCAGCTTAGGAAGTATTCACTGCAAGTAGAGAAGATACTTGAAATATTTCAGCAGGTGAAGGTTAATATTCCACTTCTTAATATTATACAACAGGTTCCCACTTATGCCAAGTTTCTCAAGGATTTGTGTACTAAGAAACGAGAAAGAAACGTTCCTGAGAAAGTTTTTCTTACTGCAAATATATCGTAAATCCTCTATAACTCCTTACCTATAAAATATAAAGATCCAGATTCCCCCATAATATCATGCACCATTGGGAACACTACATTTGATAGCGCGTTGTTTGATATAGGGGCAATATCAACTTGCTTCTTTATACTATTTATTAGCAACTGGAGTTAGGAAAACTTTAACCTACTAAGATCACATTACAGTTAGCTGATGTTCTATCACGAGACCACTTGGTACGGTTGAAGATGTGCTCATTAAGGTCAGCGAGTTCATCTTTCCTATAGACTTCATTGTCTTAGAAACTGAGCCGATTTCTAATCCACAAAATCAAATTCCTATTATCTTGGACAGACCATTTCTTGCAACTTCAAATGCATTAATTGATTGCAAGAGTGGCCTCATAAAGCTATCATTTGGGAATATGACTGTGGCATTGAATATATTCAATATGAATGAGTATACAACGAGCTCCCTCATTGAGGTAAACATGGCTCATAATTTGCACTCTCATTCTACCTATTGCACTATTGATAAACCCTTATTTGAGCAAATTTTCAAAAATGAGCTCATATCGTTAGACGAATTGGTATATACTAACTCTATGTATGATGACACTTGTGCAAGTGTGTCATTCATTTATGAACAAACCTTTGAGGATTTGTTTGTAAAGGATCTCTCATTACTTCGTGAGTTAGAAGGGTCACCACACTTCACAGTTGGTTCACTTAATCATGTTGCACTCTTCACATCTCACGATATTCCTACATGTGTGCTTGTTACTAACAATATTTAGCAGGTTTATAATGAAAAATTCTTTAGCCCAATTATTAATACTTACATGTGGATAAAGAAAAAGCGAGAACAACATAAGAAGAAAAAAAAGCAATTTCGTAACTTCACAATAATGCACCCACTTCACGTTTAAAATGCACACAGTATGAAAATGGAAAGCGATCAAGAGGACGTAACCGCTTTCAATGCGTTAATAGGGTGACAATATTAAAATCGTGACATTTTATGATTCTTATTATTTGTATAATATTTGTGTAATAGTTTTCATATTTATTTTACCATCCTTGGTTCATGTATGAGAGCATACACAAGTTTAGGTATGGGAGAGTGCGTTAGAAGATTTTTGTATTTTTCTAGGATGTTTAGTTTTTGTAACGCTCTCGTTTTTAGTTGCTTCCCAAAATGGAGGATGCTACTCTAAAATTTGTACTAGACAACCCAACAGTCACAGGATCTTAGAATAACTGTAAGTACTGGTACAATCAGATGAGTAAATTACATATCTGAAATTGAAAGAATTTCGTTTATACAAAAAGTTCATTATATAAGATGGTATACTGCTTTAAATGTGAACACAAAAGAATTAAAGAGAAAAGTAGTACTCAAACATAAGGAAATATAAACAAAATGTATACAAAGTTTTTCAGGGGGTACTTCACTTGCCTATTGTCGCTCAATCTGCCCAATGAAGTACAGGTCTTCAGTCGGGGCTAGATCTCCTTCTTCACCTTCCAAATCTGGGTTCAAAACCTAGGGGATTAAACCCAGAAAGTAACACATTTAAAAAGAGAAATTGTATATTATCATAGTACAGGAATATCAGTGTGCATAAACAAGTTTATATCAAAGTTGTTCATGTATATATAAATTAAACATGAAAGCAAACATAAATAAATACATAAATAAATAAACAAACATGACAATAATTGTTCTATCTATTTAATCTTATATTCTATTGGTCTCAGTCATCATCCAATTTAATTGAAAAAACTATATTAATAGATAAACTAGTGCTTCTCCATTATCGTATTAGTGCTCGTGATACCCGGGATCCGGCCACAATGATCATGGCACTGAACTATGACATGCCGCTAGACATAACAATCAATTTCCATACTATATATTTTACAGTAACGGACATACCACTCTAGATATCAATTATCAATTGGTGATCCAGTAATCACCCGGGCCGCTGCAGTAAAAAATCTCGGCCTTAACATTACAATAATTCCTTATATGATATGGCTCTTATCCATCATATAGTTTCTCTCATCCCCGTATTCGTAATACATTATACATATGATAATTTTATTTTACATATAATTCATTTCCCTTCTTTATATATATATATATATATATATATATATATATATATATATATATATATATATATATATATATATATATATATATATATATATATATATATATATATATATATATATTCATTCATTTCCATGACCGCACATGACTTATAGTATCATAATACATGATTTGTAATATCAGAGCACATGATTTGTAGCACGATGAATTAGATATCCGTGTCATCTTCAAATTTTTAGGGCACAATTATATCACAATATCATTTATCAAAATTGATTAAATTATTTGGTTCAGTTTTCAATACCAATCAATGTCCAAATTGCCACTTATTCATTTATCTATTTATTATTATTAGTAGTAGTAGTAGTATTAGTATTAGTATTAGTATTACACTTTATTTATATCCATCAATTATTCCCAATTAAGGTCCAAGTCCAATCCATCAATTATTTAATCCATCAAGTCCAAACCCAATAAATTCCCACTTAATCATATTTTTATTTATTTTTTCTTTTTTGTCCGACCCAGGCGCAAGCCCACTGTTTTTAATTTAATTTTTTTTCTTTTTTCTTTTACTGGACTGGGCTGGCCGACCCTGTCTTTTTTTCTTTCTTTTTTTTTTTTCTAGCCCAAGCCCAATCCAAGCCCAATGCCCTCTTTCTCTTTTTTTTTTCTTTTATTATACTAGGCTGGGTCAGGCCCGGTTCCCCCTTTGTTCTTTCTTTTTCTTTTTCTTTTTCTTTCTCTTCTCTTGGCCTAGCCCACAAAATTCGCTCCTCTCTCTTTCTGTTGCTGCTGCTTCTTCCTCTTCTTCTTTCCTCTATTCTTTTATTTTATTTTATTTGTTTACCTATTTGCAAAATTTATTGTAAAGAATATAATTGTAAATAGGAGCACCCTCATATTACAAATAAAATTTCTACTCCAAATCGAAACTTAATTTGATGAAATAGCAAATATTTAAGTAATTTTGCAACAATATAATCAACATAAAAATTATATGATTAAAAAGAAATAATCAAGAAAAGAAGTGTGTTACTTACATCAGGCTCCCTTTTATCTTCTTCGATTTTTCCCGAATCCGCCCCCTTCTCCTCTTTTTTTTTCTTGTTCGGTTGTGTTATAGTGCAGATTGAGAGAGGGTGAGAAGACGATAGAGTGTGAGAGAGAGGGTGGGTGTTGGTTTTTTATTTTTCATTTTATTTTTTATTATTTTTTTCTTTTTCCCAATTGGCTTTTCATGCGGCCACCGCCCATGTTTGGCGGTGGCTTGCGAGGCAGCCAACTCAATCCCTTTTTAATTAAATTAATTATTTATTTATTTAATAATTTAGTAATTTCAGTTCCATGTAACGTTCTTCGAATACTATCAAATTAATGTAGGGCATCGTGCTCAATAAGAGGAAAGCTATAAAATTATCCGTTTGTTCTTTTGATATCCAGAATAAATAAACCAAAATTTTGAAATAATTAGAATGATGATTTTAATATTATTAAATTAGAAATTTTGAGAGTATTTTTCGGCCTCGTAAAAAAAATCTCCAAAATTCTAAATATTACAAAACTAATAATCGCGAAGATCGAATGTCATTTGGGTTTGCGGATTTAAAGTTACGTTCACCGAATGTTATTTTTGTGTCCAAAATTTACTTCGGTGGATTTATTCGGTACGACTGGTCTCAAGAGAGGTATACAGGTAGCTCGAATTTTGGGGTATTACAGATTTTTTCTTTTTCTAGGATTTTTATTTTATTTTTATATTTTTAATTTCTTTATTTTACACTTTGAATAGTTTTTAGGGTAACTAAAAAGAAGAAGAAAAAAGTTTAAAAAACAAAAAAAAAGTATATATTTTCTTCAATAAATCAACCTAATTACAAATAAAAGAATAAATTGAGAAATTTGATAGAAGAGTGGATTAGATAATACACTTAGAATTTTATGAAAAAATAAAATAAATAAATAAATTCCGCAAATAGTAATTTTGAGATAAGTATACATCTATTTTTCACTTCACAATAGTTTATTAGGTTAAGGATAAAAATGATAATGATTGAGTAGTATTTTCTTTCTAAACAAGCAAAAAATAAAAAAATAAAAAAAGAATAAAGAGGTGAGTCTGGTAGTTAAGGCAATAATCTTTTAGAAATAAAAAAATAAATCTCTTTAGAATTGCTAAGTAGTTGGGTTTTTGTGCCTAAGTAAGTGTGAATATTCACAAGAACGGTATTTTTAAGAGGTAAAGTATGATTCAAGTAATCGGGTATTTACACCTAAACAAGTGACTATTCGCATGAAAGATGAAATATTCAAAGTATCATCCAAATAATCGGATATGTGCACCTAAGCAAGTACAACTATTCACATGAAAGGAGAAATATTTACAAAATAGAGGTAAAAAAAAGTAAAAAAAAGAAAAAATTATTTAGAAGGAAGAGATGAATCATGAGTTAGAGTTTGAGTTTAAAACTGAAGTAGACTATCACACATGCACGTAGATGTATAGGAGCCAATGAATTATTTATTAGTGGGTATTAAAAAATAGGATTTGAATTTTTGAATAAAATAATAGATGTATTTGATATGACGTTTGATTTGAAAATTGATAATCTAAATGCATTCTTGAGTTTGTATATTTGAGATTAATTGTAGAAAATATCAAAAAGATTTTTCTTTCTTTTGGATAAAATTTTTGTTTTACTTGATTTTTTATTTTCCTTATTTTTCTTTTCTTTATTCCGTAATCTACCTTCTTCACAAATTTTGTGGATATATTCACTACAAACCCTCACGAGACACAGCTCGTCCACTAGAGTAACCTAGGGGTTTAACGGTTTGTTGCACATACTAAGTGCAATCGCGATTTTTGCGAAAGTGAGTTAAGTTTTTTTTTTTTCTTTTCCTTTTTAGATCTAGATTTTGCTCGAGAACTAACAAAAGTTAGGGTTTGGTTCTCCAAAACTTACATATTGGCTGTCTTTATAACTTGGGATTTTTTTATGCAATTGTATACTCTTGATTATCAATAAAGATTAGGATTTTGCCGAAGGGGTGACAGCTGCCATACTGCGCTCTAAAGATAACTCCATTATTCAGAAGTGCTTTCTAGTAAGTAAAAATCTTTAATTTGCTTTTTAGATAAATTTAATTGCTTTATAGTATAGATATTCAATGACTTTCATAAATAAAAATAGGATTTTGATAATTAGAATTATAAGTAGCTAACTTAATTTAGTTTTAGAATGTAGATGAAACTAGAAATCAACTATATAATTGCTTTTTATCGTTTTTTTCTAAAATAAAATAATAAAGATATTATTTTTATATGAAAAGATTAAAATACAACAACTCGTAAATTAATACTTTGATAGGTTATACTTGAGTTAAGTTTTTTGATAGCCTATACTTAGTTAGAATTTGAAGTTGTCGATTTTCGTCTTCTTTATAGAATTATCTAATTATTTAGTTTATTTTTATGAAAAGTAGTATGTTGGATGAATTATACTTACACTCCATTTGATAGGTCATACTTAGAATAATTTAAATACAGATTAAAACTAAAAGATCAGTTTTTATGATAGAAATAAGATAATAAAAGTAATACTTGGTTATGAACTAGTGGATTTTATATCCTAAGCTAATTAGAATAACTCGAAATCAATTTAGAACCCTTAGTTAGCTCATTAGAATAATAGAATTAGCAAAATAGCAAAACACCTTAGATTCTCGTGGAAACGATATGTTTGCACTACAACTGACACCCATAGATTTATCACATTGCCTACTATATTGGGAGTAGAAGTATGAGATCAACTGCCCAAAGACCCAAAGGTGAAGGAAAGAAGAAACATTTGGTATTTAAGTCCAAGAAAAAACCTCGACAACTCATCATACTGAGGGAATAGTATGGCTAGTCCAATGTAAACGGCAATTCGTAAAGACACACCAAATCTGTTGATAATTAGGAGTTTGCTAAAAAATCTCATGACAAATTTGTTACATCAAATCCATGCCACTAAGGCGAAGGAGAGAGAAAGTCAAATCCTCGATAACCTATCATGCTAGGAGATAAAGTATGAACTACTCAATACTGTTAAAGCAATAGAAATAGGAGATCAGAATTCTCGCCAACCATACCATACTGAGGGTAGAAGTATGAGATCAACTGTCTGAAACCTCAAAAAGTGAAGGGAAGAGTAAATATTTGGCATGTAAGTCCAAATAAAATTCTTGACAACTCACCATAGTGAGGGGAATAGCATAGCTAACCCAATGCAAATGGCGATTGGTAAAGGTACTCCAAATTTGTTGATAGCTGGAATTTTGCTAAACTCTTACCTCTAATAGTTAGATTTGAATCATCTCACCTATATCACTTTAATATGATCAAATCTGTCACATTAAGCTCAAACCTCTAACAGTGAGATTGGAATCATTTCAGCCATATCACTTCATATGATCAAACCTGTTATGTTAAGCTCTTACTTATGACAGTGAAATGTGAACCATCTCACCCATATCACTTCATACGATCAAACCTATCATGTTAAAATCTTAACTGTAATAGTGAGATTTGAATCATCTCACAGTGCAACGAACAATTTCATTTGTGACCCTAACCCAATCACCAGTTTTGTTTATCACCTAGATGAGTAACTCGATAATCCTGACATGTTCATCGTGGCATGTGCAATTAAGCGCCTCCGCCAAACTCCATGGCATGTGCAATTAAGTGCCTCTGCCAAACTCGATGATATTAACCTGATCATCTTGGCGTGTGCGATTAAGCGCCTCCCCCAAACCCCATGGCATGTGCAATTAGACGTTTTTACTAAACCCTATGACCCTTATCCGGTCATTTGGCATGTATAATTAAGCGCATCCGCCAAACCCTATGGCATGTGCAATTAGGTGTCTCTACCAAATCTCTTGATTCTAACACAACCACCTAATCAAGTCTGAGTTGCACGGACATGCCCGAGCCACCCCGATGAACCACTAATTCAAAATCAATCGTTTGCAAAACCATTATCATATACCACTCACACCATCGCCATCATGTCCAAAACCATCAAGTCATTGTCACCTCGCACCCATTCCATCACCCGTCGCAAATCTCATAAATATTATGAAATGAACAATATAAGACTAAAAGAAAATTTCCTTATTCATGTTTGCAGGAATGAAAAAGACAAGTAATGATCAGAATTTCATCATTTATTACAACAAAAAAAAAGGAAGGAAAAAGAGAGTGGGCGTAAAGAAAATGCAGCAAAATCAAATTTCTCCCAGAAGCCTTAGCCTGCTCTCAGTTTGTTCAAAAACTTGTCGTCAAGTCTCCTCAATAGGGTGCAGAGCTTGACAGTGTAGGTCATCTTTGCTAACACAATTGATGAGAGAGTTGGGCTCTAGATTCTTCAATGGCCCAGGTCCTTATCGCCTTTTCTTGCTCAAGTTGCCCCTGTTGCAAGACCAGCTTTTCTTTTCTTTTGGAGGACTCCTCGAGTTTGGTTTGGCTCACTTCCAAAATGGACTGAGCTTTGCCTATGGTCTCACGAGCTCGAGAGATTGCCACCTGACTAGCCTCTATCGCGAAGTTCGTCTTCTTCAGATCTGCAAGAATTACTTCTTGGTTGACTCCGAGATCAGCTTACTCACAAGACCAAACTTCCTCTCTGTGCCTTAGCTCCTCTTGCTGAGCCATCAGGTCAACTCTCAGCCTTGCCACTTTGATTTCAGTTATCACTGTCACGTTTGCCAGGCGAAGTGTGTTCAATACCTAAACTTGTTCTTCCAAAGCTTCTAGGTGAGCCTGATAGGGTGTTGCTCATTTAGGGCTTCCAATTCTTTTTACATTGTCCAATAATGATGGGGAAAATCTCGACGGGACCGGAAGCAGGAGGAGTATGAGATGGCAAAGTGACTGTTGGCTCTAAGGGAGTCAAAGTTTCCGGCACAATAGTTGCGGGAGATTGTGGTCTTTCGTCATTTTCTAGCCGGTCCAGCTTAAGATGGGATTATTGACTTGAATCAGGCTAGGGCGTGAAGTAATCAATGTCGTACTCATCTGCAGAATCTCCGAAATCAACCATAAATCCATTAACTCTAGAGTAATCAACTTGCTCCTCCGATTCAACCCTCGTGGATATTCCATGAAAAAAAAGTCAGATTCCAACAAGAAAATCTATCAAAAAGATTGATCAAATGATGCCCTCAACATGCTACATCAACAAGATCACCGAGAACTACTATGTTAATGATCACCTTTAGTACAAATTGATGATTCGATTGTTGTTATACTACGGTCACTGAACAGTTCATCGGTCAATAAATAGTGCAAACTCATGATAAACTCACAATACAAAAATCTAAAGTATTTTGAAACTCATTACAAACTGACGACGAGATTTCGAAAGGTTTGGATAGGGTCCTATTGGCGGGAAAAATTGATGAGGAGGGGCCCACATCTGCCAATATCTCAAAGAATCCAATAAAATCGCAAAGTGGATGGAGATCTCTGATCTAATCAAATCCAAATTAAATCTAATTTAAACGAGTTCTATCTCGTGAGTGTTTATAGTAAATATATCGATAAAACTCAAAGAAGGGAACAAAAGATAAATGAAAATATGAAAAAACTTGTATTTCAAAAGAAATTTGTTTATTTTTTATTTTTAATCCACAACCAGTTTAACTAATAATAAGATCCTAAATTTCTAAGAGTTTTTGTTCTTAAGTGCAAACCTCATTCAAGAAACCACATTGCCTTATTACAAAGACTCAAATCTTATTTTTGTGTACCATTTTTTCTAAGGTTTTGATTGTACGTACCTTCGTAGTTGAGATATAGCCATTTATATAATGGTGATTTCGATTCATACGTTCATACTTTTTTATCTCATTTCTTAAATTTCTTCAAATGTCGTGCTTTCTTAGCCTATTTAGGATATCCATGTAACTATCTTTGAACAAATCACGACTCCCAAACTAAATAGTTTTAGGGCACTAAACATAGGAACATCTCAAGGACTTACTTATCCAAGTAACCAAGACCTAAAACTATGACTTATTATATGCATGTAGGACTTATTTATCCAAGTAACCAAGACCATAAAACTATCACTTATTATATGTATATTATATATTTTTTAATCAACTTTCGATGTGAATATCAAACTCCATGTGCTCCAAATATTCAGCTATTCAAAAAAAAAAAAAAAAATTTCTTATTCAGAAGTATTTCAAATCATTCTAATCATCCCAAGTGTTCTTGTGAAAGTAAATAACACCGTAAGGAGTAGGTAAAGCAATTACAAGACAAGTTCTCAATGAAGATGACATCATTTTACACTCTAGAAATATTTAGGCAAACTAAAAAATGGCAAGTTGAGAGTTCTTTGATAGTTCTCTTAGTTTATATCTTGAAAGAAAATACCTTGATATTTGAAACCACTAGGAAATTAATTAACAAATATCTAAATAAGTATGTGTAAAGCTTCACTCTCTGGCATATGAATAGCTAATTTGTTCAATAATATGTGATAATACAACTAGTTTTAGTTTTACAATATAATCGATCACAATGGAAAATGGGCATAACAATTCTAGTATAACAAATTAATTCTTATTTATATATAATTATATCTAAATAAACTGAAGAAAGTAGCAATAAAGAGTACTATCAAAATCAATAATAGTTGTCTTGAGTCAAACAGCTAAATATATCAATAACACTTATTACAATATTACTAAAAAATTTTCTAATCGATTTTGGTCGGAGTCAAGCGAAATCGCCAGATTCTACATTCGTGTATCAAATCACAGAACAAACCCCATTCAATTCAGCTTTATCCTATCTTGGTCTCCCGAAGGCCCTCCTCTTGGACAGCCATTTATTGGCTGGGGAGGTATGGATGGCTGGTGAATGGCCACCCAGACCTAGACAACCATCCGTTGGCTGTACAGGAACTTTCTTATCCAGAAACATCTTGTTTCTTTTATAAATGAGCAAACGGAAAATTTATCGGCTGTGAAAGGATTTTTTTTATTAGCACTTAGGTAGCTCAATAAAACAATTATACATGACACCACTCAAAGGGTGGTTAAGCGAGTTCTTTTATTTGTTATTTTGAGTTGCGCCATGTGTAATTATTTTATTGGACTATCTAAGCACAGGTGAAGGAACTCCATTCACCGTCGATGAATTTCCCGTTTTCTCTTCATAAATTGCTCTATACCCCTTACTATAGAGATTATAAAGATAGATCAAAGGTAATGTGTCATTTTGCAAGTTTTAGACAGTGATAACACAACGACTAAATGGTGATTCCGAAAGCATTTTGTGATGTTCCAATGACTTGTCTTCATTGATTTTTGCTCCGAACTAATTTGAGAACTCTTAAACTCTTCCTCCCATCCACTTAAGTTTTCTAAATTCCTTCTTTCAATTATCATTGTTTTCATTAATTTTATTTAGTTTTAGTTCAGAGACGATTTTATCTATTTTATAACCTTTCCTATTAAAACAAACTTTTCTCTCTAAATCTTATTAAATATTATTTAGGGGTATTTACAGGTTTGTCCCTTACATCTTTATAAATTATGATTTAGTCCCCCAAATCTTCATATTTAAGATTTAGTCCCCCAAATCTTCTAAGTTGCTACAATTTAGTCCCTCCGTTAGTTTTTCCGTCCAAATAAACAGCAGAATTTATTTTTTACTTTTTTAAATAATGAAATGACTTAAATACCCCTATGAAGGAAAATGGGAGAAGAATAGAGAGATAGAAGAGAAGAAGAAGGGGAAAACCAATGAGCCCAATGAAGAAAAGGAGAAAAGAGGAAGAAGAGAGAAGAAGAGGAAGAGAGAAGAAGGAATTAAGGAGGGGTAAAATGGAAAAATCAGATCAAAAAATAAAGTGGGCTAACGAAAGTTAGGGAGGGGAACTAAATTGTAGTAACTTAGAGTATTTGGGGGACTAAATTCTAAATATGGAGATTTGGGGGACTAAATTATAATTTATAACGATGTAAGGGCAAATCTGTAAATACCCATATTATTTATTTTATTCCAAGATATTAAATCTACTGTTTTAAACCTAAATTTTTGTGCTAAGATTCCATCCCTAATGGAACTATGGATAAAATTTTCTAATTCGAATTTTTATTTAATATGATTTCTTTAAGATTCACTTACTAAATATTTTCTAATTTCATTTTATTTTTTGTCCTTTTCTGTGAGCCTTTGCAAAAGGATCTACTAGAAGGAGAAGTGAACAACAAGTTAGATTTCTAATATCACCAACCTATAGCGATCGTGATGCTGCAACAATTTTAAAGGCCAAAAGTTGGTATACACGTGACTTTAAAATTCAATGCAGCAGATCATGGGCATCGTAAATATACGGATTCAATAGAATAGCGATGCGATGGGACCTACATATCAAGAATTGTAATCTCTTTGCTTGCTTTTCTTTACTTGTATTCTTATTTCGCAAAGCACTATAAATTATATCTGTTATTGTTATTTATTAAATTTATTTGGAAAGGGATTGTAAGGGAAACTAATAAACTTGGCATAGAATATGACAAGTCAAGACTGGAACTATGCTCACTTTCTTTCTTCTTTTTTTTTTTTTTTTTTTTTCTGGTTAGATATCTTAGATATTATTTTTAGGACTTTTCTAACATTTATTCTGAGGACAGAAATTATAAATGTTTATTTTGCATAATAAATTTATTTAATAAAATCTTTAAAAAATTGTTTTGTCATGTATGCTTTTACCAAAAAAAAAAAAAAAACTCTCAGAAAAAAATAACATTGCAGGCCAATAATATTTAGAGGTTTTTACATATCTGTCTCTTAATTCTTTAAAAATTAGAATTTAGCGCCCCAAATCTTCATATTTATAATTTAGTCCCCTAAATCTTTTAAGTTACCACAATTTAGTCCCAGCCATATTTTTAGCCCGAATTTTCCGTTATACCCCTGAATTATTTCATTTTAGTTCTCGCTTTCATCTTCCTCCTCTCTTCCTCTTCTTATTGGGTTCCCCTCTCCATTCATCTCAGTTAATCTCTAAAGTGAAGTAACTCAGGTGAATCCAATAAGAAGAGGAAAGAAAGAGAAAAATGAGAAGAATGAAGAGGGGAACCCAATAAGAAGATGAGGAGAGGAAGAAAAGTAAAGAGAAGACTAAAGTGAAGTAACTCAGAGATATAATAGGAAATTTGGTTGGGGGACTAAATTGTGATAATTTAAAGGATTTGGGGACTAAATTATAAATATGAAGATTTGAGGACTAAATTTTAATTTATAAAGATTTAAGGGACAGATATGTAAAAATCCCTAATATGTATCAAAAGTAAAATGCAAAACATTTAATCATCAAACAATCAGTGGGCAAAATTCTTGCTTGATGAAGTTATGGCTTTCTGACACATTGTACTCGTTCATTTCCGCTTGCAATACTTCGCTTTAGAGTGTGTTTGTTTGCATGGAAAAAGAATGGAAGTAGTGGAAGTAAAGATACTTTTACTATTTTAAATATTTATTTGGCCAAAAAGTTAGTTCTTAAATGGTAATATGGTGCCTATGTAGCACCTTACTTCCAAACTTTTATTCTTCATGTTTTTTATTTGGAAGACTTAAAAAGCAGAGAATCAAGACAAAAAAATAATATTTTATTTGCATGTCATAATTAGCATTCAAAAATTATATTCTTATACATAGAAACTAATAAAATAATATAATTATTGTTTTATTTAATCAATTAAATAATATTACTTTCACTTCCTAATACACTTTCATCTTCCAAAATTAGTAAACAAATATAAGAAGAACTCTCTTTTTCTATTTCCATTTTGAAAGTAACTTTTTAATTTCTTCATTCACTTCTTGTATTTTCACGAACCAAACACACCCTTAGTAAAGATAGTTATACTTCGTTTGCATATAGTCTCTTACTATTATGACTCCACAAGGAAAGGTGGGGTTACCAAGTCACGAAAGCTTACTTGATTATTGCCTCTACATAAGCCACCACTAAGGCCAGCTAGGGCTAATGCTTCTACCATGCCTAGATTAAACCATGAAAAGCCATACCTAGATTAAACCATGAAAAGCCATAGAATTCGGTGTTTTAGGCCACTCCCACCTAAGTATTAACGTACATGGCGGTATTGCTAGCATTTGCATCATTTACCCTAAAATTATGGAAACCAATTCAAGTTCTTATTTGAGCTATTTTTTCCGTAGAAAATATGAGGACATGATGGTCAGCTATGTAGAGAATATGACGGATACAACTACATGAAATGGTGAAGAGACATCCTGCCATGGGACGGTAACCTAGAGCATCATGTACCATCATCGTTTATCCATAACAAGAATATCTTAAGACTCCTCTTCGAATCTCAAGATTATGTCTACCATCACTTCTCCTTGCTCACCCACGAGCAAAAAGAAGAGATAAAGAGATGATTTGGACGGCCTCTATCGAAGCTAAAAGATTTGAGCCATTTTCTGGTGTCTATTTGAATTCTTGACTCCTCCTCCATTACTACGTTTAGCTTGACAACACAAGCTGATCCTGTCCAGTTCGAACACACACATTCATGTTGACTTGAACCAATATATAGACCATTAGCGGTATGTATGTTAAAGGTTTCATTTCTCAGTCAAGTGTTGCTAGTATGATCATGCATCATGATCCCATTAAGAACAACTATGATGAGTGTCTCTACTCTATAGGTGCCCAACCACTTAAGTGTATTCCTCCTATTCAAATTCTTTGTTTAAAGGAGATCCATCGATTACTTGTGCTTTAATCCAAATGCAACACATAGTTATGTCATATTCCTTACGAGTCTCATAAGTATCATTATCTTTTTCGACTTCACATTCACCATGGGAACAACCAAAATCCACAATGATTTCACTTACGCTATGAGGTTACCCCACTCTAATTCTACTTCCAAGTTCTTCACATCCATCTTTTACACCTGAGCTTTGGAGGCAAATAACTCCAATGTCAATTGCAAATCCTTCGAGTGTATAATTGTTCCTCAATCTAGATGGCAAGTCACGCAACCACTACTGCTCAAATTTCTCACCATATTCCACAATAGTGGAGACAACCTTCTCAATACATGGTTGCCCATAATGCTTCGCTTCCCACATGGCATAACCTAGGCGCACACATCAACCCATAATTGATCCCTAAGTATATTATAAATATCATGGCATGTACAATTTAGTATCTAGTTTATTAAATTCCAATATATTAGTAGGTACCAGTAATAAAATTCTCTGTAGAAGTACAAGAGCTTATTCAAGAACATGCAAAAAATAATGTATATAAGAAGTAAGCTTTTGGAGACTAATATAGAATGCCCAATTTTACACAACTACTAAGATTTATATATCTAAAGATTTCAACCTATTTCGAAAAGATGGATCCCGAAGATTGGCTCCACAGATTCTATAAAATGATGGTGCCATAATGCTATGATTCGGGCATTATTGTATGTTCGTTTCAGTTGCTTAAGTGATTAGCCCATCAAGTGATTCAACTCAATGACTTAAGTGTACATATGTACCTGGTATAGAATATCATAATCAATTTATGGTCTACAATGTAACTTTCAATTATTTAATATCCATATTTAAGTACATAAAAATATATTTACCTTTCAAGTAGATATAACCATCGATGTTGCATGGTCTGGCAATTTTTGTCTCTCTTGCTAAGTGAATGGATAGGTGAATCATTACACCAAAAGAAAAAATATTATTTCAAGTTTGCATAATATTATCACAATCTATCATGTCGTAGATCTAAATTATCATGTTGCAATTATTTTGAGCACTAGTATTTGAAAAGTTTCCTATTTCAATCATAGTTCACATACATCTTTTGATAATAATCAATATATGACAAGTGGCAGTATTCACTGCAAAAGAATGTGATCGTCATGATATTAAACTAAGTATAGCTTTCCCATTTACATTTATACATTGAAATATATTCGATGAGAACCCATTTGAAAATCTTAGATTTGCTAAAGTTATAAAAGGTCATCTTTTCATTCAATGACAAAATATAGAAAGTATATGGTAAACACAATTAATCCTTATTATCAATGTAAGGATAGAGATTTTTCTATATTCACAAATCCACAAGATCATAACAACTCTTCAAAATATCCCTGGCCTTGCCTTTGATATCCACTACTATTCCCAAAATATTATCAGATACATTTCTTTCAATTTGTTTCATGCCAATATTGTAGTGCAACTAAAGATTTTTTCAATAAGGCAATCTAAATAATATACTTCTCATTTTTCACTTATACATAATATTAGAATCATTCCACTTTCTTTTCTGTCCCTTACTAAATATAACATTATTAAAAGGATAAAGTTGGTCAAGAACACCTTCTCTTGTTAATATTTGTAGAGCAAGTCTACTCTCCTTTTCTCATTAAAGGAATTTGTATTATTTCACAAAATGATCATATGGTAAAAAGTAATGATGATCCATATAACATAATTTGTTATGAATTGAAAAGGAAGAGTACTAATAAGAATAAACTAGTTTTTCTTTCATTGACCATGCTGATAAATTGTCATATGTTGGAAAGCCATTGATAGCCTACATGACAGTAATATATAATTTAAAATTTTGTTGTGTAGGTATCATATTTATCAACTACCTCCCATTACTCTTTAACTCCTTAATAAATAGCTTCATTTAAACATCAATATCATTTTCAAGGTACTTTGGGTCCGGAATAAGAAATGACATCATGAGATAAGAATATTTCATGCATAACTATAGTAGCAAATTATATGGAACAAGAACCAAGAGTGAAATACTATCTGAAAAACTCATATTACCATATGGCCGAAATCCATCACTCACTAAACCAAACTTAATACTCTTCAACTATGCAGTAAACGACTCATATCGCTTATCGAATGATTTTCAAATAGTTGAGTCTACTGGATGTCTCATTATATCGTTATTATTGTGTTTCTCTTTGTGGCACCTCATCTCTTTAGCTATATCTCTATACACAAACAACCTCTTAGTCATGACTTTATTGGAAAGTAATAAAAAACTCCGTAAGGAATTTTTGAGAGTTGGTTCACATCTTTCCACTGGAAAAGTTCACACTTATGACATGATTGTCTAGTCTCGTGCTCTATTTAGTACAAAATACAATTATTCTTATGTGCATCTATCTATCTTTACATAATCGAAACCTTAACCCCAAACATTCTTCCTTGGTTTATAATAAGAGTCAGGAACTAAGGTATCATTTAAAAGAGTTTCTTTGAAAAGTTTCAACAAGTTATCAATTATTGTGTCGCTAAGATATTAAGACATTTCATGTGTAACAAAATAACAACAAAAGACAATTTAAACGATTTCTTACAAGTGAGAAACAATTTAGTATCAACATCTTTAGTAACGTGTAAAATCTTTAGGCATCCTCATTTGATACTTGAGGATCATTACTTCTATCATCTGTTTCAACCGTCATATTCTTATACCTGCATGTATTATGAATTACTACAGTTATATCATCATTCAATTGATATTACTATCAATATTTTGCGACTCCAAAATTTTTCCAAATTTTTTTTCCTAAACCACCTATACTTTATAATTTTTTACAACTCCCTTCGTAAATAAATGAGTTCTCATTTCAAGTCGATGCACTTAGACTGCATTCCGATATTTGTTATATGGATAACGAATTTTGTCTTTGACTCAAGTTTGAGAAAAAAGAACTTAGTTAAAGAACTTATAAATTCCTCTTATATATCCAATACTTATTCTGTTATTAACTTACATCCATCTATTATCTATCATCTTTTCCTACGTAAGATCTAACACAACCATACATATGAGGAAAACAATCATCAAAAAGAATAACTAAAATATTTATCAATTTTTATATTAAGATAAATCTATAAATGTGCATGTCTTAAATCTGGTTAGCTGGATATGATAGATTTGTATTTAGATCAGGATATTTTCAGTGAAGGAATTCACAATTCTTCTAAATATAATATCTTCACTTCGAATAAACTTTTTAATTGTTAAGTCATTAATAATTTATTTAGAATGAATTGATGTGAACTATTTCTATTGGGTTACCCAATTTCAGAAAGAATATATGGACCAAGCTTTGGATTTGTATGAGCCCAACTCATTCCCACTTCTAAATGTGTTGGTACAATCAGAGATCAAATTTAATTTTGTGTACATGATATCTATGTTTTCTATTTTGTCTACATGATTTCAGTTTTCTATGTCAATATACTAAATATTTGAATTATATTGCATGAAACTACATTTTTGTATTAATTCTATATAAACATAATGGTGCTACGTTGTATTTGGATTGATTAGCAAGAGCTTCTAACAATTTTTCTAATATATTATAGATTTTGTTTGATTAAATAAGATTTGGCATGTATTTTTTTAAATAAAAGTACAAAAAGAAATTGATGCAAAATGAAAAATTTTCAAAGTGACAATTAAGGTTACTCCTATGGGCAACTTCCAACTCTTTAACCTACTTAATTTTTTAAAGCAAATGACCGGTGAAATAATTCACTATGTTTTACTAATAAAAAGTTAAGGAAACACCGATATATACTCAGAATAAAATCTAACTACATAATAAAGTTAACAACCCATTAAAAAACACAAAGAAAAACGACAACCTCATTTTGTAAGATAAATAGATGTCAAGCAATTTCGATGTTTTAACCATATATAAAAAAATATATAACAAAATACTTCAAACTTTTAAGAACTAATTTAAAATTCTTCAGACCATAGAATTATGAAAATAAAAAATTGTACGTTTTATTTCATGATTTTATTTATGTTCTTATCAACAATTTATTTGATCTATCTAGTTCTCAACAAACGATTATTCTAGAAGCATAATGTTTTTTTAGAGTTGTATCTAATAAGTTTAGAACGAAGATAGACGAAAATCATAGAAAGTGGTTTAGTTTATTACAAAATATTTTTCTTACTGATTAAAAACTAAAAAAAAACTTTCTTTGGAAGCATATTGTTCAAATTAAATTATGATGCCAAATAATTAATACATTCACAATCTAATGAATATCCATAGTTTTGTTATAAGCCTTTAACTAGTATTTTCTAGTAAAGAACCTAATTTTTCTTTTTTATATTAGTAGTATATGCATAAAATACCTTATATCTCCATAATCACAAATCACATGAATATACACATCTTAATATCTATATTAGCTTCTGAATTTTTTTTTTCTTCTAAAATGTCAAAATCTTAAATAGATAATAGAAGTTTAAGTCTGAGTCCGTGAATGCTTCAAAATAAGGAAAATTTAGCATTAAATAAAAAAATAAAAAGAGATATTTTAATACCTAATTTTCTAGTTGCCTATAATTGTTAGGGTGCATCGATCAGACTAGAAACTCTGATTTGATCATATTGATAGTTAGTTTATATTTTACCAATTTATCTCAAAATTTATAACCCAAAATGAGATTCTGACTTTGGAGTCATTATTTTTCAATTTTCCTATGTTGATTTTATTAGAATTTTTTGCAGAAATTCCAAAACCTACAAAATACTTATTTTCAATTTATCAATTCTAATTTTGATATTTTGTATCATGCAAACTACTCATTTAAAAATTATTATGGGAATTGGGCCATGATTGTCTCACTTTCTTCTATCACCAATATTATTTTTCAGGAACATCAAATTTTACGGACCGAGAAACTCGATTTTAATTCTTTTTTCTTTATCCCTACCACCCAATTAAAGAACTTTTGTTTTATTCATTTGGCTTGAGCTAATTAACTAGGGCAACAATTTGAAACTCTGAATTTATGGGAACTCTCCTATGTTGTTTGTAATATGTTCTCTTATTTTTTTAATTTTTGAAAGAAAAAAAAAACTAATTATGGGAGAACATAAACCCCCCCCCCCCCCCCCCCCCCCCCCCCCTCAAAAAACAAAAAAAAAAAACAATAATCTCCTCTCCTTGTCCATTTTCTCCTCAAACTCTCTTATTTCCTCTAGAAGACAACAAAGAGGAAGGGAGGAAGCTAGAGTGTGAGAAAAAAACTAAGGTAGGAGTTTTTCCATTTAATATTTATACTCATTTCTTTATTTCAAGCACTCCTCTCTCTCTCTCTCTCTCTCTCTCTCTCTCCCTCCCTCCCTCCCTCCCTCCCTCCCTCTCGCTCCAGCACTCCCCTCTCACGCCACTTTGCTTAGGACCACGGGACAACAAAACAGAGAGAGAAGTATAACAACGAAGGTACGAAGCTAATATTGGAATATAGAACCTTTTGTGAGTAACATACTCTTCTCTCGTTTCTTTTCTTTTGTTGTGGGTTATTTCAAGTTACAACAAGGTTTCTATATTTACACCAAAGAATTGAGATAAGAATGTGATACTTAGAACGTTACCCAAATTTCATGGAAAATGGAGACAAAAGAATCGCCATGTATCGGTCATTTTCACTACCCAATAGTCTTTTAACATCTAATTCTCACGAGATTTATTCTGAAAGTTTATTTTGCTATGTAGAATAGCTCCCCATAGTTTGATTTCTAAGATAATTGTTGTATGTTGATGAACCAAGGGTAGATGAAAATCATAAGCTTTTCAATAATAAGTTTGGTTTTCTGAACTAAGGTTTCATGCTAGGTTTGTATTGGAAACTCAAGTATATGATTTAAGGGTAGAATCTGGACCTATTGATTATCTAATATAGTGATAAAAAGTTTGGGTTCATTAAGAACAGGGAAACTACTAGCTAGGGGAGCAGGACCACCATCCAACGGTCTCACGAGCTCCAATGAATTTGTAATTTTTTTTGAGAGATTTATTTGTTATGTGGTTAAATTGTTAGATTGATTACTGGATGGTGATGAACCCGATTATATTTAGAAAAAAATATTCATTTCGGTATCTAATTCAGTTTCTAAATTAGGATTTTATGCTAGAATCATCAGCATAAAATATTTTGGTACCTGATGGTGTAATTTGAGATCTCCAATGCAAGGAAGTTACTAGTATCTTTTCAGGGTTCAGTTAGATTCACTAGACCACTAGCTAGTGGCTAGTACCATCAGTCAGCAGTCCATTAAGCACTAATAGTGATGAGCTTCTGCAATAAGTAATTAGCATGCAATTAGAATCACAGTAATGCTTTAGTTACTTTTATTTATACTGTGTATCATATAAACTGGAAATTAAGATTTTGAGGACCAATCTTCAATATTGATATCTAGGATCCACGTAGGTTTTTATGTTAGTTTCATTTATGTACTAAGATACGAATGTAGAAAGTAGAACCTTGGATTATTAGACTATTTTAGTATAAATTTGGGGATTCTCTAGGCAGTTAAACTGTCAGCTAGTAGCCAGTGCCACCAGCCAGCAGCTCAATTAGCCTCGGAAATAATAAACTATGACCAGCAAAAAAAAGATAATATTTGGATATCTTCGGGATTCTTAGGAAGTTGCTTAGATTCAAATTGAGGTCGAGCTATGATTGGAGTTTCGGATCCTCGAAATCAGTGTTGATGCTACCTAGAGAGAGATATTGTTCTTAAATCTGAAATTGATTATCTGATTGGGCTATGGAGTTCTGGCAGGACGCCATGATTGCTCCAATAAATTGATGATTAGCTTAGACCAGACCAGCATCAGGTAGTGGTTGGAACTGTCAGCTAGCGATGTTAATGGTACTGATTAGTCTAAATTTTGGTACAGGGATATAGGGTAAGATAGTTTACTTTCCGGGGGAAGAGACTTTCTGTATTAAGTATAGATGAGATATGTAATGCACAAACACCTAGACAACCTAAATTTGATATAGGAACTGTGCAAGTAAAATCCTGAATTTCTATACTAGATTTTTGTACATCTGGTTCTGATAAGCTATATTTATCAAGGAATGTTGATATCCGACATTGGAAAAATCTGATACATAGTACTCCTAATTATACGTGACAAGTGACATGACAAAGTAAATGGCTACAGAAATGGTCGGGGCAAGAGATAAGGATGCGGGTGGAAGCATTAGCAACGGATGGGCATGGGAGTAAGGGTGTGGGTGATGGCAGGGGTGTTAATCAGCGGTCGTATAAACGAGGGCAGAGGACATGTAATTATTGTGCTTGCACTAGGAGCACCAAGGGGCATTGCGAGTGGGGGCCGCATGGTGGACAGTCCCTGTGTTCGTCGCAAAAGTTCATTCGCTTCCTTCCATTGAATACATCTTAGATTACAATGAAAGTGAACAAGATAAAAATAGAACAAACGAGAGGATTTATATCTATCGCTCTCTTTTACAATATTTGTGGGATCTGTGGCGATGGGATCTATAGTAGTTCCCGTGGACGATTGGTACGTTGAAATCTTCTCTCTTGAAGATATCGGCCGACTATAGACGATCTTCTCTGGTTTTGATTTGTTTAAGGCTCTCTCGCGTAACTCGAACTTCTCAAGAACTTCAGAAAGAAGATGGTGATTTTCTCTGATCTTCACGAACTCAAGGCTCTGTGCGTAACTCGAATTCTCCAAGATTTCAGAAAAAATATCTCGATTGCCGAAAAGAAGATCCCTAGGGTTTCACCAGGAAGGTATTTATAGCCCCAGGTTAATGCAAGAGTTTCTATCTAAATAGAACTCGCATTCATCAAGGATTCTAATCAAATATCTTAGTTTTGATGGAATTCTGATTAGACTTGATTCGGGTATTTGGATAAGCCCAGAATCATAATCTCAATCAATTTGAGATTCTGGTTATCTGCTTACGCAGAGCTTTAATCGCATCAAAACGCGGCGCTAAATAACCGAAACGCGGAGCTATTGATCATCTCCGCGTTTCACTCAAACGCGAGGCTAATACAAGCCAGACTGCGGAATCAACGCGGAGCTATTAAACATCTCCGCGTTTTATTCAAACGCAGGGTTAATGTAACCAAACGCGGGGCTATTGAATTAGCTCCGCGTTCTGTTGTGGAAAATCTTTTTAACTTAGAAATTTTCACTGCCAACAGAACCCCCTTCAAAGTTTTCAAAATGGCTTAGACTTCAGCAGATTTTGAAATACTTTGGATATCTAAACTGAAACGCGGAGTTGGAATACCAAGTCTATCTCGCGTTATGCTCACTTACGCGGAGCTAATCAGCTTCACTTCGTCTTCAGTGAAATGAGTAATTATGTCATTAATTACCCTGAGTTTCCACGCCGAATACCAAGCGACGGAAATTCTGTTTAAATAGAGCTCCCGGCTCATCTTCTTCTTCATCTCATCCGAAGAATTTCTGAGAACTCGAGTGACTCACGAATGATCTTCAACTGATCTTCGTTCAATTCTCCATAGGATGTCTCTCCAGAGGAGTTTGGCTTTTCGCAAGTTGGCCGGCGTTAATGTCAGCGGCCATGGAAGTAAACGCGACGGCGAACCAGTCTATGCAGCGTCTTCTGAAGGTAAAAACCTCATCTCTTGGTTTTCTAAGAACCATTCTGAGATATTCTGGCTTGGTTTAATCTGGACGATTGCTTATCTTGTCGGCGAGATCGTCGTTTTATTGTGTCGTCCTTGCGCTTGAAATGCGGGGCTTTACTAGTAGTCTCAATGAATTGCGAGGCTATCTTTGATTAACAGTCGCGATGAATGGCGAGGCTATCTTTGATTAGCAGTCGCGATGAATTGCGAAGCTATCTTTGATTAGCAGTCGCGATGAATTTGAAAGAGAAGGAAAGAGCAGAAAGAAGTCTTGTCCCTCCTTTACGCGAAGTTATCGCATCATCCTCTGCATTTAAAGCGCGAGGCTATTTCTTCAACTGTGCAAGGAGTTAGCTTAGCTCCGCGTTTTCACTCTTTTAGAAACTCTGTTCCTTTTGCAGTAAGTTCAATCCTTTCTGAAGAGGAATGTATGCGGGTCCATCGATCTTCATCAGCAAAAGTAACTCTAAGGAAGTCAGAAGCATATGCTTTACAACATAGTTGCAGGTTTCAAGCTCTAGCTTCGAGAGATAAACTCCTGAAGGGGCTGTAAATAGGGAGCTGCAACACTTGCAGTGCAGAATTGTGCTTCAATGCAGCACTTTCCTTTCCTCTCGTGCTTCATTTCGGATGACAGATCCTAGTTGACATTTGCAGAAGAGATCTTTTGCATGTGAACCAGGGAACTGAGCTTCAACACCCCGTAGAGAAATCTGGAGTTCTTTTGCATGTGAACCAGGGAACTGAGCTTCAACACCCCGTAGAGAAATCTTACTGTTTGGTTATTGATGAGTTGATCATGTAAAAACTTTTGGGAGAGCTATAACTCCCTCTTTGTAATCTCTTCTTTTATGAATAAAGAGTAAATTATTTTCCTCTCTATCTGTTGGCTTCAATAATTTTGCTTGCTCAACAAACAGATGGTCAATAATTTTGGTAAAATAGTCTAAGGCACATCTGCGTGACTTAGATTACTAATCCAAATGATCAGATAAGGATCATTTTAACTTAGATGGAAGCGCCTAATTGCACTCGTCAAAAACCTAAGTTTTTCCCATGAAAACGCGAAGCTAAGGCACAGGCTATCCTCGCGTTTTGTAAAGTTGCGCGGAGTAAAACAACTTCGCATTTTCCATCATCGCGCGAGGCTAATAGCTTCGCGTTTTAGAGAGTAACTGACTAGTCACTTTCTCCGAAACTCGCGCCGAATTCCAAGAGGCGGTTTCTTACATTTTAAATGAAATCCCTATTCCTTATCCTTCTCACTTTATTTGAGAATTTTCCAGAAACTTAGAGATTCAGGCGATCAGAGTTTAGGCGACCCGATCTTCTTCCGACCAAGTTTCTCCAGATTTTCAGTCGATTTTTCTCAACAATGGCACCCAAGACTCGTGCTACTTCTCGAGCGGCTCCATCATCGACGACTGGCGCAAGCAGTGATGGCGGCGGCCAAGGCAGCGACGCGCCAGCCCACATTTCGCCCATCGGGGGTAAGAATCTTTCCATCGAGACTCTTTAGAACATTTCTAAAGTGATTTGGCTTAATTTTAACTGATCAATCAACTCTTTTACCGGCGAGATCGCCGTACTCCTGCTGTAAGGTTTGGAGAAGGAGAAAAGTCTCTGACTTTCTTCTTACGCGAAGTTATCTCGTCATCCTCGCGTTTAAAGTGCGGGGCTATTTTAAGTAGCAGTCGAGCTGAAACGCGAGGCTATTTTAAGTAGCAGTCGCGCTGAAACGCGAGGCTATTTTAAGTAGCAGTCGCGCTGAAACGCGAGGCTATTTTAAGTAGCAGTCGCGCTGAAACGTGAGGCTATTTTAAGTAGCAGTCGCGCTGAAACGCGAGGCTATTTTAACTTCTGCGCGGTCTAATCTTTAGCTTCGCGCGTCCATACTTAGAGAATTTTTCCGTCTTATAGAAACTTCTCTCACTCTGGTGCTTCTTTTTGCAGTAGGGTATTCGATGGAATCTCTTCCCCACAAGAATTACTTCGGCTTTACTGGATGCTCTGATCCTTCAGGCCAATTCCGTTTCACTACCATCTTGCCCTCGTACAAGCCAGACCCGAAGGATCGCAAGGAGAAGTTGATCAAGTATCATCCCACCACTGCGCGAGAAATCATAACTGACGCAGCCTTCAAAACTGTGAATAGAGAGGCGATAGAGAAACCCGCCTTCCTCTTTGGAGACCAGATGGATCAATCAAATGAGATCCTTTCTGAAGAGGAGCGCGTTTGGTTATATAACTCAGGCGAAATGCTGATATTTCTGTCTAGAATGGATCGTAGCTATCCTCTGGTCTATCTTCAGAGACTAGCGATACCTCGGGAATTAAAGTGGGAACTAACTCAAGAGCAAGATGGCGTCCCAACAGGCAAATTTGGTGCAAAAGAGGTTTATCAACATGGTTCCCCCAGATGCATTACTGGCTTGCTTCCAGGCCTATTTGGCAAGGAGCTTCCAATAGGAGAAGTCCCATCTCGTGCCCGAACCTTCTTAAGTGAGTTCCTGGCGAAGGATGGTCAGTATCCGGCCAGCGACTTCAGGATGCCTGGCTGGGTTCATTCTTCTAACAATATGTGGTGGGCACGCCTTGTTCAGTACATGCTGGATTCCCACGAACCCATTTTAAAGGATATTGGCTTGTATAAAGCCATCAGGAATGTCCAATTCGGTTTTCTCCAGAGTGCTTATCACTTTTACTGCCTCTTGGAGATGTATAACCCTGAGACCTGTACTTTCTTTACACCAGTGGGTGAGCTAGGGTTCGCTCTCCACGAGATGTTTGAGGTTTCCGGGCTTTCCATAGGTGAAATCCCCTATGAAGAGTATATCCCCACTACCAATGAGCTGAACATGCTACTGGCGAGGGATGAGCGCATCCATGCCACGTACTGGGAGATGATGTGCCATTATCATATTTGACTGACTTGACGGGTGCGCGTAACCACGGTATCGGTCATAAGAAATGGGCCGAATACCTTTTTGCCAACTTGAATTCTAAGGATAGTTCAACGACTATCCATGGTCATCCACCTGTCTATGGCTCAGAGATTGATCACCGCATTGCTAAGGGCTGCCATCTATTATATTATACCACTGAATCCAATGAGAATGGATACGGTTCCGGTACTTCATTCAAGAGTTACCACTATCAAGCCCAGTTTCCGATTTCCAACAGAGGTCTCATTGCCGGGTTTCTGATGCTGTGGCTGAAAAGATGCGTCGTGTCGTCGTTACCCAAGGAAGCAATGGCAATGACCGTGGTATATCCGGCGGTTCTTCTTGCATATGGCCGACCCCTTGGACTCCTTCCCGCCATGGTATGCAATTTGCAGTATGGACTGAGGGTGTTCTGTCGTGATTTCCTCCCCACTATTAAGGTCAAGGGGAAAGGAAAGGGCAAGTCGAAAGAGACTGCCCAGCCGAAAACTCCAAACCCTAGGGTGGAGATACCCTACACCTATTTGATGGCGTGGCTCGTCTTGCACTGTCCCTCTTTAATGAGTGCACCAGAGCGTCGTTCAGCCAAAAAGTGCTTCTTTGTAGAACTGTATGAACGCTCTTCATGGAAGCAGAATTATATGTCTCAAATTCAGAAGACTCTTCGTGGCTTTCAGAACTATGAGATCTTCAGATGTTTCCCCGACTTCCCTGGCGGAGGATATGGGATGAGGCTGAAGGATGCCGTGGGAGCAGATAAGTTCACTACTTTATCTGCAGGAGCGTTCTGGTGGCTTCTCAACATCCGTCCCGGACACTTGGTGTATAGTCAAGATCTCAGGTGTCAGATCGAGTCATATACTCCGAGTCGCTTTGCTCGCCAGTTTGGATACTCCCAACTCTATGTGGGTAATCCAAATAAAGATCTTGCTCACGAGGGAGACTTGTATGAAGGTGCCCGTGGCTGGTTCCATTTTGCAGTGGGCGGAACCGAGGCTGAATTCTTCTTGCCCCAGAAGTCGCCAGAACTGGCAATGACCCTCAGCTTCTGCACATGGTTCAGCATTGCAAACGCTGATGTGCCCGGCTTCTCTCTCAATCGCAGTTGTTGCAAAGAGATTGAAGCCCTCTACATTAGCCGTCAGGGTGCTTCTAGAGTAAGAATAAAAGGAATGGAAGAATTCCTTGGCGCTGCGGCTGAGCTTTCGGACGCCAGCGAATCAGACGATGGTGCCGGTGATGATGATGACAATACTGGTGCTGGTGGAGCTCTTCAGCCTGTTGTCAATCGTCCCTTGAGTCCAACTCTCAAACGCCGCGGTACTTTAAAGAAAAGGCCGGGTAAGAAGCAAAAACTGGCACAGGGGACTTTGATAGCCTCCGAAGAAGTGGCTATCAAACTTGCTTCCGACTTGTTGGCTTCAGCTGTACCCCCAGCGTTGGCAAGGGATGATGATGAGCCTGCTAAAGCTCCAAGCGTTGCTGAGGTTTCGGCTCCTTCGGCCGTAGAGCCTGTGGCAGAACCTGTGGCGCAACTAACGGGTAGCGAGACGGGTATATTGCTGGAAATGATAGTGGCTCCCCCTTCAAGTCCGACAACTGGACTTGTATCGCCTGGTATGGCCCTTAACATTTTATGTTTTGCCCGTTATTATTTAACGTAACACTGCTTTTCTGGTCTTCTGACATGCAGGTGGTCAACTTCTCTCGCCAATGCATTCGACTACCCAAGTAGAGTCTGACGATAGGATGGACCATTCCGGCTCCGTTGGTGGTGTGGGTAGCTCTGCTGGCGAGCTTGCGGCTGATTATTCCACACCGGCTCCTGCCTCTATTTCCTCTTCAATTCCCCCAATTGACGAATTGGGAAGTGACGAGAGAACTGAGATTATTATCGCAGCTGCTGCTAATGAGGCCACACCTTCTCCTAGCATGCCATCTCCAACGCTAGTTTGTTCCACTGAGACATTTCCCACAGTCGTTGGCGTGCCTTCTTTTTCTCAGTCAGTGATTCTAACGTCTTCTACTATAATGGCTGTTGAGACACCTGTAATTCCTCCGGCTTCTAGTCTTCCAGTCGGGGATGAGGAGAATTTGAAGTTCTCATTTGAAGCTTCTTCTGCCATCGGAGGAGCTTCTGGTGGAGATACCCCCCCATCTTCTCCTGTTGGTGGCGCTCCCCGGGTGACTTGTATTAACAGTCCTCCTTCTCAGGTTCCTGATTCCACCAGATCTGCATTGGTTTTACTGGCCCCGCATGTCATGAACCTGGTACAAGGACGGGCTTCTTCTTCGACACCGGTAGCCACTGCTCCCCTGCCCGTGATATCTTCCTTATCATTACCTGTTTGGTCTGTTGACACTTCAAATCTTCTTGAAGAACTTTTCAACTTGAGTGTCGTTGACTTTATGCATTTACTAAGGAGATGCATCGAGACGGTCCTTGCTGGCCATGATTTCTTCAACTTTGCACGTCCAATATTATTCCGCTATTTGGAAAACATCGAAGAAGTTGGGGGACGAGACCGAGCAGCTCCTTACCGGGCTCGTTTTGGAATCTTAGAGGAGCAAATAAACATACTCAATACAGTTCGCCAAGCGGATGTTGAGTCGATTACTGGGATCGAATGGGCTCGTCTTCGGGCGGAGTTGGTTGCTCGTCGAGAAGAATTGAGGCGCCAAGAAGAAGAGTGGTCTCGAGTGTTAGCAGGGTTCCAGACTAGTCGGGAGTCCATTCTAAGAGGTTTGGAGTTGGTGAACTCTGAAATTGAGGGGAGCCAGGCTGCCATTCTCAGCGCCCAGGAGGCCATTGCCAATGCTCGGGCGATCTTAGTAGAGAGCGAGCTCCATTTAGGGGAAGCTGTTAAGAAGCGGGAAGCGCTGATCCTTCAACGGGAGCAAGTTGATCAGGAGGAGACAATAAGAAGCCGTACTATGGAAGAGTCTCGCCAGCATCTCATCCAGCAAGTTGGAATGAATGATGATGACCTACTCCAGCAGGCTCAACACTCTATAGAGGCAACTCGTCGTCGAGTGGTTGACGAAGCGATGAGTAAGTTAAAGCATCTCGGATATCCATAGTTTTCTTTTATTCTTCATTCTTTTTGTAATGAGAACTCGTAATAAAAGAAAAGTCTTTATTGGTTCTCAGATTTCTTTTGTAACTCCATTCTTTAAATGATGAATAAATGATAACTACCTTTTGATTCTTTTATTGGTTGGCTAAGAAATAACCTGTCATCAAAAAGTAGTTTTACATGTTTTTATGATAAGTTTTATGAGATTTTTAGCAAATCCCCAGCTATCAACGGGTTTGATTGGCCTTTACCAACTACCGTTTGAGTTGGGCTAGCCATACTATTCCCCTCAGCATGGTGAGTTGTCGAGGAATTTATTTCCTCTCCCTTTTGCTTTTAATCAGCATTGGGTAGTTAATCTCATACCCTTACCCCCAGTATGATGGGTTGGCGAGAAACTTGTTCTCTTCCCATTACCTAGTTGGCGTTTGGGCAATTCATGCTTTTACCTCAGTATGATGGGTTGGCGAGGAATTTAATCTCCTCTTCCCGTTGCTATAAAAGCATTGGGCAATTCATACCTTTACCCCAGTATGATGGGTTGGCGAGGAATTTAATCTCTTCCCATTGCCTAGTCGGCGTTGGGCAATTCATACCTTTACCCCAGTATGATGGGTTGGAGAGAAACTGGTTCTCTTCCCATTGCCTAGTTGGCGTTGGGCAATTCATACTTTTTAGGTCAGAGGCGCTTAATTATACATGCCTAAAAGAAAGATTGGGGGCTGTTCAAACTTGAGAACTAAGCACACCAGGTTTGGGTCAGAGGCGCCAAACTGCGCATGCCCAGGAAAAGACTGGAGGTGGTTCAAACTTGAGAACCAAACTAGAGGTGGTTCAAGGCTCTTTCGCATAACTTGAACTGGGTACTCCAAACACACCAGGTTTAGGTCAGAGGCGCTCAATGCGCATGCCTAAGAAAAGACTGGAGGTGGTTCAAACTTGAGAACCAAACGCACCAGGTTTAGGTCAGAGGCGCCAAAATGCGCATACCTAAGAAAAGACTGGAGGTGATTCAAACTTGAGAACCAAACGCACCATGTTTAGGTCAGAGGCGCTCAATGCGCATGCCTAAGAAAAGACTGGAGGTGGTTCAAACTTGAGAACCAAACGTACCAGGTTTAGGTCAGAGGCGCCAAACTGCGCATGCCTAAGAAAAAACTGGAGGTGGTTCAAACTTGAGAACCAAACACACCAGGTTTACTGGGTTAAAATCACCAGAATAGAAGAAGTCCAAGGTGCTCATCTGTGTAACTTGGATAAACTGGAGGGTTATGCTTCCAGGGATATCAAGCATAGTATTTCTTCAGAAACTTACCATTGATCGGCATCATCATTCTGTCGTCATCTTGATTCATTAAGCAATAGGCTCCACTGGAGTATACTGTCTCCACAACAAACGGTCCTTCCCACTTGGGTTCAAATTTACCCTTAGTCTTGTGGGTTAGCACCATTGGCCTTTTAACAGCCAAAACCAAGTCTTCTTATTTAAAGGTCCTTGGCTTGACGTTCTTATTGAACGTTTGAGATATTCGGGCTTGATACAACTCAATTTGCTGTTGAGCCCTGAGACGTTTTTCATCTAACGCCTCTAGCTCTTGCAATCTTTGACGATGGCGCTCTTCTGTCGTCATCTTTGTGGCTAGAGCCACTCTCAAGGATGGTATCTGGATTTCAAGAGGCAAGACAGCCTCACTTCCGTAAACCAAAGAGAATGGGGTAGTTTTGGTCGGGGTGCGAACGGTGGTGCGATAAGCCCACAAGCATTCTCCTAGCTTTTCATCCCAATCTCGTTTATTAGAAGAGACGAACTTCCGAAGGAGTTTAATAATCGTCTTGTTGAAGGCTTCAGCTAACCCATTAGCCGCAGGGTTATACGGCGTTGAAGCAATATCTTTGATTCTGAATTTATTGCAGAATCTGGAGAATCCCTGATTGATGAATTGCGGACCATTATCATGAATAATCCGTCGGGGGACGTCGAAGCGGTAAATGACATGATGCTTGATAAACTTGATCACATCTGTCGTTTTCACCTCTTTCATGGGCACGGCTTCGGCCCATTTTGAAAAATAATCGGTTATTGCAAGAATAAACCGATATCCTCTGGATGACGGGGGGGTTATTGGCCCCACAATGTCCATTCCCCAGGCCTCAAATAGCCAGCTTGCGACGGTATTGTGCAAGTATTCTTGGGGTTGATGAATAAAATTGGCATGTATTTGGCATGCATGACATCGTTTAGCGTATGCCATTGCTTCCGTAACCATGCTCGGCCAGTAGTACCCTAGCCTTCTTATACGGTCTCCAAGTTTGGGACCGGACTGATGAGCTCCACATACTCCATCATGTGTTTCTTTCAGCACTTGTTCTGCTTCTGCTTTCGATATGCAGCGTAGCAATAGACCACCTCTTGACTTTCTATACAAAGTCTGAAGTTTATGGTCATAATAAAATCTTTAGGCCTTCCTCTTTATTGAGGTGGCTTCCTTAAGATCTTCTGGTAATATCCCATGCAAGGCATAATCCACAAACGGAAATCGCCAATCACGGGGTTCTAACTTTAAGCCAATCTGGCATACCTCTGCAGCTTGAGATACCACGTCTGGGTGGAGGAGTTCTCTACTACCAATAGTGATGCTTTTAGCTTCACCTGGCGGGATTGCCAGTGTTGCGGTTAATGCGGCAAGAGCATCTGCATATATGTTCTCATTTCGAGATATGTGGTATATGTAAAATTGTTCAAAATATCCTGCTAGCTCAATAGCTAGCTGATGATAGGGGGTGAGGGCTTCATGTCTGACTTCATACTCACCTGTCATCTGATTGACGATGAGCTTAGAGTCTCCATATGCCTCTAGATGGTTCACCCCCAGTCGCAGAGCTATTTTTAAGCCGATAATGAGCGCGTTGTACTCCGCTACATTATTAGTGCACGGGTCTGTTAATGAGTAACCGTTAGGCAATATATGTTTATGTGGGGATATTAGCACAGCCCCCACTCCAGCAGCAGATCGTCTAGCAGCACCATCAAAGAACATTTGCCAAGATTGCTCTTTGCTAACTGTGTTGACCCCTGACATCCGTTTGGTATTAGACCGAATTGGGTGGTCTGCAAGAAAATCGGCAATTGGCTGTCCCTTTGTCACCTTTTGAGGAACGAAATGTATGTCATAGGGCGACAGTAACAAGGCCCATTTTGCCAGTTGGCCATTTAAAGCCCCTGGTTTTGTCATCAGAATCTTCGGGGGATTAACCCGTGATATGACGTGAATTGTTTGCCCAGAAAGATAGTGTCGCATTTTCTCAACGGCGAACACTAGGGCTAAACATTCCTTTTCAATCGGGGTGTACTGCTGTTCGGCCCCAATCATCGTTCTACTTAAATAGTAGAGGGCATGTTCATGACCGTGCTCATTATATTGAGCAAGTAATGCTCCTAAAGTATTATCCATGGCCCTTACATATATAAGGAAGGGCTGCCCAGGGGCTGGTGCCATTAGTACAGGAGGCCTAGTAAGGTACTCCTTGAGGTCATCAAATACCTGCTGACATACCTCATCCCATATGAAAGACACTCCCTTCTTCATAAGTTTGGAGAATGGTTGGCATCGTTCAGATAAGTTGGATATGAAGCACCGAATATAAGCGAGCTTTCCTTGTAATCCCCTTAATTCCTTAAGATTGCGGGGAAGCGACATTTCGCTAATCGCTTTTATCTTTTCAGGGTCGAGGAAAATTCCTTTTGAAGTTATTATGAACCCCAGAAACTTCCCGCTGGATACCCCCATGAACGACTTGGTAGGATTCATCTTCAGGTGATGTTTCCGCATAAGATCGAAGACCACTCTTAAATCATGAAGATGATCTTCTTTGTCTTTGCTTTTGACTGCTAAGTTATCCACATAGCATTCCACTGTTCTACGCAGGTGTTCCTTGAATATGACACTCATTGCGCGTTGGTAGGTGGCACCTGCATTCTTTAATCCGAATGGCATCACCGTATAGCAGTATACCCTAGTGGCGTTCTGAAAGCTGTATGCTTTTCATCATCCGGGTGCATCTTGATTTGGTTATAACCTGAGAAGCCATCCATAAAAGACATCCTCTCATAACCGCAAGTATTATCAATCATCACATCGGTGATGGAGAGTGGAAATTCATCCTTGGGACATGCAGTGTTCAGATCTCGAAAATCAATGCATATCCGGATTTTGCCATTCTTTTTGCGAACTGGCACTATGTTAGCCACCCAGTCATGATGCTGCTCTTCTCGGATAAACCCAGATTTTATAAGCTTATTGACCTCAGCAACTATTGCCTCCATCAATTCCGGTCGAAAACGCCTCTGTTGCTGTTTAACAGGTTTGACATCTTCTTTTATATTTAACCGGTGTGTGGCAATTTGAGGGTCAAGCCCAGGCATATCTTCATAACTCCATGTGAACACATCTATATACTCTTTGATAAGGGATATAAGTTCCTCTTTTTCTAAAGGAGTTAGTGTGTCGCTTATGAAAATGGGTTTTGGATTTTCTTCCGTTCCCATGTTAACATGTATTAATTTGTCTTCTGTGGGCGGGTCACACTGTTCAAAGCGGACATCCCAGAGAGTATCCATATGCCTAGCCCAAGCATCATCTTGAACGTCAATTGGTTCCTCGTCGCTTTCTGGCGCGGATGAAACCATATTGATTGTCAAAGATTGAAACCAAGCACCGGTGCTTATATCCGAATCATGATTTGGTGAAGATGTTTCTTCTTTGGCCGAAGAACTCTCTTCATCTTTTAATGGTGACGAAGGTGGAGTAGATACATAATCCAACCCCCTGCGGGTCTTCTGATAATAATCAGGGCTCTTTCCTCTCGGTCTAAACGAGGGTATGAGATTCCGCCGCCCTTTTCCAAAGTTTAATCCCGGCTTCTGGGTAAGATTATATCCCATTTTCTCCATCATCTGTCGAGATTTCTGTCCATATAGGTGAAATTGGGGTGATGTCTGCTCGTCACTTTCACTGCTTTGTTTTTGGCGAGGTGAGGTAATTACTTTACCGAACATAATCGGCCTTTGGGATCCTCTTTGAGGAGGCACTTCAAAGTAGTGACCTTTCTCCTCAGCTATTTTAGACTGAGAGAGGAGGGATGACCTAAGTGGCAAATGACATGCCGCCAGAACTTCAAGTTCAGATAGGCCATCCACTTCGGTAGAAGTACAAGAGGGTTCTGATTCAGTAGCTACAGCATGGTCATAGATCAACCTTATACTTTCATTAATAACCCATTCACTTTCGATTACATCATTTAGATCATCGTCAATACCCAGACTAAAATCTAAGTGGGGGTTGATTTCATAATCACCCCCGTCGTCTTCCTCAGGAAGCTCGTACTCAGTGTCAGCTTCATTGCCACTGTCGTCGGGCTTTGGAGACTTGCTAAGACTGTCATTGGAGGTTTCATGTGCTGGCTTGTAGAGTGCAGCATCTGTGAAGTAATTCTCCAACCCTTTGAATGGCTGTTTGTTCGCAATTAGTGTCCGGACCTCTCCTTCCTCATCGCAATATTTCATGCACTGGTGAAGAGTCGACGGAACTATCATATGAGCGTGGATCCAAGGCCGCCCCAATAAAATATTATAGGAGGTATCAGCGTCAATTACGTAGCATGTAACCTCCGTTTTCAAGTCTCCAATTTGACACCGCAATCGGATTTTACCAAGAGGATGGCTATTATTAGCGTTGAATCCATAGATGGTAGTGTGTGTAGGTGTCAAGCGATGAAGGGAAATCCCCAACAGCTGCATCAATCTACTGGGCACGACACTGAGTGCAGAACCCGGATCAATCTGAATTCGGTCCACTTTTGTGGACCCGACATATCCGGTGAAATATAAAGGCCTATTATGCTTTATATTCCTCACCCGCATGTCTTCTGGAGAGAAGATGATTTGTGGGACTTGCCTCCTCACTTGATGACAGTGGGGGCAAGAGTCCCGTTCTTCGATGGCCGGCTCGACAATCTGAGCTAGGAACGACTCAGAGTCTGCCAAGACCTCTCTTAGAGCTTCACGTGTTGATTTTGATAATCTCAACAATTCGTAAAGCGTCACTCGCGCTGGGATGTTAGCCAATTGCGCAATTATGTCAAATTCGAAGGGAGTTTCTTTGGCTCCTTCATCTCTGGTAGGATTCTTCTGGAAACGAAGTCCTTTCTGCTTCGCAGGCTTTGTGAGTTCTGCATAGATATCTTTTGGATCAATTCTAGTGTAGTCCTTAAGATATGTCTTTCCAGATCGAGTACCGAAAGGGCCTGCCCCATCTTGATGAGTGGCCATAGTTTCGGATTCTTCTTCAGAATCTGTGAAGGCTCCTGAAGCTATATATTCTTCCTTTATATCTGCAGAAATGGTATTAACAGCCCGTTTCTTCTCTTGAACTTTTGAAGTAGTCCATTGTTCATCTTCCAGCAGGTCAGGATGAACCCACATAACTTCCCCCTTCTGGGTTGTTACGAGGACAAGTCCCTCTTGGGCTTTGTTGTGCGGATCAAGATTCTTTGTAACCATCTTACCTTTCGGGATTGGGGTCACTCCTGCGAGGAACTCGTAGGTTCCAACCACTATGGTTGCCATATTGGCAGTGACCTTCTTTTGTTCTTCCTTAAGCGTCAGAACTCCAGCCTCTATTAGTGCTTGGATTCTGTTCTTAAGGGGAAAACAATCCCTGGTAGGGTGCCCAACATTCCGGTGATAAAGACAGTAGTTGGGATCTTTAGTTTTACCAGCATCTTCTGGCTTCTTATTCTCCGGAAGTTTTAGCATTCCCTTCTTCTGGAGCAGGTGAAAGAGGATATGCGTTTGTTCTGCCTTGAAAGTGTAATTCTTTTCTTGTTGCAGTCTGATTTACCTTGATCCTCGCTGACCTTGAGGCTTCGGCTCTGGTGGAGGACTGGTTTTCAGAGGAGCAGCTTCTGACGACATCACTGCTTTCCCTTTATTTTTATTGCTGCTGTTTTGAGCATATGGCTTACTACCCCCAGCGTTTCTTGACCCGCGGGATTCCTCAACTCGGCAAATCAAGTCTTCAGCTTGCTCTCCTTGTTTGAGCAGGTCCCTCCACGTCTTAGACTCTACGGCCCCCATTTTGAGGAGCACATTGGTCTTAAGGTTGTGTCGACAAGTCTCGACTAGAGTTTCCTGGATCATCCCGTATTTACAATGTACGGACTTCTCCCGGAACCTTTCTATAAAATCTTTAACCGCTTCTTGCTCTCCTTGTCTAGTTGCAAGGAGGGAATGAACCGTAATCTCGGTGTCATCTTCAAAGAAACATGAGAGAAATAATTTCTCGACATCTAACCAGGTATTAATAGTACCTGGGGGCAACTGCATGAACCAAGTGAAGGCAGGCCCTCACAAAGTACTTGCAAATACTTTGGTCATAATGGGATCATTTCCCGTTAAGTGTCCTGCTTGGGACAAAAAGTAATATATATGCTGACTGGGCGATCCCTTCCCGTCGTATGGCTCTAACTTGAGCGGCTTATACTTTAGTGGGTAAGGTATCATATCCCATTCAGAAGGATACGGTCTTGAGACCCCAGCTTCTTTCAACTCCTTTTTACGCATTAAAACTTCGAGTTGATTCTTCAGCTTTTCTATCTTTTCGCCATGCGGATCATGGAAAGAAAATCTATCCTCTTCCTCATGCATCGAGTGGGCGTTCTCTTCCTGTTCTTCTTCATTCGGAGTTTCTTTGCCATTTTTGGCATTATCTTCAACAAATCTCGATAGCATGACTTTGAGTCCTTCAATCATCTTTTGCTGCTCTCGAATCATCTTTTCTTGAGCTTCAAATCTCTGATTGATATCGTCAGACTTATCTGCCATATGCGATGCTGACTTCTGTAGCCGAGACGATGTAGAGGATGGAGGCGAGGCTATAGCGGAATTATCGCTGCCCTCGTCGTAAGAACCCCCTGCGAGCTTCTTATAATTTCGGGGCGGGACGGCTCCTGATCTTAGTCGAGTAACACGATGAGGTTCTTCATCGCTCGATTCTGAATCATCATCCGTCTCTGCAATTTTCCTCCCTTTTCCTACCATGTTGGAAGTTACAGCTCTCCATTGTTTCGGGGAAGTGGTTCTTGTCTTCTTAGCAGGATTCTAGTTTGACTCGTTTAATCGGTAGAACACAGATATCCTGTTCTTGCCACAGCCACAGTTGTCCATCACGGCTGATACTGCTGTCACAAGTTGCTGGCAATGGCAGATATGTTCAACTTGAAGTTGGTCTATGCCTCTCTTCTTAGAGAGATATTTCCTGAGATCAGCGCCTCTAGCCATGGAGTCAAGAGGTCCATTCAACTCTTGAGAATGTTTGAGAACCCACTGAAGGTTCTTTGACTGATCAACCCTGACTCTGGGGTCGGACCGATCCTCGCGTGGCTTAGGAATAGCCTCGCGTTTCACATTGCGGGCCTGAAGAATAGCTCCGCGCTTATCCACACTAGCCTTGCGTTTCTCGCTGGCTTGGTGTGTCCTTGGAAGTTTAGCTTCTGGAATAATAGCCCCGCGTGAAGGGAAGTTCTTGCACGCTGGCTTATCTTTGCGATTAACGCAGATCATAGCTTCGCCCTTAACGCGGTTTTTACGACTGACAACTATCTGCCAATCATCCTCACGTTCTTTGTGGGTGTCAGAAGTCTTGCATTTATTGCAAGTATCACTGGCTTCGCGTCTCTCGCTAGGCTCAGTAATAGTCTCGCGTGGAGAATCACACGCTGGCTCTGAAGCATTTTTATACTCGCGTAACTCGCGAGTGTTGGGTATTCTGCGACTAGCGCAATCCTTACTGGCTTCGCGTCTCTCGCTAGGCTCAGTAATAGCCTCGCGTGGAGAATCACACGCTGGCTTTGAATAATTTTTATACTCGCGTAACTCGCGAGTGTTGGGTATTCTGCGACTAGCGCAACCCTTACTGGCTTCGCGTCTCTCGCTAGGCTCAGTAATAGCCTCGCGTGGAGAATCACACGCTGGCTTTGAATAATTTTTATACTCGCGTAACTCGCGAGTGTTGGGTATTCTGCGACTAGACCCTTACTGGCTTCGCGTCTCTCGCTAGGCTCAGTAATAGCCTCGCGTGGAGAATCACACGCTGGCTTTGAATAATTTTTATACTCGCGTAACTCGCGAGTGTTGGGTATTCTGCGACTAGCGCAACCCTTACTGGTTTCGCGTCTCTCGCTAGGCTCAGTAATAGCCTCGCGTGGAGAATCACACGCTGGCTTTGAATAATTTTTATACTCGCGTTTCTCGCAAGTGTCAGGAATCTTGCGTAACTCGCCAGTATTATCAGCCTCGCGTCTCTTGCTTGGCTTAGTATCAGCCTCGCGTGGAAAATCACACGCTGGCTTTTCCTTGCTTTTAAGGCAAGTTGCATTTTCGCGTTTAACGCGGTAAAGATTAGTCTCGCGGGTAGCGCGAGCCAGTTTGCGAGGGACTATAGCCTCGCGTCCTCTGGCGTTCGCTCCGCGTCCAAAGCGGGCTTGAGGGCTCTACGCCTCGCTCTCCAGTTCCTATTCCGGAGTTGGGTCCTGGTCAGCCCAGTTCCCAAGTCTTCTTCAGCAATCGGAAGCTCATCCTCGGCTAGGATTTCTCGTGTGAACTCCGGCTCTATAGCCGTAGTCTCCAAGGATCCCCGTCTCTCGGTGGATACCTTTCTACCCGTCACTCGGGCATTGGAGTACATGCGACGATAGTATCGTGTCTCATCCAAGTCACCTGATCCGGAGGAGAGGAACTCTTCGTACTTCTGCTGGTCGATTTCAACGACCAGCGTGTCTACTTTGGATCCGATCAAGTCAACGTTCGATTACGCCACAATCTCTTCATCAGTGAAAGAGACGGCTCCCACTGTGGTCGCCAGTTTGTTCGTCGCAAAAGTTCCTTCGCTTCCTTCCATTGAATACATCTTAGATTACAATGAAAGTGAACAAGATAAAAATAGAATAAACGAGAGGATTTATATTTATCGTTCTCTTTTACAATATTTGTGGGATCTGTGGCGATGGGATCTATAGTAGTTCCCGTGGACGATCGGTACGTTGAAATCTTCTCTCTTGAAGATATCGGCCGACTATAGACGATCTTCTCTGGTTTTGATTTGTTCAAGGCTCTCTCGCGTAACTCGAACTTCTCAAGAACTCCAGAAAGAAGATGGTGATTTTCTCTGATCTTCACGAACTCAAGGCTCTGTGCGTAACTCGAATTCTCCAAGATTTCAGAAAAAATATCTCGATTGCCGAAAAGAAGATCCCTAGGGTTTCACCAGGAAGGTATTTATAGCCCCAGGTTAATGCAAGAGTTTCTATCTAAATAGAACTCGCATTCATCAAGGATTCCAATCAAATATCTTAGTTTTGATGGAATTCTGATTAGACTTGATTCGGGTATTTGGATAAGCCCAGAATCATAATCTCAATCAATTTGAGATTCTGGTTATCTGCTTACGCGGAGCTTTAATCGCATCAAAACGCAGCGCTAAATAACCGAAAAGCAGAGCTAACGCGGAGCTATTGATCATCTCCGTGTTTCACTCAAACGCGAGGCTAATACAAGCCAGACTGCGGAATCAACGCGGAGCTATTAAACATCTCCGCGTTTTATTCAAACACAGGGTTAATGTAACCAAACGCGGGGCTATTGAATTAGCTCCGCGTTCTATTGTGGAAAATCCTTTTAACTTAGAAAGTTTCACTGCCAACACCCTGAGAAAATGTGAGGAAGGAAGTTGCAAGGGCGTTGCACGAGGGGCTTGCAAGCATAGGGCGGGGTGGGGTGTGTGTGTGTGTTAAGAGGCTTTTGTTTTTTTATTAGAAAAACTAATAATTTAGTGACAATTATATCCGTCACATAATCGTTTTCGTAATAGCTAATCAAACTCTTGCCACGAATAAAAAAAAACTAGACCGCTTATTATGATAATTAAAAATTTATCTCCATTAAAAACTACTATTTAATAACAAGTTTTCATCCGATATCATTAAAATCCATGATATGAGGAGGAGTTTTTATTTTAGGGGTATTTACAGATTTGTCCCTTAAATCTTTATAAATTATAATTTAGTCCCTCAAATCTTCATATTTAGGATTTAGTTTCTCATATCTTCTAAGTTACTACAATTTAGTCTCCCTCCCTAACTTCCGTTAGCCCAGTTTATATTTTGACCTGATTTTTCCATTTTACCCTTCCTTAATTCCTTCTTCCCTCTTCCTCCTCTCTTCTCCTTCTCTCTTCCTCCTCTCTTCTCCTTTTTTTCATTAGGTTCATTACTTTCCCCCCTTCTTCTTCTTTTCTATCTCTCTATTATTTTTCTTTTTTTCTTCATAGGGGTATTTAAGTCATTTTATTATTTAAAAAAAGTAAAAATTAAATTATGCCGTTTATTTGAACAGAAAAACTGACGGAGGGACTAAATTGTAATAATTTAGAGGATTTGGGGACTAAATCCTAAATATGAAGATTTGGTGACTAAATCCTAAATATCAAGATGCGGGGGACTAAATCATAATTTATAAAAATTTAAGGGACAAACCTGTAAATACTCCTTTATTTTATTATAAAAACTCATTTTCTGTGATCATATTTATTTGATGCCATAAATCACCGCTATTTTCGTCACTAAATACTCTCCAATAAAGCTATTTGTATCAAAATAAATGAAGTCTGCATGCCTGTGCAAGCAAAATGTTCCACAACTACATATACATATATGTTTATGAATGAAAAAGTCTCTGGTATTTGTTCTCCAAAATTTGTCACTTAATTCACATGGGATTGAAAGCAATGCCTACTGACGACTAATATGAATGGAAAGAAATTACTAGTAGCTAGCTAGCCAACGGTACATCGTTTTCTTCCTTTCTTTCTTTGTATCTTTCCTTTGCTTCTTTCTAATTTCCGTTCCTTTTCTTGGTCGCTGGCTCCATATTTACGCCATCTCTTCCGTGCCCGCATCCCCTATCGATCATCGACATCATCCCCCCACGCACCCACCCACCCAAGTTTTGTTGTTTTCCCGATGCGTTCCCAAAATTGCGGTCCTAGTCCTCGCCTTTCCTCTCATTCCACGTGCCGCCTCTACGTACGGCTTGATCCGCGGCCTACGTTCCGACACAACATCAAGATCTGCTGTGGCCTCTATTTTCTTTTTAGAGCCTCCCCCTGGTCCCATGCGATATTATGTACCATACAGAATTATATGCATTTTTATTGCACTATGCAAATTTATTTAGAAAGTCATAAATAATGCAAAATGGAATTAGATTGCCTCATACTTTGTAATTCTATCTACTATAGAAATGTTTAACTTTGAGTCCACTTCTTACTAATGTACAGCGAGATATTTGCAAAATGCAACTATTTTATGCTAGGATATTTACAACTTTTATAGATTTGTTCCTTTTCAAATTTAAGCTCGTTCCTCTCTGAATCCTAAGAATCAAGACTAGCCATTGTATTTTTCTTACTCCTTCCATAGAAACTCTTTCATATTATATATTGGCCATGTATTGACTTGAAAATTATAATTTTATTATTGAATTTATATTATTATAATAAGATTGTTTTTTTTTTCAATTAAGTACTTTGTCTTTTATATCACCTAACTTTGAATAGTTCGATTCCGAATAACTCTGACTCGCAATTCACTGCTGTATATGCATTGGCTTTTGGTGATTGTATTTTCGGTCTAAATGTCCGTAGTCTAAGATCAATAAAGATATTCCAAAGTCATACTTGCATGGTTGGCCCCCCAAAATTTGAATCTCTTGAAAACCCTGATGAAATTTCCGTGCAGAAGCATCCACAGCTGATCTGCAGATTCCTGTTTGACCCCCCCTGCTTCCACGTTTCCAAACTTGTCTCTCTCACTCCATCAACTTGCTGAACTCATCGCCGCCGTCCATCCCCAGCCCACTGACTCCGTCAATCTCGGGTTCCTCCAGTCCCCGTCGCCTCCACTAACGGACGGCACCGCTACAGTCAAATAACAATAACGTACAACCAGCCCCCACCGAACTTCCTGGATCGCCGCCACGTGTCGGCATCCGACAGCCCACCCCGCTTGCGTACACCTCCCCGATTCTTTTTCTCCTCAAGAAAACGAAAGAATCCAGATTCTTTTTCCTCTCACTCTGCTACCTCTAAATAAATAAAGCAAGACCAAAGTCCAAACCCAAAGCTTCAGATCTTTCATTTGCAGTTTGCCAAATATCTAGGCCCCTTTAATTGTTGAGCTTTTTGCCTTTTTTTTGGATTAATTTCAGTCTATATTCAAATTAATTAATTTTAAAAAAAATGGAGGTTTGCTCATCTTCACCATCTCCTTCAATCTTACTGCCCGCCACGAGGCCCAAGAATCCATGCTCTCTCCCCGTCTCCGCCGCCAGATTCAAGGCCGCCGCGGCCCACAACACCAACGGCCCACCAAGAAGAAGAGAAAGTACTGGAGTCCTCCTCCATCGTCCCTACTCCTCGTCCAATCCCTTGTCCTCCTCCTCCCCCCCTGTAACCCTAACACTCACTCTCGGGAGGCGAAGAAAGCTATCGATCTCCGCCGTCTTCGAGCGGTTCACCGAGCGGGCGATCAAGGCGGTGGTCTTCTCCCAGAGAGAAGCTCGAGGCCTCGGCAAGGACATGGTGTTCACGCAGCACCTGCTGCTGGGGCTGGTGGCCGAGGACGCGTCCAAGGGAGGGTTTCTTGGATCCGGCATCACGATCGAGAGGGCCAGGGAGGCCGTCAAAAAGATATGGGGTGAAGGTGGAGGTGGTGGAGATGCTGGTGCTGTGGGGCCAGGGAAGGGTGGATCGGCGACGGACGTGCCGTTCTCGATCAGTAGTAAGAGGGTGTTCGAGGCTGCGGTGGAGTTCTCGAGGAACATGGGGTGTAATTTCATCGCTCCGGAGCATATCGCCATCGGCCTGTTCACGGCCGATGATGGCAGCGCCGGCCAGGTCCTTAAGAGGTACAATTTTGGGATCTCTTGCAACAATTGAAATAACTAGATATGGTGCACGCGCACTGATCAAAAAGTTGAGAATGTTTTGAGTATGTTTATGTTTTGTGTAGTATATCATTTCTATCATGAGCGCGATATGGCATTATATCACATGAATTAGGGACTTCTGCAATTGTTTGTGCCATATCTATATACTTGCTATAGCTTTCAAAAATCGTCATCATAAGCATCTGATGGTTATATTGCATTAGTTTGGTTTCGGCTATGGAGCAATGGCTTATGAAAAAATTGTTGAATCTCCAACTAAATTAGCATCGGATCTCCATCAAATGAATTTTTCATGAGATAGATAGAAGTGTGACATAAATTGTATAAGATCAGTTATGATAGAAAGACGGCACTTATTAATCATGTGATAAGCATATAGAACCAGGGAGCCAGGAATGACTCGTAGAAATGGGGGAAAATCAAATTTTTGTCACTTAAAATTTAAATTGTGTATTTGATGCTTGCCTTTCACTTTGAATTTCCGAAGGAAGGAACTAACTGACTGATATGGTTGTATAGCTTGGGAGCTGATGTCAATTTCCTAGCAACGATTGCACTTTCTAGACTTCAAGGAGAACTTGCAAAGGATGGTAGGGATTCATCAAAGGTATCTCAAAAGATGCGGGAAAAGTCTCCTACTGGAAAGGGTGCACTTGTAAAGCCTTCGAAAAATACAAAAGGTTTGTTTAATCTCTCATATGTAAATTTTCCCCTCAAAGTACTGTATAGATTAATACTACTTAAATTGTCTCAATATTTTTTCAGATACCAGTATTTTGGCGCAATTCTGTGTGGACTTGACTGCACGTGCTGTTGAAGGACTTATCGATCCTGTAATCGGTCGGGATAAAGAGATTCAGAGAATTGTTCAGATTGTGTGCCGAAGAACCAAAAATAACCCAATTCTTTTGGGTGAACCAGGAGTTGGGAAAACTGCAATCGCTGAAGGGTTGGCCCTTCGCATAGCTGAAGGAGATATTCCCATTTTTCTTGCGGTGTGTTTTCGTTGTTTTATTCCCTATAGGTGTCAGATATTGTTATGGACCAAATAGTAACAAAATCTCGTTGTGATTTATCTTTATACAGGCCAAACGTATAATGGCACTCGATGTAGGTCTGCTAATGGCAGGTGCAAAGGAGAGAGGAGAACTAGAAGCACGGGTTACTGGACTGATTAGTGAAGTGAAGAAAGCAGGTTACTACCGGAATTTTTTTTTTGGAGTTGGCTCAGCATTCATTATTTTTCTTGTCAGTTCTAACTTGTTACAAAAAAAATGCAGATGATATTATTCTCTTTATCGATGAGGTTCACACTCTCGTTGGGTCTGGCACAGTTGGAAGGGGAAACAAGGGATCTGGTCTTGATATTTCAAACTTATTAAAGCCATCCCTTGGTAGGGGTGAATTGCAGGTATTGGTCATGTTTCTAGTTGTATTGCAACCAGTGATCCTCTGTTATTTATAAAGTTTAAGAATCGACACTATTATTTTGTTGCAACATGAACGTTGTGTACTCCTTCTGACTGCCAAATTCCTCAATCATGATGTATATGTCCCTGAGTTATTTCTCATTAAATCTATGGTTTGCAGTGCATTGCATCCACGACATTGGATGAGTATAGGTCACAGTTTGAAAAAGACAAAGCTTTAGCTCGGAGGTTCCAACCAGTACTAATAGAGGAACCGAGTCAGGTATGTCTGGTTGTTGGTTCTTCAGCCTTTCCAGTATCTTTGATTTGCAAATCCTTTACTTCCTTCCATTTTATAGGATGATGCCGTGAAAATTTTGATGGGCCTGCAAGACAGATATGCAGCTTATCATAAATGCAGATTCACTTTAGAGGCCCTACTTGCTGCTGTGCACCTCTCTGCAAGATATATTCCTGATAGACAACTTCCCGATAAGGCTATAGATCTGATTGATGAAGCTGGTAGCAGGGCTCGAATGGATGCATTTAAGAAGAAGAAGGAACAACAAACTTCTGTACTTTCAAAATCTCCAGATGAATATTGGCAGGAGATCAGAGCTGTTCAGGCAATGCATGAAGTGGTAATTTCTTATTCTTCATTATCCTGTCATCATCAACAAATCTTCATGTTGAGGTGGTTTCAATTATTATCTTCTATTCTAGGTACTGGCGAATAAGCTGAAGTATTCACCAGAAAATGGCAGCATGGAAAGTATTGGTGATGCTGAAGCAGATGATGTTGACACCAGCCCACGGTCATCTGTGCCTTCAGTGTCGTATGATGACGAGTAGGACAACTAATTGGAACAATTTAGCAATATCTTTTACATTATTCTTGTTCTAGATTTTATTCTTTTTTCTAACTTGGCTCCTTTACAGACCTGTTGTTGTTGGACCAGAAGAAATTGCGACTGTTGCTTCACTTTGGTCGGGCATCCCAGTTCAGCAGCTAACAGCAGATGAAAGAAAACGTTTGGTTGGTTTGGACGAGGAACTCAAAAGACGTGTCATTGGCCAAGATGATGCAGTCAGTGCCATCTCCCGAGCAGTAAAACGATCTCGTGTTGGACTGAAGGATCCTGGCAGGCCTATCGCCACAATGCTCTTCTGTGGTCCAACTGGAGTCGGTAAAACTGAGCTTACAAAAGCACTTGCAGCAACCTACTTTGGATCGGTACTCCCTATTTACCTCCCTCGTGTGAATAAATATTTACTCAAATTTTACCAGTTGATTTAGTTCATCTGTTTATGTTTCTTCCCCCGTTTATGTCCTATCAATTGGGCAAATCCCTTATTATTGGAAACATAGTAAATCAACAGTTTGCATCAAAATCGGAAGTTGTCATTAACCATTCTCCAAAACTAACTTAGAGTTAAAAAGTATTCTCCATGTTAGTGATTCTTGTAGCTAATCTTTCTTAGTACTGAACGGTTAAAAGAAACTAACGCATCCATACATCATGTTGATATCACAGGAAGATGCCATGCTGCGGTTGGATATGAGTGAATATATGGAACGGCATACAGTAAGCAAGTTGATAGGATCTCCTCCAGGGTACGTAGGTTATGGAGAGGGTGGTACTTTAACAGAAGCAGTCAGGAGAAAACCGTTTACAGTAATTTTGCTTGACGAAATCGAGAAAGCTCATCCTGATATTTTTAATATCCTGCTCCAAATATTTGAAGATGGCCATCTCACAGATTCTCAGGTCAGTTTTTATACAGCAGAAATTTGCTTATCGTATACAAACATCAACGTTTCCTAGCTCTAATTATCCTAGACATGTTGAAGCTGGAGAATTCACATTAGGCATGCTTGTGACACTAATGGATAACCATTTTCTGACATACTTTCTAATCTATTCTTGCAACGTCCATATTTGTCAGTTCATCCATACAAAACTATCCTCTCTTTTACAACATCATACTGCGGCTCATAGGCTAGCAAGTGAACGAGCCAAACTCTCAACAGCAATTCTGTACCTTCCCTCTCTCATTGCCATCTCCACTTCCATGGTATACAATAATACATTTAGTCAACTAAAGATCATGTATCATTGAAACAAATTGCTCCTATGGAGTTATCACCCGTCTGTAACTAATTCCTCGTAGTTCAATTCTTTTATATAACTTTTAGTTTCCGTAACCCCTCCCATCTTCTAAAAGTATTATCACCCTCACCTACCATGTGATGCAACTTTTTTGTCTCGTTTTGTTTCCTCTCCATATATTGGTTCACATATCCAGTTGCATGTTGGCATACCTAGTTCTTAGTCTTTGCTAGTTTTTCTTACCCTTTTAGTATACATGTGAGAAGCCCTTCTTCTTTGGGTTCGAAGAAAATGGCATCTTGCTCCCCTATCCAGCACCTCTAGTAATAACTGATTTATGGTTTCTTTCGCTTGTCATATACAAATGCTCACACTTCTCTCTCTAATTTCCATATATTTGTATTTGAACAGGGGCGAAGAGTTTCATTCAAAAATACGTTGATTGTCATGACATCGAATGTGGGCTCCAGTGCAATTTCTAAGGGCAGGCGCAGCATAGGTTTCTTGATTGGAGACAACGAGAAGTCAAGCTCTTATGCTGCAATGAAAGCCCTTGTGATGGAAGAGCTGAAGGCATACTTTCGACCCGAGCTTCTCAACAGGATAGATGAGGTGGTCGTATTCCGTTCCCTCGAGAAGGAGCAGGTTTGTTATTCTAATCATCTGTAGGCTTATCAACCTAATAAGTGAACATTCGGAAGTATCGATGCCTTGGTCTCACTGTGCATGCTATCTTATGATTTTTGTTTTTCAGATGGTCAAGATTCTGAGCATAATGCTGAAAGAAGTGAAGGGCAGACTCTTGTCGCTCGGGATCGGCCTCGAAGTGTCCAACAAAATCATGGATATGGTGTGTGAGCAAGGGTATGATAGGAGCTATGGTGCCAGACCGCTGAGGAGAGCTGTAACGCAGCTTGTCGAGGATGTGATCAGTGAAGCAATTCTTTCAGGAGATTACAAGCCTGGGGACACTATTTTGGTTGATGTGAATGATTCTGGCAGCCCTTTTGTGAGTCATATCGGCGATCAAACAATCGAGCTATCAGATGCTACATCAACATTGTAGGATACTTGTACTTGTATAAGTCTTCTATTATTCTTTAACCTAAACAGGTCAAGAAAATTCTTTCTGTATATAAGAGGATTAACATAAACTGTATATATTTAATATGTATCATGGAAATAAAATATTCCTTTCACAAGTATGCCAGCCACTGGATACAAACTAATATACGAGAGTTGTAGCCTGCAACTCTTGGAGAAAATCGTTTGACTTGTCATTGATTTATTCAGATTGTTTGCCTAATATCCTTCAGTTTCCCATCCCAAGGGAAAAGATTTTGCTGAAAATACCAACACATTTCACAAGAAAGTGTGCATCTCTCCGGCATTTGAACTGAGTTGATATCAGTTTTAGGTTTCCAAGAGTTAATAGATGTTGTTTACGTTATTTTCTTACCCACTAACTTCGTATGCAGATAATAAATTACGTAGCAAGCTCCAACAATTAGGCAATATATTTGCAATAACTTATTTACTCCATAATACAAGTTTTGGCATTACTGTTGGAAATCACCGTTGAGAAACAGCGGCACTAAGGAAGCACCCAAAGAGTTTAAAATTACCCATTTAGCTGAGATAGCAAAGCCGTCAGATATCAATCCTCTATAATTGTTAACAATGGTTGAATGACATAAGTAGAAAATCTGAATCCATTTAAAGAAACTACGAAGTTATAATTCTGATACAGCAACAGAGCCATGATGTACCAGCAGCCGATACAGAAACCGATAACAGCTCAACATCAGAAGGCTCATTTAAAAACTTAGCCAAGTAACTTCCAAATTGCAAGAAATGGTTCAGGATTGTAACTTGGGTGGACATCCGAAATTGAATGTTACTAAGCAATCTGGCAAATTACATAAATTATGCCAACTAAACCAGACTATCACTACACACTTTGATCGCATAGAGCACATACCATTACTAGCTAAACCACCATTACTGCACACAAAATTGTTTTGCCAGTGACCCATCCGCCACATCACTAAGCTTATGAGATAATACAGTAACTTGACAGTTGGCCAAACTAAATCTTCAATTTTGAGCAGAAAGAATCAATAATTGAGGTTCGAGCTGCCGAGGTAGGTAACCATCATTGTCCTATACGTATAGGGATCATCATCTAGAACCCTTGTGCAATTTAAACCCAAAAACCCTGGGCACATAATTTTGAGCTGGCTTTGCGGGTTTTGCAGAGGGATAGGTCATCAAGTAGAGATGTGGGAATGTTGTGCCAATATAAGAACCATCCATATCTGAGTAGAAAGTCAAAGAAACAGATGACAATTGCCCTTCATGTACACAAGAAAAAACACAACTGTTGAAACATCAAGTAACACATACGAAATACTAGAAGACAATTAAAGAATTTTTCATGTTTATTAGACTTCCATACAGCATGAAAAGATGTGACAAAGTAATAACAGATACATGATCAAATCATATGCCATTTCCAGTTTGCTTATATACAAATTAATATTTTGCGCTATTATGTTCTGCTATGTCTATTGCTAAAGAGGATAATGGGATCATGTTAGTGATTTGTTAAGGAAATGAGGATAGCTCATCAAGAATGTCTCAGTTCCAGCCAAAAAGTCCGTACACGGATTTGCACTGAAAAGCTTGTTAACACTAGAAAAGCAAGGACTCTGGCCAATGAAATTTTCCATGACGCCCAACATTTTAAGCTATGTAAATCTCTTCATAAATTTGATTTTATAATGTTAAAACTGATTAAACAGCATTACCTTATGACATCTATACTTCCCATATACAAGTTTCAATAGCAAAAAACTGAGTAGCTAGCTTATAACATATCCTGAAACCAAATCTTTAGTAATTAATGTAAAAAAGGATAACAATATAAAAAGCAAACATATAGTAGCTGTAATAAATTATTATTTTAAAAAAAAATGAAGGATGGAGACAATCAATGAAGTTCTTTGCCTAGATATTCTCTAAACCAAGAGAATTTGGCAGTGCGTTTGTTGGCAACTTTTCCATTTTTCTCCTCCAAATAATGGTCAATCCTGGTCTTGAAACTGGAATCTTTAATAACCCTAGAAGCCAACCCCCACACTTCCCTTTGCCTCAGAGGCAGGCCTCAGGCGGAATTGGTTTGCACGAGATTGATCTGTCCTTAGGTTGATGAGACCTCCCCTCCCTTAATTTTCTTGGCAATTAATTTGTAGAGCTGACAAGCTGCCACAAAATTTTGGTCAATTATCCTTTACAGCATCCCAACTCTGAACTACAATCAGTAGCCGATCCCATTTCAATGTGAAAAGAATAGGGTGAGGAAAACAATGACCGACCATTACCTACAGTGGTCATCACAGTATTAGTATATTGGTCATTGAACTAGGCCTTAGGGTGCAGAAAAGATATAAGCAAGGGGAGAAACGGACTTGATCAATGTTTGGTGAAGATGGGAAAGTTGAGAGTTCAGGTATGACTTGAAGATGCCAAAAAAAAATAAGGGGAATCAGATTGAGGTAATCAGGTTTGGAAAAGAAATGAGGAAAATAACAAATGCATCGAAATTCTCAACTAGGGTATCAGATTTAAGTAACATGGGTTTGAAGATGGACTATGGTATGAATCAAATCTAGAGGAAACAGGTTTTACCTAGAATAGTCTAGTTAACAGCTAAGTAGCTGAGTTTTGCACAGAGCAGACTGTATAATAGTAGACCCTAGTTGAACCAACTAAAATTACAAGGAATGGACCTTTGATATCAACCCTCGTCCAAAGGTTACCTTGGGTTATGTACACAGGAAATTACATACTAGTTGACCTAGTTGAACCAACTCAAATTACAAGGAATGAAGGGTTAATTTCAACCCTCATCCAAAGGTTAAATTAAATTTATGTTGAAATGGAAATATTAGAAAATTATCTAAAACAAGTAAAAAAAGGAAGTAAACTTTTGTAATGGAACTTTATCTTGGGACTTGGTCACTCAGTTTAACAAGTATGCTGCATCCTACACAACCTGAACAAGAGTTGTTTTTTTTTTTTTAATGCATTATTAATCATGTAAAACAAGAAGAAACATCATTACGTTTGTACAAGGGACTCGACCTACACTTGCAGAAGAAGTGAATAACATCAACTCTTTTTTTTTTCAGTAAAAGGAGGGTGATAAAATCATAAAAACATTTACTCATCACACATGAAATATTCAGGTGATATTAACAACATACACACATGTTGTCCTAATATGTTCATAGTTCTTGTTCAGATCCACAAGGTACTGTTAGTAACTTTACTCTTAGTAGATGAATTCGTCAAATAGATTTACTAAAATGTGCCCATTTATTAATCTAGAGGAAACTACAGAGTCTGGAGAATTAAAGAAATATGCACCTTACATATGAAAATTTAGTTAGTTTTTTCTCATGTAATCATGCCTGTTATGACCTAGAAAAACTGGTGGTCAATAAGATTGTAATTAACAAGAACAAACTAATACAATTAAATCATGCAGTTATATTCACAAGAGAAACTAACAAGTCACTCGTATATATAGCATATAGAGAAACCCCAATAATGCAGTTGTACTGAATAAAAGGATACTGTTCTGATATTTGCATCTTGGGAAATAGAGATCTTCACACTTGGGGCAGTAGATCTTCACAGAACCATTGCGAGGGATATCTGATGGACCCACTGGCAAACATGGCTGTCCCCCACAAAAAACACGAGGGCAACGCCCAAAATCTGCTCTCTTATACTTTTCATGCTAAACCATTAGATAACAAAGAAATGTTATATAAAAACCATAAATTTAAAAGGTTTCTCAGAATAAAGATTCCTGAAAAAGAAAAAAAAAACTTACCATGGCATTTAATCCTTTGCTAGTTACAATATAACGAGCATGTATAAGACCATATAATAACTCTGCAGCAGACTCAATTTCATTTTGTTCATCACCATCAATCTCACCTAGATAAATATTGATATAAAGAAATGTTATTAGAAAGAATAATAAAAAAGAATAGACATTTTCTCTGGGTAATTAAATTTGTGAAACTCCAATATCTCATCTGAGAAAATAAATAAGCAAGAAAAGCATGATATGCAATTAAGGGGGAGTAACCATGCTTAGACTCAACCACGTACAACTATAAAAAAGACGGATACCTCCAAGCAAATGAGAAATCTAGGAAACAAGTAGTTTTGGGAGTACCACTCAATGAATCATTGTCCAAAATCATGTCGAGTGCATAGTCATAAAAGGGAACCTGTCCCTGAAGCCCACATAAATTAAAGTCATCTTGTATGTAGTCCTCATCAACTTCGCAAAGGAGCTCATTTCCTCGCAACCCACAAAACCAAGAGATCCATGATGAATCATCTCCCTCCGAAGTGCTTATATCTGTTTCCTCGCTCCCGGTATCAGAAATATCTGAATACATAAACAAGAGAAGATAAAAACAAAGTCATAAATAGAAGACATAATGCAACAAGAGCATGTTTCTAATAATTAGTTACACAAATTTCTAACTTGCAAAACATTTAAGATGAAACTTGAAAGACTCAAGAGATCAGCATCTTAAAACTAACATCCCAGAATACTAGTGGTCAAAAGTTCAACCTATTTAATTAGCATAGTTCAACTTCTCGTGCTATCTCTACTGAAAAGAGTCCACAGAAAAGCTTTCTGTTATGACAGAACCAATGAGCGTACTTCCATGATCTAAAAACTATAAACAACAAAAGAGCACTTGTTACTCTCTTGTTCGATTATTCAGGACTTGAAAGTTGTAAATATGTAACCACTGTGATGACATAGGACAAATATACTATATGGCAGGTGCTGGAGCAGACAATTTTGGCTCAGCAACAGCATATTTATGATACAAACACCTCTCATATTTGCAAATTAATTAAAAAGTTCAGAAGTTAGCTAGAAACAGAACTGCAAATGTTAGATACCGACATAAATTTGCAAACATTAGATACCAAAGTGAAAGTGACAACTAATAGGAAGGTGAGATTAAGAAACTGCGACGTTAAAGAAGAATATATTTAAGTGCAAGGATAATATGTACAGCTTCAAGATAACGGAAAATCCCAGAAGTACAATGGTATGTACATGTTATTCATTTCTGTGAGCAGGATATCAACAATACACAACATAGGAATCATAAGAATTTTCCATATGTCCAGCATTTCCAAGCACAAGCAGTTCATAAAATATTGTCAAAACTAGGAAAATTGAATTGGTTAAAGCTAGCCCACCCCTGTAACAGACAATATAGAATACTTAGCAAGGTGGAGCTAAACCCATTATAAAGATGCGGTTAAAAATTAGAAGATATGATGGACAAAGTAGGCAAAGTTCAAACTTCAAGGGGATAACTGCTCTACCCCCACTACTCATAATTTGAAAATCTTGACACCAAGGGGTATCAAAGCGAGTCCCTTGCATTCTTTTACGATAAGGTCAAATTTTTTCGGTTATCGTTTGGAGTCAATATCGAGTGATAATCGTCCACGTGGCAATATATCGTCGGGTAAACGAGAAGTAAAATGTCTGCGAGATTAACATATTATATTCTTTTCGTTTTTTTAGATTTAAACCCATTCATCCTAACACTTTAATACCTAAATCCATTTATATAAATATCATCGAATCCCCAATTTATCATTCTCCTCTAAATATAATCAATCGATAACTCGATACTCTGCATCTTTCTCTTCCTCTCTGCTCTCCCTCACTTGATCAAGCATTCATATCGAAGAGGTTACAACAGAACCCCACACCTGCCCCAGCATGATTATCGAGAGCTCTAACCCTGACGACCTCGTAAGCATCGACGATAATTCTAACAACTCGTAAGTCGAACAATGATTCTCTCTCTCTCTCTCACACACACACATTGAATAGGCCACGGAAGAGTATCACACCTCACACCTCTATCCACTCCTAATACCAACTATCGAGAGGAAGAGTATCACACCTCACACCTCTATCCACCCCTAATACCAACTATCGAGAGCCTCGACTCTGACGATAATTCTAACAACTTGTAAGTCGAACAATGATTCTCTCTCTCTCTCTCTCTCTCTCTCTCTCACACACACACACACACACACATTGAATAGGCCACGAAAGAGTATCACACCTCACACCTCTATCCACTCCTAATACCAACTATCGAGAGCCTCGACTCTGATAATCCGTGAGCCCTGGCAACAACCCCTGTCTTTTGCAGATAGTTCAGCTTCCTATTCCTCTCTTAAGCAGAATGCCCTTTCTCTTTCTCGAACAGACCTCTCCCCTCTTGACTCTCGAGCAAATCACCTCGCTCGAGAAAATTGGCCAAGGTAAGTATTATTTAATATCCTAATCTTGTTTTAAAATAGTTTAATATACTTTATGTATGTACTAACATGTATATTATTTAACCAATATGACACCGATATAATATCCGGTATTTAGTGTTATATCGCGATATATCATGTAGTATACCGGTATCCGATATTAATTTTATTGACCGGCGTATTGCCGGTATCCGATATTAATTTTATCAACCGGCGTATTGCCGGTATCCGATATTTAAAACACTGATTCTTGCTAATAAAACTTACAATGAAGCAAAATGATTCTGCTTCCATTACAAATAAAAAAGCCCACAGCTCACCATAATATATAGATAAATGGCCTATGGAGCCTTGTTAAAAAACATGAAGCAAGTCTCAAATGTAATGCCTTTGCATTCATTTTATTTCATGTTCTATGTTATTTTTGCTTACAAAAAAAGAACAAGACCTGAGACCCTTATTACCCGCCAAAACCCTTTACTCTCTGAACCCAGTCTCATCGTTTCTGATTTAGGATTAAGAATGAGAATAGGCAGGTTCAAGGACCAATTCTTAACCCTTCCTATTCAAGATTTTGAATTAGAAAAACTAAATTTTCATTTTCAATTCAAAATTTTAAATAAAGCGGACCAAAAATTGGCCCTTGGACCCGCCTATTCCCATCCCTATTTAAATACATTATTATAAACAAACTAATATAATTGTTTAAAGAGCATCTAATTTAAGAAAAATGAAGCTAAATGTGAGAGAAGGTACTATATGATTGGATACACCTCAAGCAATTCCCCACAGGGAGGCCAAAGAAACACTCAAAGCAATTGGAACAAAAGAAAAATCATAATTAACTGAAAAAAATAATCACATGTAGCACATTCACAAAATAACTTAAGACATATCCTTTCTCCTCATGCATACAATTACATGGAACTTGTCATGCTAAACCCATAAATTAGATCGTAAATTACGCTATTACACTTTCTTTTATGATATTTCTATTTTTCTCATGTTTGAATTGCTCTGTTATATTACGCTTTCTAATTTCAACCATTTACAGAAGACACAGGAGAAGCTTTCAAATTGTCAAGTTTAATGATTTAATTCAATACATGAAAGTAGAAACAAATCACTTGCAATGTCAATGGAATCACGTAATTAAATCTATTCAATCATTTCGGGCAAGCAACGATTAAAAAGATATTTTAAAGATGAGATTTTTCAATTATTTAAGCTATGATGGACATTGATGAAGAAAGAAGTCCGCTTCAAATATATTGATATAATCAAAAACATGTACGATGAATTAGTGGCAAATATCAGAACTTGTAACGGTTTACTAAGTAATTTTTTGATCAAAACTGGATTGAGTCAAGGATCATAATTGAAATCATTCTTGTTTGTCATAGTGACAAATAAACTTACTAAAGCTACTCAAAATGAGATACCTTGCATTCATTATTCTAAATATCGGCCGGTATACCGGTATACCGACCGATATCTCGCTTTTTACAAAGAAATGATACGAGATGTCGATTTTTTTATCGCATCCCGTTTTCGACCGGTACGGGCGAGATATCGGCCATGTGGCGATATCGGCCGGTATCCGGTATGTGAAATACCGGCCGATATAGCTAATTATTAGGTTTTTGGTAACGGGTTGCCATTGCGACTGAAACCCGTTAACCCATTAAACCTGACCCGATAGGAAAAAATTAAAACCCGAATCTTTCCCTATTCGCGAGAAAAAAAAACCCCTAAATCACTCGATCCGTTCCTTCCTCGTCGAGCGACTGATCTCCCCCAGTCGTCGTTGCCTTCTCTCCTTCAGCTGTCGCTTCCATCGCCGTCTCTCCGGCTCTCCGTCCTCCTCGTCTGCTCAATTCACCGTTTCTCCCAGTCCCTCGCCATCTCTACCGAGTCCCGAGCAACTGAAACTAAGTTTTCCTCCTCGCCGTCTCTCCCTGCTTCCATCGCCGGCGATCCAACCTCTCCCTCTTCCTCTTGCATGCCTTCCAGTACCGTCAACCTTCAATTTTGGTAAGTCGTGTGTTTGTGATTGAAATTTTCCTTTAAATTTTAGTTTAAATTTTAGTTTGCCATTGTAATTAGTGTGTTTGAGTTTTTAAATTATGAAAGAATGTAGAAATTTTCAATTTGGAACTTTAGATGATGCAGTCAAGTTAGGGTTTCGGCTAGTGACTATGTAGTGAACTCGAATCACTGATTCAAGTCATTGATTCACATTGAACCAGTGATTCGGTTCACTGATTCAGTGAATCGAAACACTGATTCAGTGTGAATTAGTGATTTGAGTTCACTGGCACTTGTGTGTTTGAGTTTGTCAGTTCTGCTTGGATTCCTGAATCAGTAATTCTTGGATTCCTTAATCATAGAATTTTTTAGCTGAGAGTTGTTAGTTCTGCTACCATTACTCATCAAATTTTTTTAGTACACAGCTTTGTGTACATAACTGAACTTATTTTTATAAATTATATCATTTTTGTATTGTAAAAATACTTTCCTTTTTTCTTGAAAACTTGTTTTTCTTAATTTTATGAGTATATATCGCTTTGTGCATATACGAACGTTCTAAATGGTATCTGCAAATTCATAAGTTGAATGCAAAAAAGCCAATGTAAGTACCATAAACTTATTTTATGTGTTTTAATATGTTCTATATAGCCAATTATATGATTATTTTTTAACCGGTATGATACCGATATGACACTCCGATATTTAGGGTCATATCGCGATATCCTGCCCGGTATCCGGTATGTAATTTGGCTGACCGGTATGTGACCGGTATCCGATATTTAGAACACTGCTTGCATTATGCTATTTGTTGATGATCTGGTCGTATTAGATGAGACTAGAGTAAGAGTAAATATCAAATTGGAGCTATGGATACAAAGCTTAGAATCTCAAAGTTTTAGATTAATTGGTTCCAAAACAAAAAATATGGAGTGGAAACTTAGTAAATGGAGGATTTAAGACTATACTATTGTGACAATGAACCAAAAAAAGTATTGATGAGCAATCAATTGAGGTACCTAGTTCTATTATCCAATAGGATGGGGAGATGGATATTGACATCAACCATACGATTCACGCTAACTGGTTGAAATAGAATAGTGCAATGGGTAGTTTTATGAAACTAATACTTTGTTAAGGCTGAAGACAAGGTTTTACTGGACCATTTTTAAGCCAATTTTGTTTTATGGCATAGAATATTAGGTTATAAAAAGATGCCATGCACAAAAAATAAGTGTAGTATAGATACGCATGTTTTCTTGAATGTGCGGTGACACTGATGTAGATTAAAAAAAAAATCAAAAACGGGTGCACCGCGAGTGCACCCGTGGGTGCAGCTCCCGTCACCCACTGCACCTGCAACCTCGGTGCCTCGGTTACGTGGGTTTGTTACGAGGATTTGGTCCGGATTTTCAGAAAACGGATACCCCCGATCTCGATATTTCTGTTACCAGATTTGGCTCACAGATTTTATCTGAGCAGTTACCCCTCGATATATAAAAAAAAAGGGTAGAGTTCTAAAAGGGGAGGATTTTTTATTCCAGAGACCAGAGCCCAGAGAAACAGAGAATTCCCAAAGAGCGGGTCTTCTTCCAGAGTTTGCAGAGAGGAGTTTTCCCAATCCAGATGGGATCGGCAACAGAGTGCATTAGCGAGGCTCCACCGCTACCAAATCCCACCTCAAATTAAAAAAGGGAAACGAAATTAACCGTTAACTATTTTTGTAATCTAAGAAATTTCTTTGTAATTTTCTTTTTTATTGTTGTATTTAAAATCAAAATCGCAATGGAAGGAAAATCTGATTTTTCGGGCATATAAGAATTGGGGGTATGCACTTCTCCATCTTCATCCATGTACTTCATACATTGATATAGAGTGGACGGGATAATCATGTTAGCATGAATCCATGGTCGTCCTAGAAGAAGGTTGTAAGAAGTGTCTGCTTCAATCACATAGCAGGTCACATGGCTTTTGAGATCTCCAATTTGGCATCTAAGTCTGATTTTTCCCAGAGGACGTGTTGAAATCAAAGATGGTAGTATTAGTTGAAGTCAATCTGTAGGGAGGAATTCCGAAGAACTGCATAAGCCTCTGTGGCATAATGTTCAGGGCAGACCCTGGATCAATTTGAATCTGACCCACTTCTGTTGAGCCTATGTATCCTGTATAGTACAAAGGCCTATTGTGCTTGGTGTTCTTTAACTATATGTCCTCTGATGTGAAAGTAATATAAGGGGCATGCCTCGACACTGAGTTGCAGTGCGTTCATTGCTAAAGAAGGGTATGAACCACCTGTAATCAACCTTGAGACTTAGATGTAAATGACACCGCCGATGATGCAGGCGAGTGGGAAATCAATGAAAATCTAGAATTTGCTTATTTGTCTGGTGTTGCTACTGATTCTATACCTTCAGCTACTATTACGGATGTAGATAGTCTCTTAGAATTCGAGACTTTAGCCACTATACACCTGTCAATCAGATCATCAATGATGCTACGATCAAACATTGAGAATGCAGATGGCACAGTGTTCAAGGTGCCTCCCCGTCAAGTCGATCAAAAACCTATTCTTTTCGGAAGAGTTCAACCACATATAGCCCCATCCTATGATAGTGAAGATGAAGCTCAGGAAGCCCCTCAATTCTATCATTACGAATCAAACACATTCCGAATGATGGAGAAAATGGAATATGACTTTATACATAAACCCGGGTTAAATTTCGGCAAAGGACATCGAAGTTTACTTCCCTCATTTGTACCTAAAGGAAAAGAGCTAGATTATTATCACAAAACTGGTAGGGGATTGGAATATGTCACAACACCCGATTCTTCAGATATCGAAGAGATGATCTACCAAAATGCAGAAGATTCCAATTGGAATTCAGATATTAGTATGGGAATATTACCTAGAGAGCTGACCGCGAACATGACGTCTATCAGTCCAATTCCAAATGAATATGATGAACTAACTCTTCTCCAAGATGAAGTGTTTGTTAAGCATCTCGATGCCCAATGGAACATGTGCTTCAAACAGCGCGAATCACCTACCGAAGATAAGGTTATTCAAGTAAATATGGGTAATGAGGCCAATCCTAAGCCCATATTCATAAGCGAAAGTTTGTCTCCTGTTGAAAGAGAAGACCTTATAACTCTCGCTCGAGAATACATATACGTCTCCGCCTGAAATTATGAAGACATGCCGGCTTGAATACTCAAATTGCTATGCATCGGCTTAATATTAAGCCAGATGCAAAACCAGTAAAGCAACAACAAAAAAGATTCCATCCAGAGTTCATAGAATCGATCAAGGATGAACTTAAGAAGCTTATACAATCTGGCTTCATCCGAAAAGAATAACATCCTGATTGGATAGCAAACATCGCTTCAGTTCCCAAGAAGAATGGAAAAATCTGAATCTACAATGATTTTCGAGATCTCAATACAGCATATCCTAAAGACGAATTTTCGTTCCCAATAACAGACGTTGTGATTGACAACACCTGCGGATTCGAAAGGATGTCTTTTATGGATGGATTCTCTGGGTACAATCAAATCAAAATGTGCCTTGAAGATGAGAAGCACACTGCTTTCAGAACACCGTTAAGCATGTACTGTTATACGCTTATGCCATTCGGTTTAAAAAATGCAGGTGCAACATATCAACGTGCTATGAGCATAATTTTTCGCGAGCATCTCTAAAAAACGGTAGCGTGCTACGCGGACGACCTTACCATCAAGAGTCACAATAAAGACAATCATCTCCGAGATTTGAAAACAGTATTTGATATTATGAAAAAACACCAACTAAAAATGAATCCGACTAAATCTTTTCTTAGTATCTCTAATGGCAAATTCCTTGGTTTCGTTGTTATATCCAAGGGGATCCATTTAGACTCAGAAAAGATAAAAGCAATTCAAGAGATGTAGCCACCTAAGAACCTCAAAGAAATTCGTGGATTACAAGGGAGGCTAGCATACACTCCGAGATTTATCGCTAATCTTTCAGGGCGATGTCAACCCTTCACCAAGTTAACAAAGAAAGGGGTGCCGTTCGTTTGGGATGAAGCTTGTCAACAAGCTTTTGAGGACCTCAAAAAGTACCTCACAAAACCTCCGGTGTTGGTAGCCCCTGTATCAAGAAAGCCATTCTTGATATATGTTCGAGCAATGGACCATTCACTTGGTGCCAAGTTGGCCCAAACTAATGACTCAGGTCACGAACAAGCCATTTACTGCCTTAGTAGAACTATGGTAGGTGCCGAGCATCAGTACACTCCAGTAGAGAAAGAGTGTTTAGCCCTGGTATTTGCAATTCAGAAAATGCGACACTAGTTAGTAGGCCAAACAATTCATGTGATTTCTCGGGTAAATCCCCTGATAGTGCTCATGACCAAGTTTAGGTCACTCAATTACAGGTTAGCCAATTGATCGATCCTGCTATCGCAGTATGATATGCCATTCATACCGCAAAAGGCGATCAAGGGACAAGTAATTGCCAATTTCTTAACAGAACATCCTGTCTCGGAATCCTCTAAGCCTTATGAGGATATTCTAGATGAAATAGTGGAAGTCAACATAATTTCCAAATAACCGATTTGGCTGCTATTCTTTGATGGAGCAGCTCAAAGAAATTCTGCCGGAGTAGGGGTAGTTTTAATATTCCTGCAGAATAATGTAATCCCCCTAGAATACTCACTCAGCCATATTCTAACAATGTGTCTGAGTACAACGCATTGTTAACGGGACTGCAAATTGCCCGACAGCCGAGAATTCAACATTTAGAGGCCTATGGAGACTCCAAACTTGTAGTAAATCAAGTAAGAGGAGAATACGAGGTCAAGCATGAACATCTCGTACCTTACTATGAGGCAACAATCAAACTTGCCAACCCATTCAAGGAGTTTTACATTGACTATGTGCCACGGCACGAAAATGCATACGCTGATGTCCTGGCTTCTCTCACAGCCACATCAGCGCTCCCTACTAAATCAAGCAAAGATATTGAGATTGGAAGTCGCGAACTTCTTTGCCCTGAAGAGATACTTGAGGGAAATGAAGTCCATATATCAGGGATGAACTTCGAACCCAGAGATTGGCGATTCGTTTTCGTCGACTTCGCACTTTACAGATTTTACCCGAAGGTCCCAAGGAAGCCGCCAAAGTAAAGAAAGAGACGGAAAAGTTCCATTATAATTCTGAAGTTGGTACCTTGTATCGGAAAACGCCAAGTGGAGTTTTACTTCGGTGTCTATCGTTGCAAGAAGCACAAGAGGTACTCAAAGAAGCACATGATGGAGCATGCGGTGCTCACTAGCCGGGACCTAAATTATGAGACCGGATAAAAAGAATGGGTTTCTATTGGCCAACAATGATGTCAGACGCCATGGCCTATGCAAAGAAGTGACCTGTCAGATGCATACAAACTACATGCAGTGCATGCAAATCAGGCTGCAAAGCACCTACATCCAACCACGATTACATGACCATTCGAGACGTGAGGAATGGATATCATTGGTCCCATCACTCCGCCATCTTCTCGTAGGCATCGGTTCATACTAGCTATAACCGATTACTTTTCAAAATGGACAGAACGTATCCCGTTAAGATAAGTAAAAACGAATGATTGTGATCAACTTTATTAAATATCACGTCATCTATCGCTTTGGTGTTCCTAAACGAATCATCAGCGACAACAGACCTCAATTCACTGGCAAGGCTTATACCAAATTCTGTGACAAGTTCAAAATACAGAATGTATTTTTATTCCCATACAACCCAGCTGCAAACGGCCAAGCATAATCATTCAACAAAACCATTGTAAAGCTTTTGTAGAAATTTGTCACCACAAATCAGCATGACTGAAATGAAAAATTAAGAGCTTGTCTATGGGCTTATCACACAATGGTAAGAACACCGACGAAATCCACACCATTTTCTTTCATATTTGGTTACGAGGCCGTGCTATCTCTGGAAATTCAAATTCCTTCTCTACGGATGGCATTAGCAACGAGAATGACCACCGAAAAAAAACATGATCGACGACTTCGGGAATTAGAAGCATTGGATGAAAAGCACTTAAAAGCTCAACAACAAATAGAGCTCTATCAAGCACAGATATCCCGAGCCTTCAACAAGAAAGTGAAGGAACGAACTTTCAAAGTAGGTGAATTGGTCTTAGCAGTCAAACGACCAATGATCCCGACACATAAGACTAAAGGCAAATTCCAGCCAAAATGGAAGAACCCATTTGTAGTAGAGACAGTCTATTCAAATGGAACATACCGCTTGATAAAACAACACGGAGATCAGATGATGATGCTAATCAATGGAAAATTTTTGAAGAAATATTATTCTTAAGAGAATGAAGTCATCTGACATCTTCTTCATCATAGTAAATGAAGAATGCTGACTCGCCGCTAGCGCATAGCTCCACGCCCCGACGGGGGTACAAAAAGAAAATGAATCCTACTTCTCTACGGCTATGGATAGGGAAAATATTTGGCATGTAAGTCCAAATGAAATCCTTGCTAACCTTATCATGCTGAGAGTAAAAACATGAATTGCCCAACACCATCAAGATAATGGGAAGATAATCAGTTTCTCGCCAGCCCATCATGATGGGGGTAAAAGCATGAATTGCCCGGCACCATCAAGATAACGGGAAGAGAACAAGTTTCTTATCAACCCATCATATTGGGAATTAAAAGCATGAACTGCCCAAAGCTGCTAAAGCAAAGGAAAGAGGAAAAGTTTAGCATTTAAACCCAAACAAAATTCTCGACCACTTACCACGCAGAGGGGAATAGCATTACTAGCCCAACTCAAACGGTAGTTGGTAAAGGCAAATCAAACCCGTTGATAGCTGGGGATTTGCTAAAAATCTCATGACAAATCTGTTATAATAGTATTCAGATTATCCTTATCTGAATAAAAGGATACATCACTGCTCTAAGCTGCTAAAATAAAGGGAAGAGGAAAAGTTTGGCATTTAAGCCCAATTGAAATTATCGGCAACTTACCATACTGAGGGGAATAGTATGGCTAGCCCAACTCAAATGGTAGTTGGTAAAGACAAATCAAATCCGTTAATAGTTGAAAATTTACTAAAAATCTTAATGAAATCAAATTTCCTCACATTAAGATTTTACCTCTGACAGCAAGACTTTTCTCGTCACTGAGCCAGTGACTCTCCAAAGTATTTGTCAAATTAAGATCATACTTCTGACACTAGAATACAAAATCAAATCAATTTTCTCCATGAGATTAAATTTAATCAAATCTCCATTCACGTTAAGGTTTCACCTCTGACAGAGACGAAAACTCACTTCATCAAGCCTAACATTACAACCTCTGATGAACTTATTTTTGACATCATCAAATTAAAAAATTACCTCTAACGAAAATCATCTCCCTGTCAAGTTAACAGTTATATCTGATAGTCAAATTCTAAGACTAAATACGTTAACCGTCACCTCTATTTAGTCAGTTCATTCCTATGATGACCAGATCCTCTGAATAGGTCAAATTTTGAGACATGTTTAATAGCACATCTGTCATTTCCTAATCCATCATACTAGATGTCACTGAACGGTTAGAGTCTAATAAGTACATTAACATCATACCTCTGCTTGTCCGCTTATGAGTACGTTAACATCATACCTCTGCTTGTCCTCTGAAGAGTACATTAACATTATACCCCTACTTGTCATTTAATGAGCACGTTAAAATCATACTTCTACTTGTCATTTAATAAGCACGTTAAAATCATACATCTGCTTGTCATCTAATAAGCACGTTAAAATCATATCTCTGCTTATCCTCAAATAAGTATGTTAACACCATACCTCTGCGTGTCATCTAACGAGCACGTTAACATCTGCTTGTCATCTAATGAGCAAGTTAATATCATACCTCTGCTTGTTATCTGATAAGCACGTTAACATCATACCTTCGCTTGTCATCTGATAAGCACATTAACATCATACCTCTACTTGTTATCTGATAAGCACATTAACATCATACATCTACTTGTCATCTAATAAGCACGTTAATATCGTACCTCTACTTGTCATCTAATGAGCACGTTAACATCATACATCTGCTCATCTTCTATAAGACATATTAACAAATTACCTCTGTCTATCAAATTCATCACAGGTTATCTGTCATGCTCTTAGTCTCTGAACAGATATCTAAAAATAAAAAATCATGCAGCACAATGGAGACTACCAAACCAAAATCAAAAGGAGTCCAAAGTGTTTCGAAATTCGTTACAAATCAATACAAAATTTCGAAAACTTTGGAAGGGATTATATAGATACAAAAAAATCAAATCAATAATGAGTGCACCCGCGGGCGCGGGAGCTTCCCACGGGAGTTTAAAGCCGGTGCCACCTGCGGGAGGCTCTCGCGGGTCCCACACCCTCAAGCGCCACCCGCGGGGTTGTCTGCCTCGATGCTTCAGTTACGTGGGTTTGTTACGAGGATTTGGTCCGAATTTTCAGGTAACGGATACCCCCAATCTCGGTATTCCTGTTCCCAGATTTGACTCAGATCTTATCTGAACAGTTACCCCTCGATATATAAAAAAAGATGGTAGAGTTCTGAAAGGGGAGGATTTTTTTATTCCAGGGACCAGAGCCCAGAGGAACAGAGAATTTCCAGAGAGTGGGTCTTCTTCCAGAGTTTGTAGAGAGGAGTTTTTCCAATCCAGATCGAATCGTCAACGGAGTGCATCAGCGAGACTCTACTGCTACCAGATCCCACCTCAAATTAAAAAAGAAAAACGAAATTAATCATTCTCTATTCTTGTAATCTAATAAATTTCTCTGTAATTTTCTTTTTTATTGTTGTATTTAAAATCAAAATCGCAATGAAAGGAAAATTTGATTTTTCGAGCGTACAACTGAGAGAGATAAGATGAGAAATGAGGATATTCATGCTAACGTAGGTATAACCCCATTGAAGAAAAGAGAGAAGATGCAAGAAAACCGCCTATCATGGCTTAGTCATGTGTGATGTAGGTCTACGGGTACCCCAGTTCGACGAGTGGAACTTATAACCATAGGAAAAGTTAAAAGAGCAAAAAGATGACTGAAGAAAATATGAATGTAGGTCACATAAGAAATACGGATACTAAAGGCCTTACTAAAAACATATTGCTTGATATGAATGAGTAGAGAATAATGATCCATGTGTTCAATCCAATGGAATTCTCTTTTTTATTCATGTAGTCTACCTCACTATCTGATTAGATCCTCAATGCATTTATCACATCTATAGTGAAATTCTCCTCCTCAAGCTCAAAACAAATGCACTATGTTCTGATAACCCTCTTGGATGAGGACTTAAAAACTTAAGACAAAGGGAAACTAGCAACAGTGTCATAAAGAGGCTCTAGCATAGGTTATGAAATGAAAATTTTATTTGAATTAGTCAATAAGTTGCTTCCTCACAACTCAATGTGCCATTACTTGCACATCATTTTGAACATGGTGATTAAAAAATCACAATTCTAAGGTATGGCCCAATAATATTGGCTAGAGGGATATAATTATCCTTGATGTCACCTGATGAAGAGACATGTGTACCAGAACTTGACAATGTGATGATTTTTCACTAAATTAAATGGCTCAAGTCTTTTTTCTCTTTATAACTAGGATAGAGAAATGCCTCCATCATAGGATAAAGCCATATGTAAAATCTTCAAGAAGAAAGTAGCTCAACATCGTAACATCCACATACAACCATCCTTATCCCTGTACGTATAAACATTTCATTAGATTGGTGAAACAAATAGTTAATAATGACCATAGTTGTTATTACTAACTCTAGATACCCTTGTTCACGACGTTCGGAAGTTCACGGCCAGCAACATTCCTACATATTGAGACCCTAACATCATACTGAGTGCTAACCCCACCAATACCCAAGAAGAGAAATGTCATTTGACCACCTAAATGGGGAAAAAACCCCTCCTTTGCTAATTATCCTCATTTACCTTCCCCCTTATCAGGAATGCAAAGTAGGGGTCCTTATGCAACCATTTAGAAGATGCCCCTTCTCCCAGAGAAAATGTTTTCCTATAAGCCACACCTCTACCAAGACCGTGCATAAAGGAGTAGTGTAAGTTGGCTGAGGTGTTAATCTGCAAATTGTGATTTTTCCGGTGGAGGTGTTACTATTTTGTTGTCCAAATGATCAAGCATGTGTAATTGATATCAAAATGATCCAAGAAAAAAGACTAGTCAATGGTGGCAATGCTGAAATTAAGTAGGTCATGGCTGGAGGTGGTACAAGGCAAATTAAGTTTCGTGCAGGCAGATCTACCTAGGAATCCTGTGGCATGAGTGATTGCTAAGGATGGTTCTAATCAACCATGGGAGAAAATGGGAATTCGCGTGCATAAGCCCTAGTTCAGAGTGGTGTGGAACTTCTCAAGGAGACATCTAGTATCAAACATGCCAAGTCACAAGTAAACATTGAAGAATTCCCAAACTTTAAAGGCCTGCTCCTCTACCAAGTAACTTTATCAAGGGTTGTTAAACAAGAAAACATTTCAAAAAATTGGCAGTTTACATGTATTTTTCTCGGTGAGTTGCACCATAAATAGCCACCTTTCGGCACCAGGAATGTAACAAGTTGCAACTAAATCGAAAAAACAAAACAAGTTGCAACTAAATAAAATAAAAAAACAAAAAAATAAAAAAAACACTTCTTTTTGAAAAACCAAGATGTTGCAAATTGGCACATAGATAGCAAGACCTAAAATACAATAAGACCTGGCATTAGCACACAAATCAAGCTGTTATACTCTAATTAGTATTACCAAATTAGCATGACATCAAGTTTTAAACTACCCTGAGCCCATAACAATAACACAAAATCAAGTCGATAATCCCAATAACAACCATCTCTTTCCCAATTTTTTAACTGTTCATCAGCACAATCACAGGAAGCGCACTCAAAATTGCTCTTCATCTCCAAAACAAAATCAAAGTACAAATTACACTGTTTCAAACCAAATAGCAACGCAATCCCCAATTGTCAAATTCATTATTACGCACAATAAAATTACTCAATTTGCGGTATTAAAAAAACATATAATAATAATTATTATTATTATTAATTAATTAATTAATAATAATAATAATATATATAAAATTAACCTTGCGGCGACTGCGCACTGGTCTGCTTGATCTCCTTGTTCCTGGGCCCCGTGGCCGCCGCCGACGTGGACGCGCTCTCCGACCTCTTCTTCCCGCTGGTATTCGACGACGCCCCCCTCGACGACGAGACCTTGGAGTTCACATCCCCAGCCGCCGCAGCAGCGTTAGGGTTAGGGTTAGGGTTAGATCTCACAACCCCGCCTCTCGACGCCGCTCCGCCGCCCTTCAACATCCTCCTAAAGCCTCAGCGCCCGTCCACTAACCCTAGCTTTCCCACCCACTTCTCGTAAGAGGTTAGGGCAGCGGACCAAACCCTAACCCTAACCATAACCCTAACCCTAGCATGGGGAACGAAAGAGGAGGCTTAGGATCGACGGCGGAGATTGCAAGGGGTCGCGGCCTTCGATCCCACCGAACTCAGTGGATGGATTTTTATTTTAGTTGGGGGACATCAAATGAGATTGGGGAATTTTTGTGGGGTAATGGTGGGGCCCGGCACGGGACTCTTTCAGTCTTTCTCTTATCGAGGAGTACCCTGTGAGGAAGGGCCCTCCCGAGGGGCAAAGCAAAGCTGGCTTAGTTCTATAATTAGCAAATAATTGGAGGGGTGGGTGGGAAATAACTTGAAAATTAGATTGTTGGAATGTTTTTGGAGGGTTTGTGGGAGTACTTTTTTTCTAGATTCTGTTCAGTTGCGGAAACTATTATATACTCAAGTTAAGGTGACACACCTGAACGTTAAGGTTATGTGAAAGTGAATTAACCTATGTGTGTCTAGAGTTAGTACAGCCTAAGTGTGTAGCTCACACACCTGAAGCGAACCTCTTTTTATATAAGAATTCGGATAATGTGGAAGTGAACTAACTAGTGGTATTTGTCGTGAGGGCATAGCTCATAGCTCGTTGGAGGATAGGAAAGTTGGGTATTAGAAGATTACATGTCATTGGTATTTATTTGTTACTAAGAATAAGTATTAATTCTTCAAATTTGATTGCTTCGAATAAGTCCCCTAGGTTCAGATTCTGGGATTAACTCTGAATTAGATGCTCTAGTTGTTCTCCATTAAGTTGTAATTACAAATTATTTATTAAGTGATATTATGTACACATGTAGTGTTTTAGATATATGGAAACTCTAATCACCTAATTCTCGACGTATTAACATTTCTATCTAGACCGCTGTTGACAACGGCTTCGACAGCGGCATTCTGTCAATCTCAGCGTTGTTGCGTTATCGACATCAGCTTTGATAGTCGTTTCGACATATTCCTCTGGAACTTTTATCTGTATTGGCAGTTATCTGTCTGTGCATGTTTGTACAATTGACGTGCACGTTTTTTTGTCTCTATTTTTTCGCTCCAAAATCCTACAAAACGATATCAAAACAGTAGTTTATCTAGAATAAATATTCAAGTGAAAAATTAAACTCATATGTATAAAATATCATTAGTTTCACATATTTGAGAGCAAAATTAGATTACGAGTGTATAAAAATATATATATAATAATGTGTGTTTCACTCGTAATTAGTTTCCTACTGAAAAAGGCATTGAACATGTACCTAGTAATCAATAGACTTCACATAGTTGCTATTTAACTTTCACCAAGAAGGACAACAGTAAAGTGATGACTATTAAATATTGGGGGGCTGCTCAAGCATGCTATGCCCATAATTCAACCAAAGGTATTGAAGCCACTACTTGACGGATGAATTGAGTGAACTCCGGTCTTCTCTTGCAAAAGAAACTTCTCCAATCTGGCTATGAGAACTAGTAGGATAACCAAATCGGATCGATCCTTCAAGAACAACTCTGATCCCTGCTTGTTTATTTCCGTAAGAATAATGAGGACGTAATCATCTAGTCTCTCGAGAATGTGCATGACATAATTCATAACGTGATATGCTATCATCTGAATGTCAATTCATATTTCCTTCTATCAAGCAAAAATAGAGGAACATCAAGTCCAAGACAAAGACGACAGAGAAAGAGGTTGATAAGATACTCTTTGTAAATTTTATTCGAGAGGTTAGCAATCCCAGCAGACTGGTAAACGTGGTGTTGCTGAAGAAAACGAATGACAAATCGAGGATGCATGTCAATCATACTAACCTCAATAGGGCTTATACTAAGGATTACTTTTCCTGGTGGGTGTATATTCATATGTGAATTTTGGTTTGAGGAATGTTAAAATCTCTTTGTATTATGACATGTGTTATGGAGCATGTGCAAATTACATAGATGTGCAAGTGAATTAAGTGAAATAGCGATTAATACAATGGATATGATTGATACAACAGATATGACTGATTGGATGGAGTTGCAACTTGAATCACATGATGAAGTCAATTACAAAATTGTGGAGTTCGAAATGATTTTCACAATGATTCAAAGTTCATTTAAACAAAATTCAAATGGAAGTTATGAACTGTATTAGTGGAGGAAAATTGCTAGTGTGTGGGAAAATCCGGGTCTACTGGTGACCCCACCAATAGTTCAGAACCCTGAACCAATGCAAGAGCAACCACCAAAAGAGCCACTAGTGACATACTTCACTGAGATGCACCTAAAGTTATCCACTAGTAAAGTGATTTGTAATCTCACTAATAGCTTTTGCCGACAACTACGTGATTTGGACATTTATTTGTTAAGATAGAATTCTAAATATACTTAGATTTATTTCTAAACAATCCAAATCATATCATGACTCATTGGAATCAAATGTTATGATTTATTCTCTATAAATTAAGGGTGTGGATTAATTGGAGAGATGAATTACATCTATGTAGGGGTTTTGAGAAGAAGAAAATAAATATTTTTAGCTCTTTCTAGAGAAGAGTTTTGAAGAAGCACTTTGGTATTTTAGCAAATCTCTTCATCATCTACACAGTCTCAAAGATGCTCTACAACTCATATCTATATTTTTGAAGAGTGTTGTAGCCAAAACTCAACATCACCAATGTCTTTATTGGGTAATAATCTTATCCTTCGAATACGTATCTATCACATCTGTAATATCTTTTCAATTTATGCTCTAATTAATATTTGGCGGTTAGTCCCAAAACTTATTCTTTATAATATGTTGATTGGTCTATGGACCACTCAAACTGATATCAATTGAAGTGCTTACAATCTGTATACTTGGTTTTGTATAGCTTACTCAAACCAAGGGGAATTAAGAAACACTAGTTGAGTATTATGGTTATACTATGGAGGAATAATTTACAGTAGACAGCTAGTTGGGTAGATTAGAGTTTTAGTTTTGTATCTGCTAAATCACATAAAAATCATGTCTGAGTGGAAAGCAATAATAAATATATTAAAAAGGCAATTAAAAACTATACTAAAAAACAAGTAAAAGATTATGTAATTAGAAATAGCAGCCTCAATCCTAATTCCGAAATCTCGAAGAATTCTTTTAATCATCAAAAGTATAAGATATACTATAGAAGGGTATATCCTATATTTATATAC